>VWZX01000996.1:606682-1046791 GCA_013399015.1 Galbula dea | reverse complement strand
CCCCAAGACACTCTGTGCAAGCAGGAGTGTGGAATACACTTTAACCCTCTTTGAGAAAGGTTTCTGTTGCTCCTGCTGTGCCTCCCTCCTCTTGCCTGGGACCCCAGGGAGGATGACAGCCTGTGCACACCCTGGGCTGGCAGAGAGCAGGCTGCATTGCTCATTTCTCTGCCCTTCACTGAAGAAGTTTGTCTGCAAAACAATAAACTCTATGGAAAAAAAACAACCCCAAACCAACTAAACTCAAGTGTTGTTGTGACTCTTAACTTTTCTACTGTGCCACGGTGGGGCCAACCCCTGCTGCTCAGCACACCACCAGAGAATGGCCCTTGCTGGGCTGGGGCAGCTGTGTTAGCAAATACTCAGCTTTTGGAGTTCCCTGGAACTCTGCACATCTCAGTGACTGTCAGAACATTGCAGGACCATGAATTGCCTGTGGTTGTCTATGTAGAGGGGAAAACAGAAAGGAGACATGAGTCTTATTTCTGCTTTTCTTTGAAAAATGAAAGTGCCTCCTCAAAATAATTTCCTGTCCATTCCCTCTGAAGCCACAGCTCAGCAGCTCCTGCTTCAGAGGATGGCTACAGCTCACTGGCTCACCGGGGTTCTGTGCAAGAAGGGCTGCAAATAAGCAAAAGGCACTTTTCCCAGTGAAAACCTGGGAGCAAGGAGCTCCTGAACTTCTTTTATTTTCTTTACAATACTCAGATTAAATGAACATTTTAACCACCAGCCACCCTCTGCTTGGGGAGGGTTGGGGGAACCAGTCCAGAGCTGCCCCACATCACAGAATCATTAGGGTTGCAAAAGATCTCTCAAGATCACCGAGTCCCAACTGTTAACCTCACACTGCCATGCTCACCACTAAACCATGGCCCTCAGCACCACATCTAGATGGGTTTTGAACCCTTCCAGGGATGGTGATCCCAACACCTCCCTAGGCAGCCTGGGCCAATGCCTGATAACCCTCTGGGGGAAGAGGTTCTTCCTAAGACCCAATCTGAACCTCCCCTGGAGTAACCTGAAGCCTCTTCCTCTGGTCCTGTCACTTGTTCCTTGGGAGAAGCAGCTTTTCAGCATCTGAAAACCATCTTGCACTTTAAAGCAGCTTCCAGCCCTTTCGGTTGGTAAAGTGAAGCCCAAGGTGCTCAGCATTGCTCCTCTTAACCTTCCCATGCCCCTGTCCACCTCAGCCTGATTCTTTGCTCCTTCCACTGACTGCCAGCTGCTCCCTGAGGTGATGTGCCATGATGGCACCTACCTGGATCCTGAGGTCAAGGGGTCAGGGGGTTACAGCTGCACAGGCTTGCTACAGCTCAGGCAGGAATTTGTTTGGCATAGTCGAGGCCTTTGGATTGCTACAGCTCAGCCTTTGAAGTTAAACAGGAACATGCCCCACTTTTAACAATCACCTGCAGCCAGAGGAAGGTGTGGCCAGTGGCATTGAAACTGAAACCTGAGCCAAGGCCCCACCAGCAGGAAGCTGAACGCGTGGCTAGTACCAGGAGGAGTCTGTTCCTCATGAAGAAGCCCAGGGACCTGCCTCAGAGCATGGCCAAGTTGATTTTATTGCCCACAACTGCAGTCATCACCTGCATGGCCAGCCCCTAGATGTCATTGCTATTAAGGTCCTAGCAGCATGACAGCAGAAGATAGCTTGGGAGATGCCAGAGGAGGATGCACCTTCACATACAGTTTGGCAGAGAAGCAGCAGCAAGCCCACACCTCCTCTGCTCACTCACCAAGTGCTCCCTGATCCTTCCATGATGCTGAGGGAAGCAGTCACTTGCCAGCAGACATGGCAGGGTTGGCTGAGGGTTCAACCCCTCTCCCTTTGCTGAAGAAGGTTTTTTTTTCCCCCAACTAACATCCAACCTGAACCCTTCAGTGGTAAGTCATGATCCCTTGCTACACTGTCTAGCACTACCAAACCTCCTTTTACTTTGGTAATCAACACTGTAAGTACTCATTAGGTCACCCCTTGCTCTGGAACAGGTATTAGCCACTTGCACAAGGAGGCTGATCCCCCTTGATCCCACCATGGCTATGGACTAGTTCCACCTCCCAAGCTTGCTTTCCAGCCCAGGACTTCACTTCCTCATAGTCAGGACTTAGAGAACCCAAGTTCTGCCTCCTGCTTTTAGACACAGTGCAGAGAAAAAAAAAAACAAACAAACAGAAATGGTAACAAAACATGTTAAAAAAAAGCAGCCTAGATTTCTCCCATGGAACCACAGCCTCTAAGCCCTTCCTTCAGCTGACAGAAAATGCCAAATCCTGACCCAAGAGTGAGAGAAGGTAACTTTATCATCATGGGGCCTCATTCTTGAGCTCTGAGTGCTGAAGCTTTCTTTCCCTTCTGTTCTGTTTGCATAGCTACACACACCAGTGTGGCTGAGTTTTCTCAGGAGCCTGAGTGCCACCAGCAACTAAATCCTTACAGTCAGGCCAAGGTAGCAACACTCCATGGCTGCTGACTTCCAAATGCAAGTAAAGCATACAATAAATGCTGCCTTGCCCCTGAAAGCAATCAGAAAGAGGGAGCTGGAATGAAATCAAAGCTCCATTTTACCTTCTCAATACACCACAAGACTAAAAGCAGCAGTCAACTGTCCCATTTCTGAGGCTCCAAGGCTTTTATCTTGCCCCAGTGCTGTCCACAATCCTGTCCAGAGCTCTGCAGGCTCTCCAGGACCCAGCCAGATGACCTCTGCTTCATCTGGTGTGTTGGACATCAGCTGCACGGCGAGAGGGAAAACGGGGAACGAGGAAAATCCATCCTGCCCCTGCCTGTTGGGAGCTTCTGAGAACCCAGGGGTAGCTGACAGCACCACAGACAGCTTAAGATCACCTAAAACACTGGCCTACTTCAGGGAGTATCTCTGCTGGCTGAGTCATTTAAGTAGCCAGCGTGCTCTTGCCATTTCACTGTCATCAACTGAAGTAGTTAATCTTGCAGAGCTGTGGCCACAAAGCGTCTGTGTGAGGCTTGAAGTCCCATGGGTTGGATTGCATAAGAAACCATGTCTTGTGGCATTTAGTTGATCAAGCACTACTTCTCCTGGTCACATGGAGGTCTGATTTCCCCTTACATCAGCTACAACAGACCTTTAACATTTTTTCTCTATACTGGTGTCTGACTGCTCAGTTCACAAAGGTCATGCCCATCACCCCAAGCCCAGAGCCTCTGCTGCACTCCCAGCTCCTCAGCTCCTAGGATCTTCTCTTCTTTTTTCTCCCCCCTCTGGAGAATCATATCTGAGAAACCAGGAGCTTGCAATTTTTCTCATTTGTGTCTGTGTGTAACAGGTGTCATTTTCAGTGTAGTACAGACAAATCCCAAAATAGCTCAGGCTCTTCAGACGCTGCGAAGAGGGAAAAAAAAAACCATAGTGGTTACTTCAGCTTTGGTTGTAGTGAAAAACCCAAAGCTTGCAGCCAGCTCTGAAGTAGGGAATTAAAATGGCAGATGTAGCTGTGTAGTAGTGATCTCCCTCTCTTGATTCTGCGTTTTTCAGATGACTGCTGGCTCTCTCCCTAGCTCTTTTGTACATGCAGGCTGACACATGAACTCCCTCACACGCTGCTGCCTCTCCAACAGCTTCTCTTTGATTCCCAGATTCTGTATCTACCACAGATCCTCCTCCACACTTCCCGGGTTGGAGGCTACAAGACAGGAGGGCACTTGCTTCCCCTGCCTGGGGCTGGAGATGGCTCAAGGCACCAGAGTTAATAACAGGGATGTGCTCGGGGGTGGGGGGGGTGGCAGGGGGTGCAGAGGCAAGGAGAGAGCGTTCACCCCCAGAAACGTTCCTTGCCTGGTGGAGCCTGCTGTGCTGAAATACAGAACTCTTTTTGTGGACTTTGACAGAGCTCATTGGATTCTGGTGACTCCAGGAACGCAGTTATTAGTTCCCCTGCCTACGCCGAGCGTTCTGAACCCGTGTGATAACGCTTATTAATGCTGTTCACATGAAGAGCCCACAGCTTCCCAGCACTTTCAGTCCCTTATCTCACACCAAGCATCTGCCCCGTGGCTGAACCACGCTCAGATCAATGTCTTGTGGCCAGCATAGCAGGTTCTTGTGGGTCCGGCAGTAGCCTGATGCTTTTATGCCCAGAAAATCTCTGTGTGTTCACAGGAGCAGTTCCTTTTAAGTTGCCCTGTGCTTCAGGGCACCTGCCTGCTGAGGATTTGCAAGATGCAGGCCCTAAAATCTTGTATTTTAGGAAGTCAAGGAGTGGTTCCTGTCATCGAAACAGTTAATCAAAAAAGCACTAACTCTCTACTGGAACGTGTGTGCTTGTGGATGTGTGTGTGTGTGTGTGTGTTTTTGTTTTATAGAGCCAAGAAGATTTGCTTTGGGTTTTTTTTAAAGCAGAAACCACCACAAAGTTGGCCGTGGTTTCAGCTGCGCTCGCTGGAGATTCTGCCTTGCTGACTACCAATCCTAAAAGAGTTAACCTAGCAAGCATGAGTCAGAAGGAGAGCAGGGAGATGCGAGGCTGAGAGAGCCTCGGAGGAAGCACAGCAAAGAGAGGCGAGGGAGAGAAGGAGGACCAAAAAACAAGAAGGTGCAGAGTCCAGGAGCGCCGTTCTCCTCGGTTCGCCTGGCCCTGGCACGGCTGGCACGGGCTCCCTGGAAAGCTGCAGTTCCGCTCTTATAACACAGGGAGCAGGCTGGAGAATTTAGAGCTGCGTCACAGAGCTCAGCGAGAGAGTGAGAGAGAGCAAGCTCCCTCGATAGGTCTACCAGCAACAGCCCTGCTGCAGCAAAGAGGGGAGAGAAGCAGCAAGAGAAGCAGAGAGGGCTCCGGGAAGAGAAGTCACACCAAGAGCAGGGACTGAGCTCCTGCCACCATCCACCGTCAGTTCGAGATGGTATCGGGGCTCGGTCGGCGTAGGAGGTTTCACCCATTGGCGATGCTGGAGACCCGGCGAGCTTAATCCCGCGGGGAAGGGAGAGTGGGCAGAGAGCGAAAGGGTTAACGGAAAGGAAATTTCTGGAACCTTCTCTTCTGCGGCGCTCCAGAGCGAGCGGAGGGCTGAGGACTGCGCAGATGGTGCACGGGCAGAGCTCTTCAGTCCGGTTCGTCTTTCCCACGTACGTAGCCTTTGATCAGGATGGGGCTCGAGCTGCAGGCTACCTTATTGTCACGATCTGCAGGGCGTCCCTTTCCCCTCAGCGTCCCCCAGTTCGGCTCCCAAAGTGCCTCTGTTGTTATTTTGGCTGAGTGGGATTGCTCTGTTCTGCGTCAGAGCTGTTTTCTCAATGGAGCGACAGCACAGGTTGTACTAATGTGCCTCTTTGCCGGCATTGCCGTACTGCAGAGGAGGGGAGTAGTGCTGGGGGAGAGATGACAACTTTGCAAAGACTGCCGTTTGCATGTTTTGTTTGGGCTTTTAATCTTTCCCCCTTCCTCCCCCCCTTCCCATCTCCACTCCACCCCCGTCTCTCTGGAGGCTGGCATGTTGCTGAAGGTTTGGTGGAGGGGTTAACAGGCTCTCTTGCTTTTTCAGGGCTGAGAGGTTTGTCACTGCGTAGTTGGGAAAGTGGTAAACGGTGACGCAGTGATCATTGCAGGGCACGTCGGCCAGTTTTTCAAAGCACTGGGGACAGGTAGATGGTGCCTTCCAGAGGCTTCCAGCCCAGCTGAAAGGGGTTAAGGATGAGTCGAGACGGGAAGCTAGCATTTAGGGATTAAATGTCATCATTTTGGCGTTGGAAAGTTGTTTACCTTGCTCTCTCCGTGTCTCCATGTTGGCAGCGCTCCAGCTCACATGTGATAGTCTTCCCTGTACTGCTGCATCATTAACTAAGTGGCAGAGCCGGCTCCCTATTGGCCGGGGAGGGCTCTCAGCCCAGAGCCGCCCTCCCATTGGTCGAGGAAGGGATGGCAGGTGAAAAGCCCTCGCTGATTGGTCGAGGGCTGGGTGTCAAATCTCAACGTTGATTTCACTTGCTTCAAAGTGCCGCCAGCTCCCTGCCCGCTGCCGCGGATCCCACGGCTGCCGGTGCCCCTTCGGCAGGGGCAGCCAGGCAGGAACACGGAGCAGTGGAGTCCTCGGGCCGGACCTCGCACCCATGGGTGGCCCCCCCGGCTGCCCGGGCGGTTTCGTTTCGCTGTGTCGTTGTGCCAATGACGTGTCAGAGCTGCGAACCTGCGGGGAAGGGAAAAGGGCTGGGGCTCGGGGCTCTTCTCCTTGCTTTCCTCCTTCTGCCTCACTGCGGTGAAGCGTTAGCAGGACTGTAAACTGCTTGGGGTAGGGACAGCACCTGGAAATTACATGGTGAGAATAATTAGAGAAGTGAAAAAGGCTCCTGCCCAAACTCAGCTTTTGTTTGCGTTAAGTGTGAGTTTGCCACAGGCTCGGTAACATCAGGGAGAGCTGAAAAGAGCCCGTGGGTCTGGAAAGCTCTGCAAAAGAAGTTATGCCGTGAGAAAGCAGGGACTGAAGGACTGGGAAGGACTGGGTGAGGATGAACGGGAGACTGAGGGCAGAAAGCAGCTCCAGAGAGAGGATGAGGCAATGACAGGGAGAAGATTTTTCTCTCTTAATCATTTACTATACTATTTTTTCACCTCTCTTCTTAAAGCAACCAGCAATGAAGATGGCAGCTCTGCCTGGAAGTGCTGAGGACACAATCAGCTTTGAGCTTGGTCCTTCTGGCTGGAGGAAGTCTCCCGATTATGCAGTGGAGTGGTAACTTTGCTTTCTCATCCGGCAGGGAACGTGATTCCATAGCCTTTCATCACACCAAGGCTTAACCAAGTTTAAGGAGATGGTAGCATAAGCATTTAATCTGTATTACTCACTCATTTGACAGCTCAAGTGTCAGGTCTGGTTGTTTAGCAACAACCGCTGGGTTCCGAACCGGCTCAAACACACTGCATCGGCCATCTCCGGTACCTCAGCAGTAGTCTGTCCTCTGAGCAGCAGTCTGAGGGAGAGGCAGAGACAGAGAAGGGCAGTACTTCCACCTGTACACCCACCCCGACCGCATTTCGGTCGGAAGGAAGGCCGCAGGCGCTGCGGTTTTCTCCCCGACTCCATTGCTTTGCGCAGTACCGTAGAGGGGAGGATGCCATTTCCAACGGCAGTGCGGTGGTAGAACAGGGAGGGAAGAAGAAAACAGACAGGAGGGGCCACTCCCCACTTTTTTATCCCCCCCTCTTTCCCGTCTCCTCCTTTTCTGCCAGATTCCATAGGGAATTTCAGACTCTTACTGCAGTCGTCACAACCCCTCCTGACTCACTGAGCCTCGCTGGCTGTAGCTGGCTCCCTTGGAGCATCCTTGCCTTCTGCAGCGCCAGTTCCGCAGAGCAGGGGAACAACAGGAACAGCAGCAACAATAGTGGTCCTTACAGCAAGATGGACAGGCATAAATCCACACACAGAGAGAAGCAGGATGAGACAGCTGTGGAAGTGATTCTGGAGAGCCAGGAGCTGGACTAAGCAGCGATGCTGGGGTGCATGGTAGATGAGAGGGTCGAGTCCGTTACCGAGCGCCGTCTGAACCGACAACCCTCTGCAGTTTTCCCCATTGCAGTTGTGGGGAGAGAATCTCGTTCATTTGCAGATCGAGTGCTTCTTAATGGTGTTTCTCAGTCCTTTGGAAGGAGGTGCCACTGGTAGCTGGTCCACTCTCAGCCACAGGGATGTATTTGGGTGTCCGCGTTCACCCTAGGGATGCATTGGGTTTTATTCCTTTCGCCACCATCTTCTGGCCGCGGTGACAGTTTGATTGTGACTAAATGCAGGGAGGAGAAGGAGAGAGAGGTAAAAAGGAGTTATTTCAATGTTAAACTTTGCCTAGAAATTTCATTACTCGGGAATTGAGGTTACTGTCAGCAGGTGAATCTGTGGGACTGGCAAGAAATAAGGCTAAGAAGGGGACACGGCACAGTTCTGTAGGACAGGAGCGATTTTGCGCATAGGGGTAGCGTCCTTACTGTATGTTAGCTGTCCGTGGCTAACTGCTCCATAAGGGTTTTCTGCCTCTTGCTGCAAAAGGACTTGGGCAAGCTGTGATTTCTGCCTTCCCCTGACACTTGTGTCTGTGTGTGTGTGACACTGTGTTAGCTGATTCATGTTCCTGTGTTTCGGTTTCCTTGCTTTGGAGAGCAGGCTTTGCCGTGTGTCTCGGTCTTAGTGCGGCATTATGACGCAGCGTTCGTTAACGCGCTGGGTCTGAGGGCAAAAGACATCTCGGTTTTGGGAGAGTTTGGATGGTTCAAGGACTGCAAAATTGGGGAGAGGAAGTTTAAGGATTGCAGATGCTCGTGGCATAAATTTGAAAGCGTTACCATCTCCTCTGCTGTCGAAGGAAGGCTCTTGGACTGACGAGACAGCCATGATCTCCTCCTGCACTTGTTTTGCCGATGGTCATGTTACATCTGTGACGCAGTCCGATTTTGCTGCTGGTTCCTGCCTCTGCTTGATGGAGTCGAGCTGAGGAGGACAGAAGCTTGAATAGGGTTAGAAACATTAATTTAATGTTGATACTAAAAGTTTGCAACCATACCTGAAGTGGCAGAGGTCTCTGCAGCCACCTATTTCACCCACCCACAGACGGTGAAGGAATCCGAACGAACACAACAGCACCTCTGGCCATTTTGTTGCTCGCAGAGTAGGCTCTAAGCCTGCAGCACTGCTGCTGCTGCTGTTCATTTCCATGTCATCCAAACACAGCATTGGGCTCTGTGTCAGGAGCTGTACTGATGCTGCGAGAAGCTTAAAGTCTATGAGCAAACGTTTTTCTCTTCTTATTGGGGAAAATTAATTACAAAGGTCCAAATGCCAAGTGTTCTTCTACCCTCACTGCTCTTACAAATCATTTCCAGACCTATTCAGAAAACTGACTGCTGCCACATATTTTTGTCTACCCCTTGTTCACTGTGTTTTCTTTGGGCTGAATATGGGTGTGGCTGAGTGGCGGGGTACTATTTAAGTCAATTAGATACCTATATGGGTGATGCTAACGGACAGAGATGTAGACAAGAGGTACAAGTTGCTCATATCCTCTATCCGTCTCAATATAGGTATTGATAGACCCAAGCCTAGGTTGTGAAGATGCCAAGAAGCCAGTACTCAGCTCTGTTCTCACCCACCCCAAAGTTTTGGTGCAAAGGCAGCAGTAGAAAAAGGCCAAGAGAGGAATCTCACAAAATGGTTTCAGCAGCATTCTGAGATGCCAGTGCTGTTTATACTGGCCTGGCTCCAAGAGAGGTACCGCGAGCTGCCTACTGCAAGGTCATTCCCCTGACTCATTGTCAGCGACCAGTTGGTTCAGGAACTCCTAATCCCTATTTCTGGGGAAGTGCTCGAGTCCTGAAACCTGGAAGGTGAGGCTTGAAAATGAATGTCACAGCAGTAGTGGGACACTGGGGCCAAAACTGTTGATCCAGAAAGTCCTGAGTCTCAGAAGCATTCGAAAATCCCTAGCTGTAATTTGTTTCTTGAGCTAACTACAGAAATTTTACACTAGTTCCTTCATCCCCCTTTCCCCCCCCAAGACTCCCTCTGCTCTGCTGGGAATCAGGACTGGCAGGTACTTAAGGACTAGGCATCAACTTACGCTCTGTTCCAGAAAGAAAGAAGCCAGCCTCTGCGTGTATTTGCATTTCTGTTCCTGGAGCTGTTCTCAGGCGGAGTCCACAGGCTGCTTGCTCCCATTACCCCAGTGTCTCTCCAGGGCTCTCTCATGTGCTTTCAGTTTCCAGCACCTCAGCTCAGTAGCTGTCTTGTCCCCTCCCAGGCTTCCACGGTTTTCTCTGGTGTTCCCATGTGTCCATGTCACCAGCATTTTCAGTTCTCTCAGGGCAGCATCAGCCTTGAATAGGTTAGGACTGGCTTTAGTCTTCTCAGCTTCAGAGGCAGCAGTGGAGTGGTTAATGCCTCAAGGACCTTGAGCAGAATAACTTACTACATCCTTATCTTTGCAATAGCAACGTTCAGTCTGGGGGCACCTTATCTGCCTCCTTTGAACCAGAGAGGAACATGGGGGCCACAGCAGGACAGGACTGGACCCTTCCAGCTCAGAGTGTTTCTAGCCCACCAGCCCAGGCCCCCAGCCCTGGCCAGCCACCTGCCTTGACCATGCTTAAAGTCAGCCTTAGCCTTCAGCATCATTATTCTCTAGCTTGCAAAGGGAAGGAACCTGGCTGCTAATCCCGGTGCCAGTGACGACTCTGCGCCTACAGGGAGGCATATGTGATAGCTTGTCTGCTAAAAGCTGAGCCAACACAGTGATTCAGTCCTGAAGCTTCCCAAGGAAGAGAGCTATTTCTGAGTTAAGCACATCTCTTCAGCTCCCCACACAAACATTCTCTCTCCAGTGCAAATGGTGCCTAGTAGGTGTGCAACAGCAGCCACTGCTTTTGTATCTGGATGTTCAGCTCGGATGCTTCTGAAGCACTGACAATGGCTCTCAAACATTCAGGGAAGTTTCAGTGACAGACAGAAGGATGGAAATCCTGGGAACAGGTACAAATCAAACAGCTCACATGCTCAGGGGAGTCAGCCAGGAGTTTGGTCAATGGCTTTCTTTTTGCCAGGTCCTTCTGCTGCAGGGAGCAGTCAACTCTGGAGGGTACTGAAGGCATGTTCAGAAACATTTAGTTTAAGGGCAGCTTATACTACAGTGAACCTCTGGCACTATTAGTTTTCTTAATGCTCTTCACTGGCACAGGACATTCTTCTGTCTCATGAATGACAGAAAGATACATATGACTTCCCTTGACATTACCTAAAGGAGCTGGAACAGTGGTCTTGGGGGAAGATCAGTCCTGAACTGACTGCACCAAGGGCCACAATAATCTCCCTGTGACTGCTCTCCAGACCTGCAATCAGTACTTTATATTCTAAGGTGATGTTTAGATACAGAAGTTAGGAACAGAAAACTCTTCTGTTTTCAGTGTAGTTAACTCTGTAATATGCTGTCAGTCAAACTGTGTATGGCTACACTGGATGAATTTTCACTGCTGCATCTTCCTACTGCTCTTCCATCACTTAGGTCATGTACATGCAATGCTGTTCTTCCCCTCTGTAAGTTTGCCCAGGTTCACCTCCTTCTTCCTTGGGAAATCTGAAATCCTCCCAGGATTCAGTGGTTCAGTAGTTCCTGTGCCCTCCCAACAGGCTGTGGTTTTGCCTAGGAACTCTGAGGAGAGCAAAGGTGGAAGAAAGTTGTCTGACTCCAAGCAAATCAAAGCACTTTCAGAGGAGCAGACAGGAATCACAAGATGAGGAGCTGTAGCTCTAATACCTAGCACTCCTAGAATGGTCACCATGCTAAAAACCACTGCCCTCAGTCCAGGGTAGCTTTGGGACAAGCAACAGCAAACAACAAATAAGTGTTAAGGTATTTCTGAACAGTCTGAATCAAAGTGCTGGGGTTTACACAAAAGAGGTCTTGTGAAGAAACCCCAGTCATTCCAGTGGTGGTGTGCTGCTATCAGCTGCCTCCAAGTTTCTCCAAAAGACCTCCAATTGCAAATTAAAGGTGTCCTGCAGACTTTAGTCTCCTTTATTAGACCCAAACACCACAGAACACGTAGATCAGAATGGCAGAAGCTTAAATGAAGGCTGGTGTGGCCCAAACATCACCCCTCTGCCTGCATCAGTGCTAGTGTTGAACTGTCTTTCCCCCAAAATGAGGTTTGCTGCACCTGAACCAGCAATATGTTTGCCAGACCATAGCCAGAATCCTGGCTGGCATCAGCCCCTTGCTGGGAATGAGCTCTGTCAAACTGACTCAGGGCAGCAAGAGTTAACCAGACACCAGCCTGCCTTCAGGGAGGCCACAATCCAGAGATAAGGCTAAGATGAACCTCTCAGACCTCATCACAAGCCCAATTTCAGCTACTGCAGACACTATCACCTAGCCTGCTCTAAATGATCTGGAAAAGCTGCTTCTCCCTACATGAAACAAATGAGCAACCCAAAACCTGGCTCTCCCCTCCCCCCCCAAGCCCTGGACAAGTGGAGCATTTGAGCAAATGGGTGAGAATGACAGGCAGGGTGTTGATCCTCCAGCAGGGTTAGACAAACCCTTGAGCTCTGACAGATTACCCTTAACAGGCATTGAATTGGTGACTCCAATGTCAGGCAGACCTGGCTGTCCCCTGGCTCCAACAGGCCTACATGGGACACAAGACTCTCCAGCCTCTCATCCACAGCATGTCCCAGGCCAGGGTTCAGCCCACCTTTGGGGTTTGGGAGCAGATGGCACAAGGGCTGCAGACACAGATGTCACATTACAGGTGAGACCCCAACTCTGGCTTGTGATTTTACTACTGCCACTGCACTGCAGGGCTACAGTACCAGGGCTAAAGGAGCAGGGGACACTCAACTCAGGAATGGGACCTGACATTTCTATTCTAGTCTTAAGGCAAAGAAAAGAAATCTCCTGAGGGAAATCCATGCTTTTGCTGCCCACAGCAGCAGTGGCATCTCTAGAGCCATCTTCTAGCCACGAGCATCAGCTTCACCAAGCAGTGCAGCATCTACCCTGGCTTTACTCAGGCCAGGCCAGTGCTGCTGCTGCTGCTGCTGCCACAGGGAGCATCACCCACTAACAGCTGGCTCAGGCTGCAAGTTAGGACACACTTGTCCATTCCTGACCTACACAACAGCACACAGTCACAGAACTGCACAACAAACAGATGCAGTTCCAGGCTCCTCCCCTGGGCTGAGGAAGCTTTTTGGACACCTTAGAAGTTCACTCATTTCCATTCCCCTTACAGGTCACCACTTGCACTGTCACACCCCTCTGCCCTGCACCTGGCCTCCTTCTGACTCATTCCTTGCCTGGAAGGATGATGCACCAAGCTCTGATTTTCTGCATTTAAAACAGGAATATCTCCTCCAGGGGAGAGCAGAGTCTAACCAGCCACAAGTTTCACTCTGTGACATGAAAATGGAGGAGAAAAAAAAACCCAAATGATGGACCCAGGGTCATGCAGAGAGCTGTTCTGCTTACTGTGCCTTAACTGATAAGCTGGAGGTTGTGAAAAACCACATCTTTGACACCCAGGCAGACTAGATGAAAGGTCCCAGGCCAGGGGGAAGTTCCCTTTCATGGAGGCAAGGAGGCCCTGCTCTCATGTAGAGCATATCACAGCAGTGTGATGTCTGTGAAGGGCTTTGAGATGTTCCTCTGAAAGAAGCAGCAGCAGAACTGCTACTAAACCATGCCTGAAAGGAGGAAACACTCAGAATGATACTGTACTTTTTATGCTATTATTAGGCATTGAAAACCCCTGAACACTTGGACAGAGCCAACTACAGCTGAGAGTGTGTGCTTGTCTCCACACATGCTTGTGTCCACAGGTACACATCCACCCCATGCTGGGGACAAGCACTGGTGTGCCTGCTAACAGTTGAGTGCTGAGTACCACAGCACCTTGAACTGCTCTCTTTTCCTCCTCCCCTCTCTGTGCTGCCTGCCCAAGCATGCTTTTGGGTCTGGGAAGAACAGCAGAGGCTGTTCATGGATGTGTCCCTCAGAAAGGTGTACCTGCACTTGGGCAGGAAGGGCTGACCCAGAGGGAAGGGGAGCTTAAGGCCACAGGACAACCCTCAGGTAACCTGGAGGAGAGGCAACAGTATCCTAATGATGCTGGAGTGAAAGCTGGTTTTATCAAACTGAATAATGAATGAACCATTGGTCTTCAACTGCTGCATGGTATTTCTGGAAAGGTTAGTCTCCTCCAGAGCATGGAGAGGTGTTCAGGCCCAGCTCAGACCTCTAGAGCAGCTCTTCTTTTCAACAGCACAAACATAAGTGGCATTTCCACCAAGAGAAAAACCCAGCACAACAAAGCAACCCTCACTTTAAGCCTGTTTCTGAAAGATGCTGCTGTGGTACTTTTATCTGTGCTGCACTGACCTCTTGTTAGCAGTAACTCTTGGTCCAGCTCTTCAGTAGTAAATCTCACACTGATACTACAGGTGGCTCATAAATAACTGTGCCAGCCAGCCAGACACTGGGGAGGGAACCTGCTTTCCACTTGTCTTTCACCCTGTTGCCCCAGATAATGGATTTAGAAAGTACAGTAAATACCCAGGCACAGTAATCTAGTCCAGCTTTTTCCCCTCTCCTCCATCCTCCTTTCTTGGAAGGACATGCTCTTTTTTCTTCTGAGCTTCTCCTTGCTGCCTGTGGCTCTGCATTAGGAGGGAGTCACTGGAGCAGATTCTTGGGTTTGGTTACTAAACTACTGCAGAGTTGCCAGGAACCCAGGGCATCAATAATTGAGACTCCTCCCTCCTCCACTTCATGGCATTTTACATCAGCTTCTGCATCAGCACAGCTTAGATCTGGTGGCCAGGGTCAGGCAGGTCCTGAATCATGCTCCTGTGTGGTCACTCCCAGGCTTCCAGACAGCTCTGATCTCTTCCCCCTGTGCTGGGGCACACAGGCTGTGGGTGAAGCAGCAGGGCTGTGCTGCACTCCAGCACTGCTCAGCTCTCTTCCCCTGCCAGTAACCATCAGCCACTCCTTTTCACACTCTCCTACTCCCTCCACAACTTTCCCTTCAACCATTTACAGCTAGATTTGCAAACTGCTCCCTTTTTAGGTTTCCTTCTGACCCACACTCAAAGCAGCTTCCATGCACTTTATTCTCCTTGTCCCTACTGAGCTGGAACCTTGTGACACCACAATCTGCCTCTCCTCCTTAAAAACATGCTGCTTCTGGCCTTGGGATGCAGCTGACAAAGCAAGTTCCATCACAAGAGTCACATTTCCCTTCCCTGTCAACAACAAGCACCTGATCTGCCCTGTCCTCTCTGGTGCTGCTGAGGTCAGTAGGTGATGGAGAGCCACAACACACCCTGCCTGGGACAGAATGAGGTTTATAGCCTGCTCCCATCTGCCATGGCATGGAAAGAAGTGTTCCTGTACAACCCAAACTCCTCCCCTCCGTCTCTGTTGTACTCTGCACTACAAAGAAGTCAGACCTTTTTCACTGCTTGCTGGTAAGAGCTTCAGGATATTCCAGCTCTGGCTATGAAAGGAAGTGACAATCCTAGCCAGAGTGGTGGGCTTCTTCATCACACATCTCACTCCTCCCACACCACCCTCAGCTATTCACAAGATGCCAAAAAAGAGAGTGTGTCAATAAAGTAACTACCCTAAAGTTAACTGCCTGCCTTCTAATCCAATTAAATAAATGACTTTTTCCTCTAGGTACTGTGGAGGTGAAGGATTTTCTCTCTCAGCCTGCAGCCATGCCCAAGATGTGTCTTCCTCTGGAAGCTGGTTTCACATGGTGGCTTAGATTTTCCCACTTTGTATCTAGCACCATTTGAAATCAGTGTTCTAGGAGCAAGAATTACAGCGTGGGAGGAGATCAACCAGCTGCTCACTTCACTGATGGCCTCTGCTCCTTCAGGCACAACCCTTTTTCCAATGGGTCTTTTTTCTGGGGGGGTTGTTGTTAGTGTTGGGTTTGGTTGTTTTTTTTTTTTGCCAGCCATCCACTTTGTAGCATCATCTGATTTCTAGACACTTCTACAACCACTGTATCCACCCTCCCAAGCTAGGGCCACCACAGAACAGCTTCCTTCCAATGTATTTCTACTTAATAAACAATGGATATCGAGCTGAAGTTGTCCAGAGTAAAGTGATCCAACAGCTGCATGAAAACCAACATGACTCCTTGCATCCTGACAGGCAGAGGACATTTGTTATACAGTCAGTAGGATCCTAATGTTTCATTTACTAACCTGGAGCAAGCTATTCCCACTCTGTGCTGGGGGGATTCTATCACCATGGAATTATCATCCCCTAGCCCCCAAAAGACTTCCTCTCCAAGGACAAATTCCCTCCAACCACTGGATCTCAGCAGTTAGAGCACACAAGTGCCTTCAGCAGTCATGATGATGTCACACTGGTGCACACAGAAGCCACTTCTTGTGCTGGAATTCCTCTTCTCTTTTGAGGTTTACTGCTAGTGCCCATTCTCAGTAGCCTCCTCTACCCTTGCACCCAAACCACCACCACGTAGCCAAGCTGGTTCTTGCTCGACCTCACTGCAGTCAAACCTGTGATTAGACACAGCAAAGAGCATGGCTGTGTGGAGGAAGGATTTGATCCCAGCACTGACTGGTCATCTTGAAAGAATGCATAGCTGCCACCTACAAGAGGATTCTTCTCTGAGCCAGGAAAATGTCTCTTACACAGGCTGACCGATTTCTCCTGGTGTTCAGAGTCTCAGTTTTTGTCTAGCACCACTTGAAATCGGTTATGATGTAGGGGGAAAAGCAACTCTAATGGAAAACTTCCTTCCCCCCACCCCCAAAAGTCCTTTTATAAATAAACACCATCCCAAGCAGGATGCTGCTTCCCAAACATGCCTGGTTGATGCTTTTCTGTTCTCTGCCCTGAAGCTACACCTACAGGCTGCACGTGCTGCCCGAAAGGAGGCCAGTCAGCAGCACGCTCCACTAGGAGAGATGCTTCAAGAGAAGGAAGCATCAGCTCCAACACCTGATCCTCTTCAGCTCAAGCAAGCCAGGGCCCCTGTGTGACAGCACAGCCTCCTCAGCAGCTCTATTCCACGTGCTATTTGTTTCCCTTAACCTGTTTATTTACTCAGATCTCTCTTTTTTCCCTTTTTAAATAAACTTGTGTGCTACTTGCTGTCAGGCTCTGCCTTGGGCAGACAGATGACATCTTTCCCTGCTGGAAGTCTCTTCATTTCAGCCCCCAACCTCATTATCACCACCCTCTAGGACCCATGCTCAGAAGTGAGCAACCACTGTCCCTTCACAGGCAGCTAGGTACTGCTGGCCCTGTTTTGTTGCTCCCACTGCCAGGACAGCACTTGCTTTACCAGTAGATGGCAACAAGACATTTTTAATCACACACAGCCTTTTCCTGAGCACAAACTTCAGGTGACTCCTCATGATCAGCTCCAGACTCAAATGAAAACNGGGGGGGGGGGAGAAATGATGCAGGATTCATGACAATTAGGAGAAACTCATTTGTAACACTGAAGTCAAATTGCCCAGCTGCTGCCTACCCCATCAGTGCTCACTGCAAGCTCTAGACCTCAGACTGTAGTCTCCAGCCTGTCATCATACACAGTCCACACCAACTGAGCTGGAGTATCACAACCACAGATTAAAGGCCTGAGAGTTACTCTTCTATTCCACCCTCTGGAAGGCTTCACTCCATAAGGCAGCTGACTCCACACAGTAAGTAAGTACCTTTGGAGTGTGAACCTCATACAATTCAAACCATCACATTTTACTGAACATGTTCCTTAGAACACCCAAGCTGTATTCCCTGAGGATTCCACCTGTCCCACCCTGGACAACAGCACCACAACACTCTGGGCTTTGCTCTCAGGGCTACAGCAGAACAGCCACAGGATAATCTGCCTCCTCTCTGGCCCAGCTGTTCCCAGGAGTGAACACTGGAAGGTTTGGGTGGTTCTGGGAAATTCTCTGCCATTCTAAGAAGAAACCCAAAAGGCTGCTCAGCAAATGACACCACATTTTCTACACTAACCATTCCAGTAATTCTGGGCACAAACTGCAGAAGTTACCACCTCAGGGTGTGTGAAAAACCATCTTAAGCAGCATGGACAGGGGTTGCTCAGCACAGGGTGAATGAAAGACAAACACTTCCTGCTCAATAAGTTAACATTTTTATTTGTCACATTACAAGGCATCTGGAAAAAGGAAAAGAGTAAAAATAAGGCCATTTGGTACAGTTCCTTCATGCATGAAGTGCATTTCAGAGTCTTTTCCAACATTGAAGCAGCTAGATAGAATCCAACTAGCCAGTGCCCAACACACTCCATTCCCAGCACACAGCTCAGTGTTGACAAACAGTGATCAAACTAGGTAACAGCAAGGCAACCAACACAAGTCACTCTGGGGAGCCAAACCCTCTTTAATAACCAGACACTATTATAAACTCTGACAATACAACTGCTGGGATTGTCCCCAAAAGCCCTAAACAGTTCTATGTTATCCAAACAATCTGTGGATGCCAGTGGAGAGCAGTGCCAAGCTACCACAGACAAGCAAGAGCAGTTGAAATGCTGCCTCAGCCAGCTGAAGAGAGGCAATTTGGGTTCTTCTGGGAAGAGTGGTTCTCAGAAGCTGCCTGCATGTTGATAGCAAACCCAAGAGAGCCACCAAGCCAAAACCTGTCCTAACTTTATTAAGCTTTTGGTTTTAATAAGGATTTAGAAGTAGCAAGATGCTGCTACTGCATCTCTGAGTCTCAGGGCATGGCAAAGGCTGTGGTGGGAGCTCCTGGAGCCACAGGCTGGACTAAAACACCTCAGAAAGAGCTACCTGAAGTGATATACCACATCTCCCACCACTCCCAAAACCACTTTGGTCCTCTTTTACCATGAAAGGAGAAGGGAGTCTGACAGGAGAAGGCTTCTGTTTCCCAGCAGAGGTCTGATGCTAAATCTAGCACCATGAGAAATCTCCTTCAGCATCGTGGGCTGCACACAGAGATTTCAAATGCTCTATGTGGAATACAAGACTTCAAGGAAAAAACAGACAAGCAAGGCCCAGAGAGTGCTCCTTCTACCCTGAGAAGCCAGAAGATTCTCTCCAAAGCTGACATCAAGGCTCAGCCCAAATTAAGTGTCCCAAGGAGCTCAGGCTGTGCTCCTGGTAGGAGATGACTACCCCTGACTTGTTAAGGACTTTCTGACAACTGGCCAGCAAATCCACAGGCAGGAGAGACCTCTGCTACAGAAACCTTCAGTTCTCCATTCCAACAAGTCCACTGTAGTCTTTCTGGGACTGTGTCAAAGAGACAGAAGTACATATGGCTTTTTTCCCTTTTAAAGGACAACAGTAAAGCTATAACATCAGATTTGAGAGGCACATTTTAATTCATTAGCTATAGAGAAACCAACTTTGGCAACAAAGAGGTAGTGTATAAGATCTAAACTGGGACAGCTTCCAAAAGACACAGCCTGCAATGGCACCAACCTCTTAAGGAAAGGAGGAGCAAAACATTTCAGAGCACAAGAGACAGCAGAATCCTTTCCATCTCCTCAACCACAACAAGAAGGGAGAAGCACAGTCAGCTTTCAGTGTGCAAACTGACAAGCAGACAGTCTTCTGTAAGAAGAGAGGTACTGCTGGGGGCAGCAGGCAGCAGCAGCAGCTGGGACCATGACAGTCCAGTACTTCTGCAGACACAGCCATGCTACAGGTATGTGCCCCAGACCATTTCCCACACAGAACAGGCAGTGAGTGGCCCAGAAGGAAAAGCACACACATAGCTATATATCTCTAAGCCTATGAACAATCTCTCACTGCAGTTCATCAGTAGTACAAGACACAGTACAAGACATTCAGCTACAGAATCTCAATGCAAGTGCATTTATTTTCCATTTCTGACAGGAATGTTCAACTGCCAGCTCCCCCTCCCCACCCCAGAACAGCTCACTCATGCTTTACAGATCTTATACTCAGCAGTACAGGGAGTGCTCTCAGGTTTCCTACAAACAAAAGAACAGGTCAAATCAGAGATGTTTACAGTTCAATGGTTGTGACACACACTCTGAAAGCACAGCCTCAGTGTCATCATTCAGTCAACAGCCACAAAACTACATCATCACTGCCCTCTTCCTGCTAAGCAACTGTTAGGCTGAGGAGATCTCTGCTGAGACTGACCCAGGGAGGAGAGGAGCACTTGATCCCAATGGTTCATTTCAAGGGGTAACTGGGCCCATACCTGAGCACTACCAAAACTGAAGACAGAACACTGACAGGATTCCTAACTGGTTTGGCAAACACCTCAGGAACACCCTTGATACTTGTCTGTTAAACACAGCATGTTGTTTGCTTGGGAGCAGTTTGATTTCCTGGTCTGCCAGCAGCAGATTTCCACTATCTAAACTTATGAGGAATAAAATGTACAATTATATCCACAGATAAAAGCATTCCCAAGCTCTTGAAGAACTCCTGTGTTGCTTTACAGAATAAAACCCATTCCAAACCTCTACACTGCTACTCTGGGTCTCTGAGGAGTTCCAGGTATTGCTAGAGAACCTCAGGGGTTAGCAGTGTGTCCCCATCCCAGGTCACTAACTTCTCTTGGCACTGTCATGTGCAAAAGGTAAGATTAAAACTAAAAAGCTCTCCTCTGCTCTCTCTTGATTCCTTTTTCCCCCAAAAATAAGCCAAACTAACCCAGAAAACTAATTCTAAGCTCAAGTAGCAGCATCTTAACTCAGAGGAGCAGATGATACTCCTTAATGCATACATTTGGGAAGAAATCCCAAGCTCCATTTCCACAGAGGCCACCTCAGACTTCTCCAACATACTGAAAAGTCACTTGTTCTTTAAAACAACCCTAAATCAGATCCAGACTGTGCCTCTGAAAAGGCCTTTGCATTGTCAGAACAGAACATCTCCACCCCTCCCTTCTCAACCTCTGCAATGGAAAAGCCACACACATGAAGGTAGAATCTTACAGAAGCCCTTGGAGTGCAGATCCTGACTGGGAAGGTGGCAAGGACAAAATACTGCCAAAGAAGAGACAAATCTAAGCTGTCCTGTCTTGAATCTGATCTGCTGGAACAAGGCTTGAAGAGTCAGGTGTTTGAAAGAGCTGATTTGACCCCACACAAGGCCAGGAGCAATGGTAACTTAGCATCAGCTGCCTCTGACTCCTGGACCAAGCTCTAGCTTAAACTGCAGGAGAGGAAACCAGTTTCAAAGCAGCAGCTTTATTGGGCCAGAGAACTCTGAATCACCTTTGCATGCAAAGCTTTAAAAAGATGATGTTTGTGCCTTCACTGCTTGCTTGCTTTCCTCCTAGAGAGCTGGCAAGGCAGATGGGGCAGTCATTGAGACATGGCATCTGCTCTTCTCTGAAGGGATGGACACTGCTCCTCTAGCCCCAGGCTCCTGACAGGGAATGACACTGGTAGCTAGCAGTAAGACACCACTGGAACTCACTTCCCACCACTGAGAGAAGTGTGGATATCCTGGAGGAAAAGATGTTCCTCCTCCTTCCAAGACAACCCAGAGCTAAGCTCCATGACATGCCATCACTGGAAGACAGGATGACACCAAGCAGCAATTCCTGAGGCAATATATCCTGTTATCCCAAGTGAAGCTCTGCTTCTCCTAGCTGAAGTCACAGCTAGTTAGATCCCACACTCCTGAAACTCTCAGTGAACCAGAACAACACCAAGAAGACACTTCATCTTCACTGCAAAAGCCCCAATGAAGTGGAAAGTGAATATACCTTTTTAAGCCTGAATTAAGTCATTTGTGCAGTCTCCTCCATCTCAGCTGGCACATTAGCTTTTAAAATACATGTTTCCTTGCAACTCTCATCAACTGTATAGGAGCTGAACAGCAGAAGGGGAGAGAGCTCTGGTTGAATGTCCCATCCACGTGGCAGGTTAAACACACAAGAGAGAGAGGGCAAGAAAAGCTACTTGCTCTAAGCCAGCAAGTATGGAGCACTGGAAGCACAACAGTTCACCAAGGCTCAGCTACATCAGGAACCCAGGGAACTAAAGAGAGAGATCTAGTCCTTAATAAAAGGGGTTTCAGTCCCAAAAGAGGTTTAATAGTCAGACAGTCCCAGGAAGGAAGCTTAAGGGAAGCATTAGGTGCAGGAAGATTTCTCTCTCAGGAGTAAAACATGCTCCAGTTTCTGAGGCTGCTGCCTCAGATCTCTCCTCCCTTCCACAGAAGAAGGCAGAAAAGAGCTGCCCTAACACTAGGAACTCCCAGGTACTCTTGTTTGGGCCATCCAGAGGCTGCAGCTCAGCCAAGCCATGGGGCAAAAGCAACTGCTGCAAAGCCCTGAACTCTCTGCAGCACCCAGGCACACCCCACCCTGCTGCCAGGGACACCCTGGCCCTTGCAGTAACACTGCACTGCCCACGGGGAAGATGCTAAGGCTAAAAGCTCACTGGACACAGGCTTCAGGCTGCTCCCAAGCAGCACTGTGTGTCCTTCACTACAAACACCAACCCCAGGAACGTCTCCTCTGACTGGCTTGATTTCCAAAGCCAGTGAAGCACTCCCTTGGCTTCCTGGAGCCCAGACTAATGCCAACAGGTTCTGTCAAGAGGCAGGTCAGCCTGGATGAGATGCTCATCACAACTCCACCACCTAACCTGTCTGACTCTACAGGCTTCCTTCCAAGGTGATCAAGACAGACAGCACTGCAGGAAGCAATGCACAAAGGCATTTAAACCTCCTGCCACCCCTCTGTGAACAAAGCAGGAACAACAGCTGTTCTGCCACCTCCCAAAGGCTCTGTGTGCCTCACTACACACTAAAGAACTCTCCCTTAGGCACCTGTCTCTTACAGCTGCTTCTGCAAGTCTCTTCCATGGGGACAGCAATCCCTAGTGCTGCAGGAGGACATGCTGAAGGGGATCCACCCCTTAGAAACATCCCAGCAGTAAAACTGACTCCTTTGCTTTTTTCAAACAGCACAGGAGCACTGGCTTAGGCCAAGTCTTTCTTCACATCTTCCTTGTAGCTAAGCTCCTCTGCTTGTAGTCAAGGTGTTTCTGGCCCAGAAGACAAACCACAGTGGCTCTCTGGGGACCCTCCACTACCACTGGTCCACCTTCCATAGGAGAGGAAGCTCCTCAGTTCACCTCCACAGCTTCCAGATCATGTAAAGCACTCTGGTTCTTAAAGCCTGGGAGATCTGGTGCTGCCCCAGAAGGCATCCAAGCAATAAAAGAACACAAACTCACACAAGCCAACACTACCCCTGGCTTTAAGAGGTAAACTGACACCTTTCAGAGCAGCTGCAAACACCACTTGGAGCAGCACTCTCCTTGTCAAGTGCACCTCTGCTAAACACAAGCTTAGGAACAGGGGCTTTGCCTCCTTGAAATTAGTGCAAGGGTTAATGAGCAGCTTATTTGAACAGCAGACACAAAACCAAAGTCAAATGTATTGTTAGGCACTTTAGCTGCTCTGAGAAGCTCACACATCATCACCAGGCATGTAAAACAGAAAGGGCAGCTGCAGCCAAAGACTCCACACACATTAGCACTGCTTTTGCTCAAGTCATTTAGAAGGTTGCAGGAATAGTTAAGAACAAAACAGGAGCTTACTCACCCATTCTGTGCAAAGAACTTCTTATAGACCCAGAAAGCTGCCAGGAACAGCACAATGGCCACCATCACTTCAGGAAGAATGAAGAAAAAAAAGCCTTAGAGTGATACAGATCATCTCCAGCTCCCCAAAAAGCCTCTAAATGTTTAGCAGAAATAGCACTGAGTCCTGCACAACACTACACTCCCCCCAAAAACCCAACCCCAAACCCTTCCAATGGGCATGGCTGATTTCACAAACAGGTATTTGATGCTTTCCTCAAGCCAGTTCAGCTCAAGAGGAGTGAGCAGCAAGAGGACACATCCCCAGTGCCATTACAGCAGGCAGGTAACATCCCAAGGGCACTTCTTACAAGCCCAGGAGAAGGTGGCAGGCTTCCAAGAGGGAGTAATCAATGCATGGGTAGAAGATGGACTAAGCACTTCAGTTCAGTGGCACAGTTATCTACTCATGCTTCTAGGAAACTCAAGCTCTGAAGCATTTGTGAAAGTGAACCAAAAGGGAAGTAAATCTGGAACTGCTAAGCAATCTGAACTCTGCTTGAGCAGACAAGCAGCTCTAAAGTAACCCCAGTTCCTCAGTCATGTTATGTTAGTGCAGCCCCAGGGGATGACCAGCACAGCAGTTCCACACACAACCCACACTCTGTCTTGTTCAGGCTCTAAGATACTTACCACAGATGATGGCTGTAATATATGCACCTAAAAACAGAGTGAAGCAGGGTCACAAGGGGAACAGATGCTTCTTCAAACATCATCATAGAAATACTCACAAAGTTCTCTCCAATAGATAACTCACTTCTGGCAACACAACCCCTGCAGCAGACCAGCTGATATCACAACATTTAACCCCAAATACTCCCATTTTTAAGTGGATTTTTGCCCCCAAACCTCTTTTTCTCATCTCAAAAGAGGGAAGTTTGCATTAAATGATTTCTCCTCCATTCAAAAAGCATATCCCCAGAAGTAAAGCCTCTGTTACATGTACTTGCAGCCCAGTGGAAGCTCTGGCAGCTCATACTTACTTAACTGGCAGGTTGGCACTCCAGGAAGCCACTGGTTCTCCCCAATGTACTGGATCCGAGCTTCCCCATGCAGGGTGTAGCCCGAGTAGCACTCAACTGTGATGAAATCCCCAACAGAGTAGGAAGGTTTTTCTCCATCCACCACTCTACCATGATCTATGTGTGGAGTAAAGCCAGAACTCTGAGGCCCACCTGGAAAGAGAGGGAGGGGTGGGAGGAAAAGCAAGCAATCCAGTGTAAGAACAGAACTGGTTCATGAAGCAGATCCAAGAAGCTGCCACCAAACAATCCCCACACTGCTGCAACCATCAGCAGCTCAATCAATCAGTTTGCTCCATTGCAAAGGCCTCCTGCATCCTAGAGGCTGCAAGATAATGCCTGAAGTGTGGCCATCAGCTACACAGCCCTGCTTCATCAGGACAGCTACATCAAAGCAAGGACAAGCTCTGTTTGCATCCCAGCAGGTGATCACACTGCCAAGGGAGGCAAGAGCAGTCTGCCGTCACCAGAGGAAGAGACCTCAATCCCCAGAACAGACCTCTCCCAATTCCCATCAACAAATCTAAGACCAAACAAGGCCTCAACACTGCCAAAACCACTTCCCTCAGTGGCCAAAACTCCACCCCATGACAGTCCCAGTCCTGCTCACAGACACTCTCCTGACTTCCAGGCTCTGCACAATGCTGTGCCAGGCATTTGGCACTTGGTCTCCCTCCCTGCCCTCGATTTTGCCAATGAAGAGTTCTACTCACAGGCACAGTTCTGTAAAGAAAGCCACGTGTTCTGTCCTTGACAAGTCACTGTCATCTCTCCAGTGCCATCAGGGAAGGTGCAGTAAGCATTGCACCTCAGCAGAACAGACTCCCCTTCTGCATACACAGACTTGGCTGGGACTGCCACTCCATGGCTGATCCTGGGGGCACCACACACACCTGCAGTAACTTCACACATGAATTCAGAAGTCAGTGAGTGACACCAACAGTTCAGCTTCACCATTTCAAACCTTCCTTCAGGAGACTTCACTATCACTGCAGTGTTCATGAAGGCAGTGATGCTCTTGTGAGGGCTGTGGAAGCTCAGGTGTTTGTATTTGTTGGTCAACTCTTTTTCTAAGCTCTAGAATCACCTCCAGATGCCTTATCAGGCTCATTCACCATGGCACACCCAAACCTGCTCTTTGCAGAAGTGCTTCTCATTCTTGGGAGCTCATTATGATAGTAGGCATGGAAAAGATCCTCTCACTGTGCTTGCTCTGCAACAACATTCCACGTCCCTCTAGCACAAAGAGGAGGGAGAAAGGTTACAGGAAGACCTCTGCAGTGCCCTCAGCCCAGCAAATTAGTCCTGACTTAATCATTAGCCTGAGCAAAATCTAGCAGCATACTGCACACCACAGCAGATGCCTGGCAAGGAAGAGCTGATGAGCTGCTCAGGAGAACAGACACCCATCACTAGGATTACTCTAGGGTTCCTCACTGTGCATACTCCTAGTTCTTCCTATCAGAGCTCAGAAGGATCTCTCCCCCTGTATTTACACATGAACTCCCTAGAACAAGCAGCATGCTGCTATTCCAGGATGTCCAGGCCACTTCCACTTGAAATTCTCTGGGGTGCAGAGTCACTTGAACACCTGAAGTGGTTGCCCTTCCATGAGGCTCCAGGTCAACCTCCTTGGCTTCCCACTTCCAGCTAGTGTTGATTTTAGATTTCAGCTTAGAGAGACTGAGAGCATCCCCAGCTCCCAGGAGAAGCTGGGCTCTTACTGAAAGGCTTACTTTTCTCACAAGTTGGTGCTGGAGGAGTCCAGCTGTTGTTCTCTCCACAGGTAATGATGTCTGCTCCCACCAGGAAATAGCCTGCATCACACTCAAACATCACTGTGTCCTTGTAGGTGTAAGAAGGTCCAAACCCACTTTTCTTCCTTCCATTTTCAACCTTTGGGTTTTCACATTTGACCACTGAAACAGGCCAAAGGACAAGCACTCTGAACCATCTGTTAGCAGTATCTTTGCAACAGACACAGCATCCTTCTCCTAGTTCCAAGCTCCCTCAGCCAATTCATCAAAGGGTTTGAGAGGAACTCTGTAAAAAGCTGATTCTCTGGAAGGTACAAGATCCTTGTTTTAAGCTACTAAGCCAAATAAAAATCACTCTAAGGGATAGAATCACTTTCCACTTCCAGAAGAGGAGGAAAAAACTGACATTGGTTAAGGGTCATATGACAACATGCAAACACCTGGTATTCCTCCCTACATCTCCAAAGCAATCCCACATTCTTGCTCTTTACAGTTTTTCTTCAGCTACCCAGGCTTTATGGTCTCTCAGTTCCTTCACTCTGTCCCTGTCAACCCTACCAACTGCATGCTTCTACCTGGGGTTGAAGTTTGAACTGAGATAGCAGTCCCATGCTGTGTCACAAACCAATCAACATGCACAGTGCACTTGAGCTGATCTCCACTGGGACTATAGCAAGCTCAGGAGCAGAGGATCTGTTTCTTCTCTTCTCCAGAGAAGCCCACCTCCCTTCCTCCCTTCCAAACAAGGGACAGACACTGAAGTTCTGGAGTCACATAGAGCAGAATCACAGAATCATGAAGGTTGGAAGAGACCTCTAAGATCAGCAAGTCCAACCATCAACCTAGCACCCCCATGCCACTAAACCATGGCCCTCAGCACCACATCTAGGTGTTTATTGAACCCCTCCAGGGATGGTGACTCCACCACTGCCCTGGGCAGCCTGGGCCAATGCCTAACCACTCTGTCAGGGAAGAAATTGTTCCTGATATTCAATCTAACCCTCCCCTGGCACAACTTGAGGCTGTTTCCTCTCCTCCTGTCAACTTGTGATCTGGGAGATCAACCCCCACTTGGCCCTAACCTCCTTTCAGGTAGTTGAGAGAGAGCTAAGGCTATTACAAATCTCCCCCACCTTTGCACTCTGGAGGGGGTTCACTCCAAACTCCATTCAGATCTGCATTGTAGGTGCAGAAGATAGTAGCTGGGCCAATCAGGAAGAAGGGGTCTGCTCCTCTGGGCACACTGTCACATGTGTAGGTTACTGATGTCTGATACAGGTACTCAGCTGCCTCAGTGTAGTGCCCATTGGCAATGCTGGGAGGTGGCTCACAGGGAATTCCTAGAAACAAATCACACAGATTAGGATAGGATTTTGCTGGTACTTCCTGAGATACAGCAAGGCTTGATTTTCAAGCCATCTCATTTAAAATCTGACATACAGCTAGTTCCAAGAGAAATCAGAACCAAGAGTTACCAAGAGTCATTGATTACAGGGAGTTTCTTTCAAGCAGAGGTTGACCCCAATTAAAATCAGCTGATTACCACAGCAGCTGATGAGTGTCAGTGCTCACTCCTAAGGCACATCCCCAGCAGTTCAAAGACAATAAGGATCAGCCCTTTTTGACCATCCTTTCTTAGACTGGAAGGTTTATGGCACAGCTGTTAGGGAGCTCCCACAGGGGAACTAGCACCATCTGAACACAAACTTCAGCCATGGAAGCAACTGACTTACTTTCACAGAAAGGAAGATCTCTGTCCCAGTCAACACCTTTGCCCTTAATCACACAGACAATTCTGTCAGTCCCACGTAGTCTGAAGCTAGAAAGGTAAAAACATGGCAAAGAGGTGAAAATTAAATCTCTCCCTTCTCCAACAAACAGAAACTCTGCCTCTACAAGCCTGTTCTGTCACTGCAGGGAGATGACCTACAAGTTTCTGCTGTAATAAGAATCATCTCTCATGTTCTTTTCCACTTCTTTGGCCAACAGTCTCAACTTTGGAAACACATGAGAAGCAACTGAGACATCTCTAAAGGATCTGATGGAAGTCTCACTACTGAGACATGCACTCTCTAGCACCCATGCCCTAAATTCACTACTAGTAAAGAAATAAGCTGTCAAGAGGAGAGAGGAATAAACCCTGTAGGAGGGTAGGACTTCTGACTTAATTTTCTATACACAGACAGGTGGGCCACTGTTCAACCCATTAATAAATCTGTTTATTTCCTCTCCCACAGGCACATTTAAAGAAGTCATTAGAGGCATCACTCTAGCTTTCACTCCCCAAACTCTCACTAAAAAGCTAAAGCCTTGGTTGATGCAACCAGCAACTAAACCCAAGCAATCAAATCAAGTTGGGCTGTAGTTTCATTTGCTCCAGGTAGAATTCAGGAGATATTTCAAGTCACAGCTGGAATGGAGCATGCATTAGAAAAATTTGGCTTTGGTTCAAATCTGGTCTAAAACAGGAGAGAAGAAAGGATATATTAACTTCACAAAACACTTACCCTGCTTCACAAGATAAAGTAGCTTCTGAACCAAAGGCAAGATCTGTCACATTAATAAATCCATGTTCTAAGATTCCTGGATGGCTACATGGTCTCTCTAGGGGAAAGAGAAAAGAAGAGGAAAAACCAAATCTACAGCTTTGCAATTCTATAGAAAGACTAAGTCTTCCACATCTACTGCTCCTACAGCCCCGTTTAAATGCTTACAGGATCCTAACTCTCACTTGAAACACAACTGCAATTCTTCAGTTATCCAAGGGAAAAAGCAAAAGAGCTGATGCACACATTACCTGTGCAGAACTGCTCGATGGGTGACCACTGCAAGTCCTCCTCACACCTCCGGGTGAGGGCTTTCCCAGGGATCCTCATGTACCCTGGCCGGCAGACGTAGGACACTGTGGCTCCAACAGGAAAGCTCTGCATTGTGTCGAGACTCTCCTGGGGCTCTGCATAATGCAGCCTCTCTGGAGGCTTACACGTGCCTGGGGGAGCAAGGGGAAGGAAAAAAGCAATGCAGAGTCTTGTCAACACGAAAAGACAGAAGTTGAGGCACAACAGCTAGGCTAACTCTAGGATTTAAGACCTTCTTCAGAGCCAGAGCTACCTGCACATTTAAGTAGGTCTCAATGTTTTAATGTATGTTTCAATTGCAATGTCCAACTCTACGCTAGTAGAGGTTACTCATTCATTTGCTTTCTCAAGTTGTCCTTTAGCATTCTACCCGGACAATGCATTCCCTTCCAGTTCCTAGCTTTGGTCTGTTTACCTTATTCTTGTAGCTAAAGACAAGACTTAACTCACTGGATACCCACCTGCAGTAAAACAGCTCTGGAGCTTGCTGCACCAGAAAACAAACAGCCGCTTGCCTAGAGCTAATCTCCCTTCCTAGGACAAAAGACCATGCGGAGCACAAAGGGGAGGTTTAAAACCAGCCACAGACCCTATCAGGGATCTACAGACCTGGGGACGTTTTGAGGTGCGATTAATGCTGAAGACACAACACACTTCCCTGCTGGAGGGACTCCAAAAAAGTCATCCGAGACCCTGCAACCTAGACACAGGTAGCAGATCCGCCCAGCTTGCTCCAAGATCTACACACGACACAAACCACCACCCTCTCTTGACGATCATTTTCCTTTCCAACCTCTTTGTCTTATTGTTCAGGTATTTACTAAGCCGTCCAGGGCATTTCCACGGAACTCGGGGTCAGAACCAGCACCCCTGAGCACCGAAGCCACCGCACCTCTCTCTGCCACACAACCTCTCTCTCACCTTCTCTCCCCAAGCCCCACCGAAGCCACTCGCTCTTTCCGCCACCGCCTCAAGCCATTTCTTTCTCCCTCGCCAAAGCCTCCCCGGGCGACCCCGCAGGCCCTGGGAGAAGCCCTCAAGCCCATCAGCACCCTCGAGGCTAGAGCAGGACCAACCCCCTCCCTCCTCCTGGCTACTCTGCAGGCCAGGAGGCCGCTGGCTCTCGACGTGCCCCACCAGTTCCTCCGATCGCCACTCCCCCCGCCACAGCGGGCCAGAAGGGAAAGCGAGCAGCACCCCTTCCTCACCCTCAGCCCACGTTCCACCGAGCCACACAAGCACCAGTAGAAGACTCTGCCCGCGGCTAGGCAGCGGCCTCATAACCGCGGCGCTACCGCCCCGCGTCCCTCGCTCCGACGGCAACCGAGACGCAGCGCGGGGCTAAAGGCGCATGCGGGCTGCCCGCTCCGCCCCTTTCCGCCGCGGGGCCGCCACTAGGAAGGAGGCGTGCTCCTTCCTTCCGCGGAGTCACTGTTAGATTGGGTCCTACGCTTACCCCTTCCTTCTTCGGAGTCACCGCTATAACGAGTCATACCCCCCCTGCCCCTTCCTTCCGTGGAATCACCGCCAGAATGAGTCCTACCCCTGCCTTTTCCTCTTGCGGAGCCACCGCCATAATGAGCCCTGCCCACCCCTTTCCTCTGCGGGGCCACCGCCATAATGGGACCTGCTTGTGCTCCCCTTCCTCTTTCATCCGTAGGGCCATCGCCATAACAGGGCCTAGCCGCCCCTTCCCTCCGCGGAGCCGCCGCCATGGCAGGACCCTCCCCGCCCCTCAGGACGGGAGCGGCGGTGGCGATGGGGGCCGTCGTGTGGCGGAGAAGTGGCCGCGGCTTCTCTCCACGAACCACTTTCCAAGGCTGGGTGTGGGCCAGAGGAAACCGGGTGCGGGCAGAGGCCCCGGCCTCGGGGGAGCAGAGCGGGCCCTTTTCTGGGAAAGATCCCCAGAGAACTGCCCACGGCTCCGGCAAAGAGGAAAAAGCTTCAAAGCGTGTTTAGTGCTTGAAGCTCCTGTGCTTTGAACGCCAACAAAGGGTAATTTCTCAAAGGAAAGGTGCCTGTGTGCCAGCCCCTGAGGAACAGCCCTCAGCAGGGCTCCTGCTCCTTTGAAGAATGAGCCATGTGCGTTGTCAAGCAGAGCAATACTAAAAGTAAATCGAAAGATACCTAGAGTGCTGTGTCCACCTCTGGGGCCCTCAGCATAAGAAAGCCATGGATCTCTTAGAGCAGGTCCCGAGGAGGCCCCCAAAATGGTCTGAGGTTGGAACTCCTCTGCTGTGAGGACAGGCTGAGACAGTTGGAGTTGTTCAGCCTGGAGAAGAGAAGGCTCCAGGGAGAGAGCTTCCTGCAGCCTTTCAGTACTGAAAGGGAGCTTACAAAATAGAGGGAGAGGCTTTTGCCATGGGCAGATAGTGACAGGACAAGGAGTGATGGTTTTAAACTGAGAAAGGAGAGATTTAGATGAGATGTTAGGAAGAAATTCTTCTCTCAGATGGTGGTGAGGCACTAGAAAAGTTGCCCCCAGAAGCTGTGGATGCTCCATCCCTGGAAGTGTTCCAGGCCAGGTTGGATGAAGCCTTGAGCAACCTGGGCTAGTGGGTGGCATCCCTACCCCATGGCAGAAGGGTTGGAACTAGGTGTCCCTTCCAACCCAAACCATTCTATGATTCTAGGACTTACAACTCCAGGCAGATGCAGAAAGAGAGACAAAACCCTAAAGCTATTCCTGTCCCACGCTCAGCTGTCATTAGGTGAAGCATTGGTAGAAGAACACTGCAAATAAGCATCCCCAGAAGAACACACAGAGCAGTCTCCACTGCAGCTGCAGATGTAAATTGTTATTAATCCAACCTTTGGTTTAACAAATTGTGACTCCACACACACAGAGGAATGCTGTCCTAGATCTTTATTAACTCAGGGATTGCAAACAGAGAAAGGAAACATCCTTCATCAGACAGAAGCAGCACACACAGAAGTGCTTCTGAAAGAGCATCTGCACTGGCTCCTTCCAGGAGTTACTGGGAGCAGGAGGAGCACTAGTGTTGATCCTACAGCATGGTGCCTGTCTCACCCCAGAGCTTCAGTCTCAGCCTGAGCAACTCTTCCATGCAGCTTGCAGCTGCTCTCTGCCAAGAGGACGAGGCGGATGCTGGGGAGCAGCAGCACGGGTGCCCAGCCTAGGAAACAGATGACATCTGGCTTAAAATTAGACTTTTCCTGTTCTCACACTGCTCTCTAGAGATGGCATCATAACTGTGGGAGGGAGGGGAGAGTTTCTGAGAAATGCATTGTTTCAAAGGGAGAAGCAGCTCAGAGCAGTCTTTGTAAATAACAAATCAAAAGAAATAAAAGAGCTTATGTTTCCAGGTGCCATTTTGTGGCCACAGCTGATCATGCTCAGAGTGCTGCTAACAGCAAAAATTAATTACCTGCAATAGATTCACCACTGTAAGTAGACTCCCATGTAAGTAAAAATGACATTGCAGTAAGTGTAAAAGCAAGCCAAAAAGCCCAGAGGCCCAGTTCAGCATCTTCTGCTTATGGTAGAGCTGATAAGGAGCTTTTCTGAAGAGAACAAACTCTCACGTAATCCTTACCAAAACAAAACATAAAAAGCAAGTTTCTGTCACAGCCTGAAAGTCTGACCTGGGAACGTCATCTCTTGAGATTACAGGAAAGGAAACAAACACATGGAGGGTGGTGTCAGAAAGAAAGTTTGTTTAAAATCCAAAAGCAGTATGTTTAAAGCAGTTGTGTTTATTTAACAGAAGAAAGCTGATCAGAAGATTGAAGGGAAAGAGGTTTTTCCTTGCATGACTGTATTGGAACAACTCAGCTGTAACTGGGAGTTTATGTTGAGGAACATAAATCCATACCTTCTATGGAAGGCATCAACATTGCTACTCAGTTATCTGGTTCAGAGGGACTTGGAAACTGTCATTTTCATGTGTATCATAAGAGCTAAGTGGAAAAGAAGAAAACAGTTATGTGCCTCTAACAGAACCCTCAGGCTGGCTTCCTCTCAGGAAGCGAGTCTTGAAAGAAAACAACACAAGCAGACCATCAGTTCCAGTGCTGTGCTCTGTACAGCTGGCAAGTCTGAGCTGCAGATAGACAAGTCACAGAGCTAGGAGGACTCAGGCAAATATTCCAGCTGCATAGAGTGCCTAAATCTCAGGACTTGGCGACAAAGGATGTGCATGGACATCCAGAAGAGCACCTTACCCTTCCTTCTGCTTAGAAGCAATTTTCCAGATGATGCCTGCCCCCAGGAGAAGCAGGACTCCTGCAGCTACAGCTCCTGAAAGAGAAGAGCATGTGTTTTGTTATAAACCACTCTGGTTTAAAGCACTTCAGCACAGAAGACACAATGAGGCACATCTCCAGAGCAAGCAGAAACAGTGCCACTGAGGCCCCTGCACAAAGTTAACTATCTGGCCACAAGAACATCTCTGAGCTGCTTACCTAGGCTTACTGGAGACTTGGGTGACACTGGAGGGAGGAGAAAAAGACAACTCAGTAAACTGTTACCAGAAAACCCGGTGTTTTCTGCTGTAGTTAGTCCCTTTCTCAGCAAAGCTTTTACTGCCAAGGATACAGCATTTCTTAAAAGCCACACCAGTATGTACTTGGGGTTTTTTTTTGTTCCACACAGAAAGAGAGTTGCTTGTTTAAAAGTCATTCGTGTGTTTAGAAGCCACGTGCATGTTTTGATCTTTGCTTCCTTCCCATTTCACTCACTGCGTCTGCAGGCTGGTATAGGAGGCTCCCAGCTGAAGTCCTCCTGGCACTGGATCTGGCTGATGCCTTCCAGGGTGTAACCATCCTCACATTCCAGGGTGATGTTAGCCCCAGAGTGGTAAGTATTTCCTCTTATGCCTTTCTTAACACCTTGAACTTCTGGGAACACACATCTGACCTCTGGCATCAGAAGCAACAACAACATTTAGTGAGAAGGAACACAAAAGATGAGAGTAGAAGGGAGGGAAGGGAAAATGTACTAAAAGTAAGAATCTTGTAGTGGAGGAAAGTCCCAGCTCACTTGGAGCAACAAGAGCAGAGGTGGAAAACATGCAGGAATTCAAAGTGCCTTTCAGAACTGACTCTGCTGGACTCCTATCTGACTGATAGCATGAGGTCCCCACCCTGCTTCATTACAGCAACATCATACTCTTCCTAGGGACAGCAAAGAGATAAATTCATAGTGAACAGATCAACACTGCCTGGCCATGCTATAGAAGTGATTCCCAGGCAAAAGAAGGGGATGGAATTCAATGTTAGCTGCAGAAGATTTTACTGCTTAGATTTTGGCCCCTGCATCTCTCTGAAGAGTTCATTTTTGTCCCAAAGTAAAACATGTCTATCAGCTTGGCTGCATATGTCTCCTCGGCCCAGTTCTGGCTCTCCCACCCCAAATTCCAAGCAACATGACCCAACTAAGCATGGACACACCTTTGCACCAAGGAAGAGGCTGGCTCCAGGTTCCAGACACAGTGCAGTTGATGAAAGCATTCCCAACAAGTGAATAGCCAGGATTGCAGCTGTAGGATACAGAGGCTCCATAGGCAAAAGTGTCAGAGATGTTGCCTTTGAGCTTCCCATTGGGGATGTCTGGAGGATGGAGACACCTCACAGCTGGGGAGACAAACAGCACTGTTGACATGAGGATCCTGAGGGGCTGCCAGGAAGTAGCTAAGGCAACAGCTTGTTCCAGCAAGTCCTTGTGGTGTGGTAAATGGCCTCAGGTTGCGCCAGGGAAGGTTTAGGTTGGATATTAGGAACAATTTCTTCCCTGACAGAGTGGTTAGGCATTGGCCCAGGCTACCCAGGGCAGTGGTGGAGTCACCATCCCTGGAGGGGTTCAATAAACACCTAGATGTGGTGCTGAGGGCCATGGGTTAGTGGCATGGAGGTGCTAGGTTGATGGTTGGACTTGCTGATCTTAGAGGTCTCTTCCAGCCTTAATGATTTTATGCTGAACACAGCTAGGGAGTGAGCAGATTCAGAACACACCTTCACACCGTGGGAGGGGCTGGCTCCAGCCCCCCTCAGCTGTACAGTGAACAGAGTTCCTCCCCAGGAGGGAGAAGCCATGCTTGCAGTGGTAGTGCACAACTGCTCCCACACCAAAAGTGTCTGAGAAAGGACTGCTGAGTTCCCCATTAGGAATGTGTGGAGGAGGCAGACACTTCACTGCTGACAGAGGAGAAGGAGAGGGTCAGAAGGTGATGCTCAGTTGTAAAAAGGTGACAGCAAGAGAGTAAGAAAGTGCAATTACTCTTCTTGCCTGCAAAAAGCAGGACAGGGTGGGGTGAGGAGTTAGAGTTTAGTCAATCCTGCTGTTTCTCATCCCAGACCTACCTGGCTTCTCTGTGGTATCAGGCTGATGGTAGTGTTCTGCCACTCCATCTAGATGCAGCATTAAGAGTTTAGAACAGACATTTGGTTGAGCAAATGCAACACACAAATTGACCTTCCTTTTCCATCACCCTGCTTTTACATTTCCAGCCACAATTTCCCTCCTCTCTGCTAGGCAGTGTCCTGCCATGAAGCTACCAAATGGCTCACTTTCAGGAAAAGAAGAGAATGGGGATTATGGATTGCAAGAAGCAGGGAGAGAAAAGAGCAAATCCTGCTTATACTTAGGAGCATTGCCCCAAAACTGCCTCATCTCCTGGGTGAGGAAAGAGGCAGAAAGAAAAGGAACCATTTCTGCTTTCTCCTTTAAGTTGTTGGAGCAAACAGGGAAAAAACAAATCCAACTTTGGCTTCAAGGAGTGGGTAGGAAGGGGCAGGCAGGGAGGAATCTGCAAGGCTAGCAAGTGGAAGTGCTGACACTTACCCCTCTGACAGACTGGTACTGGGGGGTCCCACCTTCTGTCAGCCTGGCACTGGGCTGTGCCATGGCCTCGCAGGGTGAACCCTTCCTGGCACTTAAAGCTGAGAGTATCCTTGTATGTGTAGTGAGTTTTGAGGACAGACACACTCCCATTTGGGATCCTTGGGGCTGGGCAGGTCACCTCTGGAAAGGCAATTGGTTATCTCAAAGAGGGAGAGGTGTGTGTGCTGGGACTGATGTGTAAGTCAAGCCCATCCTTAACGTGCCACTGCTCAGAGGAGGTCCACAGGTAGCACTTTGGAGACTCACAGAAGGATAATTTCAAGAACTGAGAGGGTTTCAGTTCCTTTAGGTCCCCTAGGGTTACCACTTTAATGTCTGTATCAGCAGGGTTGTGCCTCTTAAGGGAATAATGCAGATAGATCCCAAAAATACATTAAATGGTGCAGAAACCCCTAAGTGCTGTTAGTGATTCTCATGACTGCTCTCCTACAGCAAGCTCCTGCCTTCCAAAGCAATGCCAGCTGAAGGAAAAGACCAATTCCAATGCTCAGCCCCTGAAAACCAGCCCTGTGGTTTGGATAGCAAGATCCCAGGCCAGTTTTACTCAATATTCCACTCCTAGACTGCAAGACACTTCTCTTCCTTAACTGATTCTTTCTGTTGATGAAACAAAAAGGACAGATCCCTGCAGGCATCTCACAGCTCTTCAGGCTGTGGAAGATCAAAAGCTAACACCTGGGACATTTTTAGAAGCAACCAAGCAAGCAAAGCAAACCCAAGCCCAGAGGAATATTAGGCTTTAAAAGCCTCATTCCTCCAGGTTCTCTTTGTTTGGAGGAAATGTCACTTTTTAATTGGTTTTTAAGGACTTCATTTGGCAGCTCTGGGCTGGATCTCCTGGTGACCTACTTACTCTGACAGATGGGAAGAGCACCACTCCAGGCAACTCTTCTTCCAAAGGCCTGGCATCTCCTGTGGTTCTGTCCCACCAGCTGGTGCCTGGAGTCACAGAGACAGAACCATCAGTCCATACCAAGCCCTCAGCCTGGACCTTTGCACTGCAGCTCTGACACAACTCCCAGAGGCTTCCTTCTGCAGCCTCCTGGCTCTAGCTGAACACTGAGGTGTTTCTGTTGGCTTGTCACAGAGGAATGAATGACCCCAAGCTCCTTTTGTTTTCCAGGACCAAGAGGAACAGCAATGATTCCAGATTACTTTGGGTGAGGCTGGTCAGGTGCTACACCAAGACTCAGACCCAAGTGATTTCCAAAGCACTGGAGCCTCCTCACAGGACTCACAGCTCCTGCTGGGTGATCATCTGAGAAGAGAGACTGAAACCCAAGTTTGCAAAGTAATATATTGAGCAGGGAGGGGAAAATGAGAGATACTTCCCTGGCCTGAGCAGGCAGCTGGGGCATAACTGGAACCAAGATACCAAATTCTGGCTTGCTGTGGGAGAACAGCCAGGCAGAGGAGAGGACTCTGAGCCTTTACACCAAGCCCAGACACGGAGTCAGCAAAGGCAGCAGGGAACTCACCCTTCTTCACACGTGTGGCTCACGGTTGACCCAAAAAGGAGATCTGTCAGAACAACAACTCTGCCATTCTTTGGTGTTTCTGGGTATTTACATTGCTTCCCTGGGAAAGAACAAGGCTGAGTTTAAACTCCTCTCTTGCAGTTTTCTAATGCACTAGGAGAAGGTCTCTTAAGGATCTGTCCACATGCCAACACCAATAAAGACATGGTTATTTCCAAGGCCAATAGGTGCCCAAGCTATGTGACTAGTGAAGCCATGTAGGAAACCTCTTTTAAAGAACTGCTTTAAGAAACCCCACAAATGCAGCTCAGACCATTTTCAACAACCAACAGCAAACTGATGGAGCTATTCACTTTGACAGAATGCTTGTGCTTCAGACCACGTGTGGTTTTTGAGGCAGGTGAGGGTTGGGGGCACTCTGGGGTCTCTGCTGTATCCTGGCTGGCAGCTGTATCTCACAGTGTCCCCAACAGGAAACTCCAGCAGGTTTCTGTATTTCTCAGTTAGCTCAGCAAAGGTCAGGTTTGGAGGTGCACCACAGCCAGCTAGCAGGGAAGAAAACACAGGGAGAAATGAGGATAGCAGCTAGACAAGGTGGGTTTTAAAATCTATCTTGAGGATGCAGAGCTGAAAGTTTGTGAGTGAAACTGAACACAAAGGGGAAGGAGTGAAGGATTCAAAAGGTTGGAAAGAGTAAGGGAGAGGAGGAGTCCTACAGGCTTTCAGTGGAAGAAATTCCCAGACTATCCATGACTCCCACCCTGGAGCCAGGAGGTACCTGCACACCGAGGAGGAGGGAGGCTCCAGTTTCCAGAGTCGGTGCAGTAAATGGATGCCTCTCCCAGGAGGCTGTAGCCAGGGTCACAGCTGTAATTTACAACCATCCCAGGGGTGAAAACTTCCAAGTCCTGGCTGCTGTGATTTCCTTTGTCAATATTTGGAGGAGAAGGACATTGCAGCACTGAAGAGAGAGGACAAACCAAAGTGATTTCCTGTGAGGGTGCCAGAACACTGGCACTTGTTGCCCAGAGAGGTTGTGGAGTCTCCTTCTCTGGTAACGTTAAAAACCCATCTGGACACAATCCTGAGTCATTTTCTCTAGGAGACCCTGCTGGAGCAGGGAGGTTGGACTAGATGACCTCTGGAGGTCACTTCCAACCATGACCATTCTGGGATTCTCTGAGAAAGGGCATGAACAGGGTAACATGCAGGAAGGATGCACGCACAAAGCCACTCAAGTGAACACAGCTCCTGCCACTGCTGCATGCTTAGACCCATGGCTGTCACTGGATGTGCAGTTCCCCCTCTCTCCATGCCAGTTCTGCAGGTGCTTTTCAGGTTTGCCTGCTCCAGGCTCAGCAGAGCATAGGGATGCTCAGGTAAGTGCAGGGTGGGTGCTCAGCAGACACCAGGGTGGGTGCTCAGGTAAGCACAGGGTGGGTGCTCAGCCAGCCAGGGGTGCCCAGGGCAGCAGCCAGCCCTACCTGCACAGCGTGGGTATGGGAGGCTCCAGTTCCCCAGAGCTGTGCACCAGACATTGGGGTCTCCCAGCATGAAGAAGCCAGGCTGGCAGCTGTAGCTGATGGTCATGCCACTGGTGAAGTTTGTCCCGAGCTCTGCATTGTGCGTGGCATTGGCGATGACAGGAGGTGGAGGACATGGCAGCACTACCAGGACAGGAGCAGGGAAGAGAGGTTTAGTGATTCTGCCCAACAGAGGAGCAGCTGGAAGACACCAAAAGGCTGTCACAGCTGAGGTGACACAAACGAGGCAGAGAGCATGACCTCAGGGCTCCTCCAGCACAAGGATGGCTCTAAGCATCCTTCTTCCAAGTCCCCATGTGCCTCACTCACCTGGCTTACAGGTGGGGATAGAGGGCACCCAGTGGCCATCAGGCTGGCACCTGGCTTCATGGCTGCCCTGCAGTAGGTAACCCTGGTGGCACTGGAAGCTGACATTGGCCCCAGGACGGTACACAGTGCTCTCTCCTCCAGCCACACCTCCATTCGGGATGTCAGGGCTTGTGCAGGTGATCACTGGAAGTGAAAAGCAGCAGACTGAGCTGGGGAGGTAGGATGCTGGAGCTGGGGTCTCCCCCTTTTGGTTTTGTGAGGTCCAAATTCAGGGAAGGCCATGGAACCATGGTGGTCTCTCCCTTTTCACTGCTCACTTTCACATCGGGGGTAAGGGATGCTCCAGCTTCCAGATGCCAAACAAGTCACTGTTGTTTTCCCAGTGAGGGCATATCCCAGGTCACAGTGGTACTTCACTGATGTTCCAGGGAGGAACACTTGGACATCCTTGCTCTCACGCTGGCCATTTTTGATATTTGGAGGGGAAGGACACTGTAGCACTACAAGGAGGAGAAGAAGTCATAACTGGTGATGAGCTGGTACCACAAACACCCACTGTAGGGCAAGGCAACCTTTTAACTTCTTTCTTTCCCATTAGCTTCTCCCAGCTAGCTAGGGCTGTCACTGTTTGAATTCTGTTTCCATCCTACCCTCACCTATTTTTCAGTCTTCATGTTTTTTGAGCTTATTGCCTCTGAGAATGATAATTTCTTACTGCTTAGGCATTCCCAGAGGCTGGCTTCCATCTGTGGCCCTAACAGCTTGCTCTGGGCTTCTGGTGGTTGTGAACAAGATCAGACAGCAGCCTGGCTCACTGCCTCTTTATGGACTCATTGAAAGAGCTGAAAGCCCCACAAGAGTCTGAATGGGGCTTATGAAGACAGGAGGACAGATCCATCTGTGTTTTTCCTTCCCAGTCCTGCAGAGTGGCTCCTTCACCTCCAAGGCTGGGGGAGTTGGAGCCTGCACTCCCACGTGCACTGTGCTTCAGAAGAACTCAGCCGCCACCCACCACCTCATCTACACTTACTCTTTTCACAGGTGGGCACAGGAGGGTTCCACTTGCCCCCAAACTGGCACTGAGACTCTTGAGAGCCCTTCAAGGAGTAACCAAAGTCACATTCAAAGAAGACTGTGTCCATGAGCCTGAAGGTGGTCTCCAGCCCACCCGTTCTGCCGTTCTCGATCTCTGGCCTTTCGCAGCCGGATGCTGGAAGCGAAGAGCACAAGGCACTGCTGAGGATGTGAAGCCCATCCCAGGTATGGAGAGACACTGACCTGGGGCAGTGCCTTCTGCTGAACCTTGTCATCGCTGTCATGGGCAGGTCAACATGATTGACTCTTATTCTTAGGCAAAATACCATTAACTGCTCCTGAGAGCCTGTCCTTACTGGGGGACAGAAAGGGAAAGCCACAGAGGCAGGTGGAGCTCCTTTAGGACCTGTAGGACCTTTGGTTTCTGCCTCTCCCTGGAAATTTGGCCTGCAGTAATTAGTCCAAGAGCCAAGAAGGAAGAGAGGACCCAGAGAAGGATAAAAGGAGCCAAACAAACAGACCTTCACAGCGGGGTCGGGGCCGGCTCCAGGATCCCGTGGTGGTGCAGCTGATGGAGCCATTCCCAATGAGGGAGTAGCCATCCTTGCAGCTGTACTGCACACTGGAGCCTGGAAGGTGGGTGTCCATGGGCTGGCCACTGTGCTCCCCGTTGGCAATGCTTGGAGGGGGAGGACACCTCACCTCTGTGAAGGAGAAGGAAAGGCAGATAAGAAATATGGGCAGGGCAAGGAGAAAAGAAACCCAAACAAACCCCAAACAAAGGAGGAAGACAATTAATTCCATGAGCTCCTTTAAAGACATATCTGTCATGTTAGCTGTCTTCCTGTCAGTGGGTTCAGCCCCCACCTAGCCCATGGTCATTCATGGAATCATAGAATTATTAAGGTTGGAAAGGCCTCTAAGATCACCAAGTCCAACTGTTACCCTAAGGCTGCCAGGTCACCACTAAGCCATGGCCCTCAGCATCACAGCTCCAGGGCTTCAAAACCCCTCCAGGGATGGTGACTCCACCACTGCCCTGGGCAGCCTGGGCCAATGCTTAACCACTCTGGCAGGGAAGATATTGTTCCTAATATCCAACCTGAACCTCCCCTGGCACAACCTGAGGCTGCTTCCTCTCGTCCTATCACTTATCCCTTAGGAGAAGAGCCCAACCCCCACCTGGCTCCAACCTCCTCAGAGAGGTGCAGAGAGTGAGGTCTCCCCTTGTGACCCAAGTGCAGGACCCAGCACTTGGCCTTGTTGAATCTCACACTGTTGGCCTCAGCATAAATATTTTTGGCCCTTGGCTAAAACCAAATTCCTTCTGCCAGTCCCAAGCAAAGCTGCCTGGTGGGGCTGGAGATGGTGACACCAGAGCCCTACCTCCACACCGCGGCGGGGGCCCACTCCACACCCCATGCTCCCCATCCACGGTGGTGCAGAAGATGGAGGGCTCTCCAGACAGCAGGTGGCTGGGCTCACAGGTGTAGGTGACCACATCAGCATAGGAGAAGGTGTTCACCAAGTGCCCACTGTGTGTCCCGTGGGGGATGTCTGGAGGTGGAGCACAGACGATACCTGTGGATGTGGACAAGGCTTTTAGCATCAGTGCTGCAGCAGCACCTGGGCTCTGCAGGGCACCCATGCTTCCCAGGAAGGGAGCTGGTGGGGATGAACCTGTCTCATGGTGATGCTCTCTGGATACAGTGACCCTAATTATCCAGAGACAAACCTTGCATGGAAGGAAAACCTGTGCCCTCCTGTGAGTCACTTCCTTGCTGCCCACGTCTGGAGGTGGTGAAACAACTCTCACCTCCCTTGCCACCACCACTGGTGACACAAGCAGAGAGAGACTGGCCACACCCTTTCTCCATGTGGCCAGTGAGAAACACTCACCTTACTAACAAGGACTTTAAAATGTTAATGGTTTCCCCACTTTAGACCAGAATAAATACATGATCCTTGGAAACATTTTCAGAAGCATTCAAAGCAAAAGGCAAAATGAAAGTTTTTACACACACAGAGACTTCAGAAATCTTCTGCAATGAAATCCTTGTCCTGGAAGCTGTGCCACTTTCCCTTGCAAGCTATCTCCAAGGACCTTTAGCTGTAGCCTACTTACGCTGGCAGACAGGAGCATCTCCACTCCATGAGACACGTGTGCCAGAGACCTCACAGGTCCTCTGAGAGCCTCCAACCAGCTTGTACCTGGAGTCACACAGAAGGATGCATTAATTGGCATTCAAAGACCTGAGATTTCTTTACAACCCCTGTCAGTGGCAGCCAAGACTCTTCACTTGGGAACTACATTCCTTCCTGAAAAGCTGAAGATCTGCTTCACTCTCACTTGGCAGCTGAATTTCAGCTACTTGCAAGACTCACCCTTCATCACAGGTGTAATTCACTTTGGACCCCAAGAGGAGGTCAGTGAGGACAACAGCTCTGCCATTCTCCAGATCCTCTGGGTTAGCACACTGTTTCCCTGGAAGGCAAAGCCACCATTAGCCCTCAGCTACTCCTTCCCATCTCAACATGGAGAGCAGACTGCATGAAGAAACCCACAGAGAGAAAGGTGATAATCCAGCTGGGTCTGACACTTCAGGTTTTCCAGCCCCTGCAGGACTTACTCTTACAGAACTCCAGTGCCAGAGACCACGTCTGGTTCCTGAGGCATGTGAGGGCTGGTGGCATCCCCAGGCGCTGGCTGTACCCAGGCTGGCACATGTACTCCACTGTCCTCCCCACAGCAAAGGTGCTCTGGTTCCTGTACTGCTCCTTCAGCTCAGCAAACACCAGTTTGGGAGGTTCCTTGCAGCCAGCTACCAAGAAGAGCCAGCCCAGTTGTTAAAGGAGCCGTGAAAGAGGAGATGTGGGAGAGCAGGAGGAAGGTTAACCCTGAGAGCACTCTCTGGACACTCACCCTGCTCACAGGCTGGCACTGCTGGCTCCCAGGTGTTATTTAGTTGGCACTGAATCACTCTCTGACCATGTAGAACATAGCCTGGCTCACACTCAAAGGCAACAGTGTCCTTGTGGGTGTAGGTAGCCCTAGGAGACACTATTCTCCCATTCTGGACCTGTGGGATGGGACATCCTGCCTCTGGAAAAGAAGTGCAGGTCCTCAGCACAGGCACTTCAGCTGTGTGCAGAGCTGTGCAGCTGCAAAGCCCCTGAAGAGCTGCAATCCCTTTTAAGACACCAGTCTGAGCATGATCTTCCCACAGCTGAAGTCCTGCTTGCACACAGAGAGAGACCCAAGCTGCTGAGTGTGCTGGAGGCAGTGGGGGGTTGGTTCTCCAGCCTCCCCCCCTCTACCTGTGAAGCAGCTCCTGCAAATCCTGCCCTAGGAAGCACTCCAGCAAGAGGTGCAATTGTCTGGAGCTTTCCTAGGCTTTCCAAATACGAAGGAATAGGGCTGGGAGGGTTGTACCCCAGGATCACACCCTGCACCCCCAGCCCTACCTCCACAGCGTGGCGGGGGCCCGCTCCACACGCCGTTCCTCCCATCCTGGGTGGTGCAGTGGATGGAGGACTCTCCAAGCAGGGGGTACCCAGGGTTACAGGTGTAGGTGACTGAGATGCCATAGTAGAACTCATCCAGCAGCCTGCCTGTGTGCTTCCCATTGGGAATGTTTGGAGGTGGCTCACAGGGGATACCTGCAGGGGTGCAGAACAAGGCTTCCGAATTCAACAGCAGCATCAAAGTACTTGAGATCCCACAGCCTGGGGAGCACAGACACTTGTCCTAGAGGTGGAGTCACTGCAATGAAGTCACCTTCTAGCTGTAGGCAACTAGATCCCAACTCCCTGGCCAGCAATTTCCATGACAGTTAGCAAGCAGGTCAGTAAGACAAAGCTCTGTGGAGGAATCGCCTAAGTGTTTTAGCTTTTCTACTGTTTAAGGAACAAAGAAACAGTTCTGGTTTCATCCCCTGTGTAAAATGCTGGTTTTGACATCAAAACCTCCTGGTGGCTTTTTTTTTTTGGCTTACAGGGCCCCAGTGAAAGCTGTGACTGGAAAGGTTTCCAGGCTCTGCTGGCAGGTGCTGGCTGATTGCAGGTTGCCAGAGCTGGGAGCTACTTACGCTGGCAGAAGGGAATGTCCCCGCTCCACGCAACATGTCCCCCAGAAAGCTCACATCTCCTGCTGGACTGGCCAATCAACCTGTGCCTGGGGTTAAAAGGGTTCACCATCACCTCCAGCCCCTGCAGGCTGGGCTACTACAGCCTCCTAACCCCCTTGGATGCTGTGATCAGTTCTGCTGGCAGCAAAGCCGTGGCCCTGAGGGAGAAGTTTCCTCCCTAGCTCTGCCTGACCAGTTTGGCAGTGTCCATGTGTATCCAAGGTAGGAAACACCTCATGTGTGTTATGGGGATAGAATTTTGTGGCTTCTGCACCAAATCCATGTACTGGGGGGGAAGGACCAAAGGAGGAAAGGGAACCTGACCCAACCCCTCTCTCCTCACTGCTTTAAGCAGTAGCCAAAGCCAGGACTTACCCTTCTTCACAGCCATAGACCACTGTCGACCCAAAGAGGAGATCTGTCAGGGAAATAATCTTCCCATTCATAGGTTCTCCAGGATGATTGCATTTTTTCCCTGGGAGAGAAAAAAAACCCCAAAACAAGCCTGATTTTAGGCTTGTATCTATACCACACTACAACAGAGGCAATGATTACTCCAGTCACCTCTCCACACTTCCAATTTCCCACCCAAAAGAGGTTTCGAGCAGCATAAAGTCACATGGCTTTACTAGTCACATACTCTTTGAGCACCACAACAAGGTTCAGATTTGGATGGCATGGACAGAAACCAGCACCTATCCCTTCTGGAAGAGCAGACACCAAATCAAGGAGCTATTATTCACTTTTACAGAACTCTAGTGCTTCTGACCACGCTCCACTCTCAAGGCATGTCAGAGCAGGTGACATTCCTGGCTGCTTAGCATATCCAGGTCGGCAAGTGAACTGCACAGTCTTCCCAACAGGAAAATCAATCTCATTCCTATGCTCCTCATTTAGCTCAGCAAAGGGTAACCTGGTAGGAGCACCACAAGCACCTATTGAGAAAGAAAACAGAGGTGAGAAAGGGGCAGGACAGGGATGTTGGGTGCAAAGCAAAGCAAGAACAGCTTCCCAGGGAAAGGTGTTTGCTTTGCCTGGCAGAGTTCATTATTTCAGTTCTTAATATAGCCATTGTTAAACAAACACAACATAGTTTTCCCCAGGGGATTCCAGAGGATGAGGTTCTTAGTCCCTGGATAGACTCAAGGTTAAACCACATCTTTTGGAGAGGGTTAGGGGATTAAACTAGGAATGTACTGTAGGGCAGCTAGGCCATGATGTTACCTGGATGTTCAGGTCTGTTGGAGAGCTCCTGGCCTTGGTAGAGCCTGTTACAGACAGGAGCAGAAGGATGCCAGCTGCCATCCTCCTGGCAGAAGATTTTAGGGCTGCCTTGCAGGCTGTAACCATCATGGCACTGAAATGTCACCACTTGCCCAGGTGCAGAGAGAGGTCCTTGCCCATCAACTTGTCTTCCATTGGCTATGTCTGGGTTGATGCAGACAGTGACTGGAAAGGAGGATGGACAGAACTGATGTGCAGAAACAGCTGGAACAAAACCAAACCCCAAACCTCCACAGGCTGTTACTATTGCAACAACAAAACCTCCACAACATCTGCACAACCCTCCCAGCCTCACCTTCACAGGAGAAGGGCTTGGCATGAAGTTATACCAAGCAACACTGAGCAGGGGATTAACCTTCTCTGAGGACCTGGCTGCAATGGCCAGGGTCTCCTCCACTCTCAGAGCCACATCATGGACACAAGAGAGCACAGACAAACCTTCACAGCGAGGCCTGGGCTGGCTCCAGTTCCCTGATGCTCTGCACAACACCCTGGCATTCCCAAGCAGGTAGTAGCCAGGGTCACAGGAGTATGTCACAGACATTCCCAGGGTGAAAAATGCCTTGCCCTGGCCGTTGTGGCTTCCATGGAGGACCCGTGGAGGCATGGGGCACGGTCGGACTGCAGGAGAGACACACAGAGTGGAACTCGGGGGGAGAACAGCGTGAGGGGAAGGCAGGCAATGTCTTGATGTCTCCAGGCCAACAGAGGAACAGCTCATCCTGCACACACTGCCCCTGCCTGCAAGCAGCACTCCCCAGGCAGGGCTCCCCTGGGGCTCCCACACTCACCCCTCTCGCAGACGGGCACTGGGGGATCCCAGCTGCCCCCTGGCAGGCACCGAGGCTCGTAGGCATCCTCTGCTGCATACCCAGTCTTGCAGCTGAACTGAAGAGTCTCTCCAGCTTGGTAGGTGCTGTGCAGCCCAAGGACCTCCCCATTCTGCACCTCAGGTACCTCACAGCCGATTGCTGCAGGGAACATGGACAGCAGCCTTCACCCTTCTGTGCAGGGGCCACATCCTGCACACACAGCCCCCTCCCTTCTCAGCACTTCTGGTAGCTGGACAGCCAGCATCCTTTCCATCAGCCCCTCACCTGGCCATGGAGCATCCACCCACCTTTGCAGAGGGGCAGGGGCCTGCTCCACACTCCAGTCTCTGTGCAGTTGATGGACACGTTCCTGACCAGCTCATAGCCATCCTTGCAGCTGTAGGACACAGTCACTCCCCGGGAGAACTTGGCCAAGGATTGGCCACTGTGCTGCCCATTGGCTATATTTGGTGGCTGAGGACATGTCACCTCTGGAGAAGGAGGGGAAATACCCATGAAAAGTGTGAGGTGGTGCCTGAGAGCCAGCTCAGCTCCAACCTCCTGCATGTCAGGCATGGGGAAAGGTGAAGGAGGAGAGTTGAGGGCTTGCACTCTAGGTGCTGCCAGGTCTGTCCTGACAGCCAGCATCTGGGTGCCTTGCTTCTTCCCCAGCTTCTCTGGACAAGGTAGATTGCTCTGTTCCTAAAAACCCACCCAGTCTCCCTCTGAAGGCTGTGCCACATCCCATGCCTGTGCCTGGTCTCCAGCACTGTTTTCAGCCACCACTCCATGGGCATGCAGCAGCCAAGCTGCCACTGGAGCAGCAGGAGCTGGGTGCTGGCTCTAGAGACCTCTCTGTACATGGGCTCCACATAAGTGATGGGCCAGGTCCTGGGCATACACTGTGGGGTCACCAGCACCCAGCCCCAGCTCCAGAGGGATGACTTGTGCAGTCACAGGTATAGAAACACTTGGATGTGAATTCATGGAGGTGAGCTGATTCCTCAGCTATCCTAAAGCTGCCTACTCCATTCAAGGGAAATTTAATCCCTCACTGAAGGTCTCAGGGGCAATGGCCAGGGTCTTCCCCACACTCAGAGCCACACCATGGACACAAGAGAGCACAGACAAACCTTCACAGCGAGGCCTGGGCTGGCTCCAGTTCCCTGATGCTCTGCACAACACCCTGGCATTCCCAAGCAGGTAGTAGCCAGGGTCACAGGAGTATGTCACAGACATTCCCAGGGTGAAAAATGCCTTGCCCTGGCCGTTGTGGCTTCCATGGGGGACCCGTGGAGGCATGGGGCACGGTCGGACTGCAGGAGAGACACAGAGTGGAACTCGGGGGGAGAACAGCGTGAGGGGAAGGCAGGCAATGGCTTGATGTCTCCAGGCCAACAGAGGAACAGCTCATCCTGCACACACTGCCCCTGCCTGCAAGCAGCACTCCCCAGGCAGGGCTCCCCTGGGGCTCCCACACTCACCCCTCTCGCAGACGGGCACTGGGGGATCCCAGCTGCCCCCTGGCAGGCACCGAGGCTCGTAGGCATCCTCTGCTGCATACCCAGTCTTGCAGCTGAACTGAAGAGTCTCTCCAGCTTGGTAGGTGCTGTGCAGCCCAAGGACCTCCCCATTCTGCACCTCAGGTACCTCACAGCCGATTGCTGCAGGGAACATGGACAGCAGCCTTCACCCTTCAGTGCAGGGGCCACATCCTGCACACACAGCCCCCTCCCTTCTCAGCACTGCTGTTGACAGGACAGCCAGCATCCTTCCCATCAGCCCCTCACCTAGCCATGGAGCATTCACCCACCTTTGCAGAGGGGCAGGGGCCTGCTCCACACTCCAGTCTCTGTGCAGCTGATGGACACGTTCCTGACCAGCTCATAGCCATCCTTGCAGCTGTAGGACACAGTCACTCCCGGGGAGATCTTGGCCAAGGCCTGGCCACTGTGCTGCCCATTGGCTATTTTTGGTGGCTGAGGACATGTCACCTCTGGAGAGGGAAAAAAACCCATTGCCCTGTGGTCAGTTGTTTGCCATTTTGTGTGCTACTAGGAATGTTTGGAGAATAGCAGAGTTCTATCCTGAATTCTGCTCAGTCTTTGTTCCTGGACCAAAGTGTTAGCTAACAGAAGGCAGAGCAGCACTAAGGTTACAGTCACACTGGGGCCAGAGGAAATTGCTATTAATAATGAGAGTCCCAACAGGAGACCTCAGAGATGGGATTTGGCAGAAGTTACACATGGACATGGAAGAAGCAAGAGCAGTGAGAAGTTGTGATTACTTCCCACATGATGAAGACTTCCCACATCTGAGCAGAAGCAGAGTCATAGAAAGCCCCTGGGGCAGCAGGTGCTGCCATGAGGTTACAGCTCCTGCTGTAGCTCAGCCCTGGGTTAACTTCTCACAGAATCCCAGCATGGTGGGGGTTGGAAGGGACCTCTGGGGATCATCCAGTCCAACCCCCCTGCTCCAGCAGGGTCACCCACAGCAGCTTGCCCAGGGTCACCTCCAGCTGCCTTGGCAATCTCTCCACACAAGGAGACTCCACAGCCTCTCTGCAAAGCCTGGGCCAGGGCTCTGCACTCTCACAACAAACAACTTTCTCCCCTGCTCAGCTGGAACCTCTTGGGTTGCAGTTTGTGTCCAGTGCCCCTTGGCCTGGCCCTGGGCACCACTGAGCAGAGTCTGGCCCCAGCCTCTTGCCCCCAGCCTTCAGCTCTTGCTCAGCATTGAGCAGCTCCCCTCTGGGGCTGCTCTTCTCCAGGCTAAGCAGCCCCAGGGCTCTCAGCCTTTCCTCCTCTTGGAGATGCTCCAGTGCCCTCAGCATCTTCCTAGCCTCTGCTGGACTCTCTGCAGTAGTTCCTAGTCTCTCTGGAACTGGGGAGCCCAGAACTGGACCCAGGACTCCAGCAGTAGCCTCACTAGTGCAGGACAGAGGGGAAGGAAAACCTCCCTCAACCTGCCGGTCTCATTCTTAATGCACCCAAGGAGATCATCCCTCCCAGAGCCCAGGACAGGGCAGGCTGCAGCCATCCCTGTGTCCCAGCCCAGCTCACTTCATGTGAGCCAGGCTGGCAGCACTTTGCTTTGAGAAGTGAGGAGCTGCAGATGCATCCCAGCTTTGCCTTCCCCCCAGGGCTGAGAAGACAGAGGAGGAAGCTTCCCCCCAGGGCTGCCACTGCCCTCACCACGCTCTGGGACACTTGCCCCTTTTGCAGGCTGGCAGAGGAGGTCTCCATGTGAAGTCAGCTCGGCAGGTGCTGGTGGGGGAGCCTTGCAGGATGTACCCTGTGTGGCACAGGAAGCTCACAGTGTCCCCAGGCCTGGAGAAGAAGCCCCCAAAGGTGATGGTCTTCCCATAGGGGATGCGTGGGAAGGGGCATCGGGAACCTGGAAAAGAGGAGAGAAATAAGATGTTAACCTCCACAGATCTCCAGCTCTTCCTGCCTGTGGTGGCTGCCATGGGGCACCCTGGGCAACCAGCCAGGCTTTCATGCCATGTGGACTTTCAGAACTATAGAATCATTGAGGTTGGAAGAGACCTCAGAGCTCAGCAAGTCCAACCATCAACTTAGCAGCCCCACACCACTGACCCGTGGCCCTCAGCACCACATCTCTACATCTCCTAAACCCCTCCAGGGGTGGTGACTCCACCACTGCCTTGGGCAGCCTGGGCCAGTGCCTTTCAGACCAACCACCCCAAACAGCAGTCTTGCTGGAAATGTTCCTCTCCTGCCTCATCCCAGTGTTCATCACAGCCAGGCTCAACTTGGCAGAGCTCAGACACAATCTGCTGTTGGAACAAGCTCCCTGTCTGGCTCCTCTGAGATGTTGAGTCCCATCAGCAGCTTTCCTTTGGCAGTTCTAACATGTAGGTCAAGCCCTTTGTTATGAGAAGCTGGGCAGGTTGTGAGAGACTCTCCACACCCTCCTAACCAAGAGTCTAACTCCCTTTCCTCTGGCCACTGAAGGGCACAGGGTGGCCTTGGTGCTACCCCAGAGAGTCTCTGTCATTAGCAGAAGAGCTCAGAGGCTCTGTGATGCTCAGGTTCTGGCATGCCAAGGTCCACCTGGGACCAGCACAAGGCTCCTAGCTGCCTGCATAGGGAAAAGCAAAAAGATCAGCAAGGAAAGGAGCAGAGATGAGGAAGGGGAGGGCTGTGAGAGGAAGGTCCCAGAGGTACAGATCTGCTGCTTTCCCTTACCTTGAGCTCCAGCTATGGTGGCCAGGAGCAAAGCAGAGCTGCCCAGGAGGTGGAAGGTGAAGGTGAGCACCATACTCCAGTCCCCAGCACACACTGTGGCTCCTGGGGTGCTGCAGGAAGATATAAGCACCCCAGTTCCCCCTCACCCCTGTCACAAGCAGAAGATGGTGCAGCTGTGGGGCTTCCCAGGGCTGTGGGACAGGAACCCGTGGGCTTCCCAGCACAGGGTGGGTGCAGCCAGCACCCCGAGGGAGGCTGCAGCTCCCACATGCTTCTGCTGCTGGTTTTGCAGGGGAGGGTGGCCCTCCTGGGAGCCACAGTCAGCAGGTGGTGGGTGCAGGCACAGAGGTGTTGGTAGCTAAAGCATGCCCTTGGTGAAAAGCATCCTTGGTCAGAAGTGACCCAAGTCCCCAGGCAGTGACAGCAGTGCTTCCCAGGAACCAGCTGAGGAGGCAGGGAAAGGGCATTCCCTCCTCCTGCACCCCTGGGATGGGTGGCAGCTGGGGACACATCTGTCCCCTGGGGCTGTGGAGGCTTGGGCCAAGAGGTGCAGCACACAGCCCAGCCCTGCTGTGGACCTGAGTCCTCCTGACCTGACTCTGGCTGCCCTAGGACTCATCCAAGCTGCAGTCATCCCTTGCCACTGGCTGGAAGAACAAAAATCCACAGACAGGACTTTTCAGTGGAGGAGGAGCTGCAGGAACATTCAGCTCCTCACTCCCCATAGAGGAGGAAGCTTTCTGAGCCTAAAACAAGCAGCAAGACTTGTTACTCAAGGCTTTTTATTCCTTTTATTGACAGAGAGCTTCCAGTATTTACATCTCCAACATTTCCCCTTCAGAATGGCACTTGATTGCTTGCACTTGGATTGTAAAGCACAATTAGGTACAACTCAATTACAGACACCAGAGACAAACCCTTGTCTTCACCTTCAATGGTAAATTTTGGTGACCATAGGTTTTAAAGCTAAGTCACAGCATTGTCAGCTCCTCCCCTCTGGCTGCTGGGAGATCACTTCAGGCTGAGCCCCAAAATCAAGTGTTAAATCATTTGGGAAACTCCCACCCTGGACTCTGCAGAAGGAACAATTGTGCTGGGGTTACAACAACAGAAGAGAGCCCAAGCTTCTGCTAGGAGGCTTTCTGTTTGGGTCTGGTTCCTCTCCTCCCTCCCATGGCTTATGGCAAGAGATAAAACAAAAGCAAGCAGCAATCTGCAGATGCTTGCTCTGCAAGAGTGGCTTCTGAAAACAAGATCTCCTGGTGCCCCAGGGCCAGCAGAAGAGGACAGGGCTCTGCTGGGAAGGGGCTGGTTGGGACAAGACTAACTTGTGCTGTTTGTGTTCCTGGGTTCCTGGTAACAGCATCACTGGAGAAAATGCAGAAACAAAAAGTGTGTAGCAGGCACATTGAAATCACTTCTCCTTCCCATCTGCACATCAGGAGCAGCTCAGATGGGAGATTCTCCTCTGCAGCAGACAAAACCAGCAAGCCCAACAACCTGCTTTCCCAGCAGCTGGAGGTCCTAGTGTCCCAAGCTGGATTCAGGCTTGACAAGTTTCAATCCCACCACAGTTTTATTCCCCTTACAAACAGGATTCCCAGGAAGCCTTCAGGTCTTTACTTCATTTGAGGAGATGCTACATACCTCTTGCACTTCCTAAGTGATCACTCTGGCTGAGTTACAGGACACCAACAGCACAACAAATCAAGGGCACCTCTGCCTGGGTCTTTGGTTTAGACAAGGTGAGTGAGGTCCCACCACCCCAGCTGACCTCATGGCACTGCCAAAGCCAGTGCCAGGGCTGGAGCTGGGGACAGGACATTGCCTCACTCACCTCTGTCCACCCTCACACACCATCCTGGACACAATCAGCAGCTAGATCAGGTCAGACAGGATGACAACAAGGCACACAGATGTGGGGTTTATGGCCTGCTCCCCACAGAGGAGTAAATGAAGGCTTTGGCTTGATGTGCATCTGAGGCCACTTTGGGTAGGAGACCAGAGCCAGAGTCACCCCAAGCAGACCCTCACCCCACAGCCCTGCTGTGAGCAGAGCAAGAGGCCAACAACTGCTTTTCCTCCCCAACATCACAGGAGCCCCCAAGGTGTCCTGGGGCTGAGCTGGCACCTGAAGGACCCAGGGTGGGAGCCAGCATGGTCTTGGGGTGCACAGCACCACCTCAACAAGCCTCTGCAGTGCAAGCTCAGACAGTGACTCCCTGCACCAGGATCACCCCAGGCAGGCAGCCCTAGAGCAAAAAGCAAATCAAAGCTGCACATGGCAGCAACCTTCTGATGTTTGGTGGCAGCTGCTGAGACATCTGCATGTTCTGCATTTGGTCTGGAGAGCACCTGCCTGGGGACAAGCTCTACTGCCCCTCAGCACCCTCCCAGCTGGCTTCCTCCTGGGGCTTTCATGCCACCAAGAGCTTCAGCACGTTGAGGGTGCTGAGAGAAACAGGAAGGATGTTTCTGCAAGGTGCACAGACAACAGCTTCAACAGGACACAAAGGCAGTGCCAGGGCAGAGACCTTCAGCTGAAGTTCAAGACTAATTTTAGGACACAGAGGAAGAGCCAGAATAGTTCTTGTCTGTAAAGCAGCACTGCAGGGCTTTTTCTCTCTGGTAAAATGACTGATCTGGCAGGATTGTTCTGATGGTTTGGAGTCACCTTGAAGCAACATCTACAACTGTGCTTTCAGTGCTCACAGGCAACACCCAACTTACCCATCCTAGTTGTATCTGCAGCAGCAGAGCCTTCCACCTCAGGACACTTGAGAAACCCCTAAATAGGGACCAGGCATGATATGACCTTAGCAGGGCTGAGAAACTGAACCTGCAGAGGTTCCTGAAGAGCAGGATTTTCTTGAGCCTACTCTACTGCAGCAGAAAGGCCTTTGGCATCACTGTGACATAAAGGAGGCATAACTGCCACCTGATTTCTAACCAGCATTCCCAGCTGGGTCCCAGTCCAGTCCAGCCCAGCCCAGCCCTGCACAGGAGCTGCTGTGTCCCACACAATGTGCAGCTGCAGCCAGAGGTGCCAGTGCTTCCCAGGATGCAGCCAGGAGCATCTGGGCTTTGGCATCCAGCTGGGGTCTGTTGGTTGCTGCTCCAAGGCCAGTTTCACAGGAGGGAAAAGCAGAGTGTTGGGAGCAGCAGCAGCAAGTCCCAGATGTCTCCAGGTGCCTCCTCACTCTTCCTGTTTTCATTCCAGCTGGTTTACTTTTCTTTTCCAACCCATCAGTCTCTCTGTTCCCTTTGGGAAGGCAGGGAGGTTCCCAGTCAGTGTCTGTCACTCAGTGGCCAGCCCAGCACTGACCCTTGAGAGTTCCTTAGTTTAGATGTTCACAATCAGCATTGCCAGGAGGAGAGGGAGGCTTCCTACAAGAGACAAATGAGGAGCTTCAGTCTTCAAACATATTCAACGACCTTTCCCCTCCCTGGCCTCCTTTCCCTTCCCCCTCCCTTCTCACAGCATCACCTGAAGGCACCAGTACAAACACAACCTGTGCCTGTTCCAGGCAGAACACAGAGGAGACCACACCATGGAGACTGGCAAGGGCAGGGGCCAGGGCTTCAGGAACTTGTGTTACTTACCAGCAATGATGATGTTTGCTCCACCTGGAAAAGAAGTGAGCCAAAAGGTGAAAGCCAGTCCCCATTCAGCACCAGAATTCAGCAGGCTACAGGAGGGGCAGGAGCTGACAGCAGAGTCAAGGCCCATGGAAGATGATTCCAGCAGCAGACACAACCCAGGAGCTCAGCACAGCCCAACTCCACAGAGGTTTCTCTGTTAAAACCCAGATGGATTTGCCAGGTCACATCTCCACATGCTGCCACTTGACCATGCCCTGTTAGCACTAGGTTTTAACTGGAGCCATTTCAGGAAGCAGCAAAGGTTTGCTCAGCAGAGTTACTGATGGGAGGATTCAGAGAGGAAGAAGAAAAAGGAACCCAAAAGTTCATCTGAGGACAGAGAGGAGGCAGCAGGACAGACACAGGAGATAGTCACCTCTGCATTCAGGGGTAGGCTTGCTCCAGACTCCATGGTATTGATGATCTACTTGGCAGTGAACAGAGGCTGCTCCAGCAAGGGTGAAGCCCTCCTTGCATCTATAAACTACAACAGAGCCAGGGCCAAAGTCTGTGCCCTTTGTGCCATTGTGCATCCCGTTGGCAATCCTGGGAGGCTCCCCACAGAGCTGTCCTACAGGAGGGAGAGCAGCAAGAGTGTCTGAGTGCTTCTGACTGAAAGGTGAAGGGGTGTGGGGGGGGAGGGAGGTACAGCCCAAGGCCATGCATCTACCAGCAGCTGAAGGTCCTCTGAGCTTTCTGGCTTGCTCCTGGAGCTCAGCTACTGCCTGTGAGCCACAACTCCAACACCTCACTGGAGGTGAGGCCACAGGAGAGCCTGTTCAGGCCACTTCTAGCTTCACATAGCACCACACACTGACTTCATATCACCTGACTGCAGCATCATACCAAACTGGGAGGACAGACTTCTAACATCCAACTCCCTTCAGCCCTTTCCTATCCCTTTCAGTTCATAACACCTGATTGCAGCATTATACCAAACTTCTAACATCCAACTCCCTTCAGCCCTTTCCTGCTACCTGCAGAAAGTTAACTTCTCTCCTGTGACTGCTTTTTTCTCCTATAAATTTCTGCTCTTCCTTTGCTGCTTCAAATTTGTCACCTGTGTATGCTAAGGCCTCACAGCATGAGTTAGGGTTGAAATCCTGAATTTTACAGTTGATTGAACTAAGAAGCAGAAGGAGAAGCAGCCCAGGCCCAGCAGCAAGGCAAAGACACCAGCACAGCTCCAGCTCTTATCTCAATGGCTCTCTGCAGGGCTTTTCCCTTCTTACTGTCACAGAGTGGAGGTGCAGCATCCCAGTCAACTCCACCTCCTGATAGCACACATCTGGCAGAAGATGGCCCCTTTAGTTCATACCTAAAGAAAGAAAAGAAGCTTGGTACTTTGCAGAAGACAACCCAGGAAGGTTCTTCCCTTGCCTCCCCACCCTGCATGCAGACAGGTTATTAACCAGAGGCTGCTCCTGCTGGGAAATGGGATCTGGACACAGCAAAGCCACCAGATGAGGACACTAGGAAGAGGCAACCTGAAGCAGTTCAGTGCCTTGCCAAGCACACACATGTGCTGTTGCCACAGGCTCATCTCACTGAAGCCACTACATACAGTTTGACTTGTATGGGGAAACCTTCTCTTTGAGGGGGCCAGAGCTCTGCCCCTGGCTGCCCAGAGAGGCTGTGGAGTCTCCTCCTGGGGAGAGATTCCCAAGGCAGCTGGAGGTGATCCTGGGCAAGCTGCTGTGGGTGCCCCTGCTGGAGCAGGGGGGTTGGACTGAGTGATCCCCAGAGGTCCCTTCCAACCCTCACCCTGCTGGGATCTGGGGTTCTGTGATCCCAGGGAGGGACAGGGGTGGATGTTACTGCCTGTGAGCCCTGAGCCAGTCTCTTTCCAGCAGTGCCCCACTCACCCATCATGGCAGGTGAATCTCACAACTGTCTCAAAGAGGAAATTTTCTGCAATCACATCTCCATTCTGTACCCTGGGAGGAGTGCACTGCTGGCCTAGAGGGAAAGCAAGCAGCACAGGAATTAACTCCAAGCCAGAGGTGGGCATGAGCCAGAGGAACATCTCCAGGCTGTGGGAGATCGCTCCCACAGCCAGCCAAGGAGAGGAACAGAGCTACTCACGGACACAGAAGTCTGGCTCTGCAGACCAGGATCTATCATCCAGACAGGTGACAGCAGAGGACTTGCCCCTTGCTGCAGTGTACCCTGGCTTGCACTGGTACCTCAGCTCAGTTCCAGCAGTATAGCTGTCAGCTGCAGCTGTCGTCAGCTCGGCGAAGGGGAAGTGTGGGGCAGGACCACAGTAGACTAGCAGTTGGAGACAAAAGCAAGGTGAGATGTAGAAGAGCACCCAAAGGGTCATGTTCTGGAGCACACAGAACCACAGAAGCATTCAGGTTGGAAGAAACCTCTAAGATCATCAAGGCCAGCCACCAGCCTAGCACCCCCATGCCACTAACCCATGGCCCTGAGGACCACATCTGCACACACACAATATCTGAACCTGTCTGGGAGACAGTTTGCATCTAAGGCATCTAGCAAACAGCAGCATGCAGCACAGTTTGTTTAATGGGAGGAGAGATGGAGATTGGGTAGAAAAAGAGATGTTCCTTCACTGATCACCATCCCAGCCTGCAAGAGCTCGATTCAGCTAAGCTGAAAGAGTTGTCAGGCACTGGCCCAGGCTGCCCAAGGCAGTGCTGGAGTCACCATCCCTGGAGGGGTTCAAAAACCATCTAGATGTGGCACCTAGGGCCATGGGTTAGTGGCATGGGGGTGCTAGGTTGATGGTTGGACTTGCTGAGCTTAGAGCTCTCTTCCAACCTTCATGAGTCTGTGAGCCCAGAAGCCAAACCTCCCCAGCAAGTCTGGGAGCTGGTGAAGCAAAGCCTGGCAGGTGCAGGAAGCACTTTTGTCCCAGTCCACTTTTGGATCATTTGTTGTTCACAAATGAGGAGCTTCAGGTCTAAACACATACTTGGCTTGGGCTGCCAGGCTGAGGACCTGAGCTGAGGACTGAGCTCTGCAAGGGCACAGCTGCAAGTGCAGAAGGCTCGGTGCTGATCTGCTCAGCAGCTCTTAAAAGAGCTACTCCCCTGGGCTGGCTCCAGGGGATAAGTGTGCTGGTACTCACTGCGGTCACAGCTTGGCAGAGGTGGCCTCCAGGTGCTGTCCGCTTCACAAGTGACCACACCACTGCCCTTCAGGAAATAGCCAGGATTGCACTCAAAGGTCACTGTGTTTTTATAGGTGTGCACAGTGCCAAAGCCAGACAGCCTTCTCCCATTTGGCACTTCTGGGTTCTTACAGCTGACCACTGGGGAGGAAGGGAAGGTATTATCACAAGGAAAAGCCCTGCAGCTCCCTAAGGCAACTGCCACCCTTTCAGTTTGGGAGGAGCAGGTGCCCAGTGGGCTGCAAGTTCTCCATGAACAGAGATATCATTAGGAAACTGCACATGGGAGAGCTTGATTTTCCCTTTGCACTTCTCCCTGGGCATGGGCAGGGAGAGGAAGACTGTCTGTGGGCTGAAGAATCCATTAAACCAAGCCCTGCCTCTGGCTACTACTTGGGAGAAGAGTGCATTAAGCACTGGGAAGCCCTTTAGACTCAAATGAACCTCCTCACATTTAGCAGCCCATCAGGAAAGTGCAGACTGGGAGAGAGATGAGAAATCAAAGCCAAAGGAATAAGGAGAGAAAGCAAGCACTTACCCTTGCACTCAGGGGCTGGACCACTCCACACTCCATCGAGGTTATTGTGTGTGGTACAGTGAATTGTGTCCTCTCCAATAAGAGCAAAACCTCTGTTACAGCTGTAGGTGACACTCATGCCAAAGATGAAGTCTCTGTTCCCACCAGAGACCTGCCCATTCTCGATCTCAGGGGGTGGTAAACAGGGAATAACTGCAGGGGAAAGCAACAGCAAGAATATTTCCATTGACTAGGAAACTGAGGGCTAGCTACAGAAGGAAACAAAACACACCCAACCATATACTGGAACAGCCTGAAGGAAGAGCTGCACACAAAGCATTGCTTACTGTCACAGAAGGGAGTAGAATCCCAGGAAACTCCATTGCCTGCAAGCACACATTCTGCAGAGGACTTCCCAACTAACCGGTACCTGAGAAGAGAAAAGGCTGAATCTCTCTGAAACCAAGTGACTAAACCTCACCTTGGGAAATGCAGACAGTTGTAGAGTCTCTAGTGGGGTTCTGAATCCTAAGGGGAAGTCAGCTAGCCCTCCTTTATTTGAGTTTTATCAATACTGAAAGAAACCTAACTTATGATGCAGTTAGAGGAAACTTAATCCTTGCAGTGGGTGGACAGAAGCTCCCAGGACCTCCAGCATCCCTCATGCTGTGCAGTGCTAGATCCAAACAGCAGCTTCTCTTCTGAGCAGAGTCCCTGGGGTACCACAACTGCTCCCTTTGCCTCTTACCCCACTCCTGGCATCCCCAGGACACCACTGACCTCTTCTCAGACCCTTCAGCTACAATGTGGCCAACCAGAGCCAGCACTCAACAGCAAATGTTGAATTACTGATGACCACCAACAGGAAAGGAATGAAAACCCTTTGCAAAACAGCCAAACCCCAAAATCTGCAAAGACCACCCTTTCCTGCCCGGAACACAACCTGCTTTGACAGCAAGAGGAGGAAAAAAGCCTGATCCTGCCCCCTCCAGCTCTGAACACCTCCCACTGTGCCTCTGCTTGCCAAGGAAACAGCCCAGCCTCTGAGTCTCCTTGGGGGGCTGTTCCCCAGCCTCAGCTCCAATCACCCACCAGGACCCAAGGCTGGTCCTTACCCGAGGTCACACGTGAAGGTTATTGTTGCCCCAAACAGGAGGTTGGTCTTAGGGTTAAAGTTGCCATTCATGAAGTCTGGTGGACCACAGGACCTTCCTGGAGGGGAAGTGATCACCATTAGCTTTCTTTTATAGCAGGGTAGTGAAACACAGGTCATTACAGAGTAATTAACCACTTATTGGGCACCTAACTTCCCTCAGGAGCAAGTACCAGCACTGTCAGAAAAGACCCAAGATCCAGGTTAACTTCTGAGGAACTGAAAGTTAAAATACAAATAAAAAGCAAATAACCCCCACAAATAAAGCCTAGGACAAAGAAGAAAAGCCAACATTTAAATGCTGGTTCAAAAAGGAAACTGATAAAGACCCAAATGGGCTCAGGGCAGAGGTCTTGGTCCATAGGGAAAGGAAAGAGCATGACGGGGAGGGACCCAGTGACCCACCCTAGGGCCAGTCCAGGTCCATTACCAGAGGGACAACAGCCTCCCACAGCCCTTTCCACACTGTGACTGGTTTCTGTGTGATAACAGTACTTACACCATATCACCAGATAGTAATTAACAAGGGCAGAGATCGTCTCTGAGAGATTAATGTTTCTGAGTGGAAAGGGCAACCCCAGGCAGGGAGACCATGTCCTCAGCTGCCCTAATAGCAGCAACCCAGCAGCATCCTTCACAGGGGAACAGCCTCAAGTTGCACTAGGGAAAGTTTATGTTGGATATTAGGAACAATTTATCTGCTGACAGAGTGGTTAAGCATTGGCCCAGGCTGCCCAGGGCAGTGGTGGGGTCACCATCCCTGGAGGGGTTGAAAAGCCCTGGAGATGTGGTGCTGAGGGACGTGGTTTGGTGGTGACCTGGCAGTGCTGGGTTAGTGGTTGGATTTGATGATCTCGCAGGTCTTTTCTAACCTTAATGACTCTACGATTTCTAATCATGCCGAACCACAAGTGGGGTCTGGGGGGCAGAGGGGACCCTCAAGCCCCACACGTCCCCAGGATCCCAGGAGCCCTGGAGGGGGGAACCCACCGATGCAGAAGTCGGAGTGCGCTGACCAAGTGGAGTTGGGGTTGCAGGTGACCAAGGTGGACTTGCCCCTGGCCACCGTGTACCCTGGGCGGCATCTGTACCTCAGCGCGGTCCCCACGGCGTAGGATGGCTCCAGGGGCAGGGGGGGCTCCGCAAAGACAAACCTCGGCGGCTGCTGGCAGTCACCTGCGGGCATGGGGAGGGATGATGGCAGGGGGAGAGGCTTCCCCTCAGCCCTTCCCCATCCATCTCCGCATCATCCCCACAGATCCCCCTCCCCGCAGACCCTATCCCCGCTCACCTGCGGCCCCGGGCAGTGCCAGTAGCAACGCGCAGAGCCACCACATCGACATGGCCGATCCTTCTCCCGGTGTCGATCCCTCTCCCGGGTCCAATCCCTCTCCCGGTGCCTCTCCTGGTCCTGGTCTCTTTCCTGGCACCAGTTCCTTCCCAGCGTCGGTCTCTTTCCCGGTTCGTCTCCCGCTACCAGTCCCCCTCTCCTGGTCTTTCTCCTGGTGTCTGCCCCTCTCTGCCGGTGCTCGTTCCCCTCCTGGTCCCTCTCCCGGTGCCTGTGTCGATGTCTGTCCCTCTGCCAGTGCCGCTCCCGGTGACAAACCCTCTCCCGGTGCGACGCGCAGCGCTCAGCCCTTTCCGGGGCGGGCGGGGGCGGGGATTGCAGCCTGGCTCGGTTTGGGTTTGGTTTGGTTCGGTTGGGTTTGGTCTGTTTTCTTTCCTGGCTATTGAGGAAACAGGAGCTTAGACTCCGCCGATCCCGGGAGGTGTCCCCAGCGGGGTCCCTACGGCAGCTCCGCGTTCTCCGTTACCGGCTGCGAGGTGATGCTTAACGGCCGAGAAGGGGCAGAAGGGAAGTGGCTGGCGCTGGGCTCGGGTCTCTGTCCCTTATATCCCCAGTGGCTTCTCCTGCAGGTCGGGGCTGAGCATCCCTGCCCCGTCCGGTGTCACGGGAAAGTGAGGGACCCAGCCCCGAACCTGCATGACTTACCCTGAGCTATGCTGTGAACGCATGGGAGTGGCTGCCTGGCCACAGATCTTGGCTTTCGGTCGGTCCACCCCATCTGCCCCTTGGTCCTCCACTCGAGGGCAGCCTGAGACCACCCCAGGCTCTCTCTCCCTTGAGCACTTGTCCTGCTGCCACACCTCGTTGCACCAAACCTACATCTCCTCTTCATTGCATCTCTGCAGCGGCAAGGTGAGGCTTGGAGTGTGCTGGGGGATCGCTGAGCACCCCTGGAACAGCCTCTGCTGCCTCCAGCCCCATGTCCACATGGATGATCAAACAGGGACAGCCAGAGATGGCAGCTCAGGACGTAGGGCAGCTCAGGTACTTGGCTGACCATTGCCTCTCCTTCTGCTCTAAACACTATCAGGATTGTACCTATCAGAAGCCCACAGGAATGTGCTGAATCCTAGTTTGATAACAAATACAGGAGCAGAAGCAGGTAACAGAGCTGCACCTCTGTCCTACCCAGAGACTGCCAAATCACCAATAAACTCACCAGTAAAGCAGAAAGGCAATTTTTACAGCTTCTGTATTATCACTATTAATTCTGTCCTCATGCCAAAACCAAACAAGGAGCACAAGCCAGCAAACACCTAATCATAGTCCAACTGTTAACCTAACACTCCCAGCTCACCACTAAACCACATCCCTCAGCACCACATCTCCAGGGCTCTTCAACCCCTCCAGGGATGGTGACTCCACCACTGCCCTGGGCAGCCTGGGCCAATGCCTAACAACTCTTGCAGCAAATTAATTGTTTGTTCCTAATATCCAGCCTAAACTTCCCCTGGCACAACTTGAGGCTTCTCCTCACAACACTTGTGCTCTAGACTCTTCACCACCTTTGTTGCCCTTCTCTGGACACATTCCAGCACCTCAATGTCCTTCTTGGAGTGAGGAGCCCAAAACTGACCCCAGGGTTGGAGCTGTGGCCTCCCCAGTGCCCAGACCAAGAGGACAATCCCTGCCCTAGTCCTGCTGGCCACACTAGTGCTGATCCAAGCCTCTGAACTCCTTGCTACAGCTTTTTTTGGGTGGCCAGAGAATAGTCAGGGTCAGCCAAGAGAAAGTTTCACCTGGAGCAGAGCACACACCTTCCTGGTACAGCCTGGGGTGGCAATGGGCTCTGCTCCAGCAGCATTGCCTCACCTTCGTCATCACAGTTCCCAGGAAAGGTTGGGCACTGCTAGAGACAAGAGAGCAATGACAACAGCACTTATCTGAGCAGCAGTAATTCCCTGATTACAGCCAGCAAAGAATGAGACTGCAAAGATCATTTCAAGCTCTCTGTGAGGAGGTTCAGTTAGTAAACATGAGAAGAACCCAAGGCCAAGCCAGTGTATTGCTGCTTTTCTATTCTTTTTATTTACAAACCAGGTTTACTCTGAACACTGACACTTTCCCACTGGCAGCTGCACACTGGAAACTCAGGAAAAAAAGGAGGTGAAAAACAGACAAGTGAATCTTAAGATTCTGCAGAGGATGTTTACTGTGGTGGAAAGAAATGTTTACTGACATTCTAAAGCCTCACTTGAAGAGCTGCAAAAGTAGCATTTTCATCCCAAAGCAAAGACAAAAGTAGGCACTAAACTAAGGTGGAGCTGGACTTGAAGTACTTTTGCTCTTCCTGCTTCTTTACAAAGCCATTCTTGATTGTGGAGTCAGCCACTTGACTTCAGGTCACCCTTATTGCACTTAGACCTTCACCCCTGACAGCATCAGGAGGTAGTGTAGCAACTCTCCCCCTTCTCTCCCACCAGCTGCTTGCTGCTGAGGATGCTGCAGCCACCAGCATTCATCCTGCAACAGGGAAATGAGCAGTTCATCAGGGTTAGTCACTGTGAGCAGGAGCCACTTGGCTTTAAGAGGAAAAGTCTCTGCAGTTTCTGGTCTGTGGCACTTTGGCCCCAGCTGCAGTGACCTGAAGGACTCTTTGGGTCCCTACCATTGGGTGCCTGGCACAGATGGGTGTGGGTGGGTGCTGTGCAGATGGGGCAGAGGTGGCAGCTGGGGCTGTGGCAGAGGTGAGCCAGGGTCCCCTCTCTGGCCAGGGGACACACAGGACAGCTGGCCACGTTGCTGTGGACGAGGGAGAGGTGCAGCTGGTCGGTGCAGGAAGGGCAGACAGGACCCTGTGGGCTGTGGGGAGAGAGCCAAGGGTGAGCCCCGGGAGGTTCATGTTGGAAACTCCTCACCAAGCCACACCACACAAGCTTCAGCACCCCCAAAGCAAGTTCCATGAACAAACTCAAAGATACTAACTTTTTAAACTCAAAGAAGTGGTGATTCATGAGTGCAGAACTCCAGGGCTAGGGCTCACAGCAAGTAGAACAAGCACTTGCAGGAACAGCATGAGGTAAATGAACTGGTGAGAAGCAGCTCATACTCAAAAAAGAGAAAGCAGGAGGATGCACACCTCAAACCATGGTTGTTTTGAGCAACTCTTGATCTGAATTTGCCTCTGTCACTGGTGACTGTTAAGCTTTTTTGGGCCAGAGAGAGCTCCAGACTCACATGGGCACATGTCAAACCAAACTGTGCTCACCTCTGACTGTTCTGCCCCAAACTGACCCCAATGCTGTGGTAGCTCAGAGAGGATCCATTGTAGAGCATCACCAGAAAGCCTTGCTAAAGCCTTAAGCCATGAGCAGTGAACTTATGCTGAACTTAGACTCAGTTGCACGAAGGGAAGCCCAGAGAACACTGCATCCAGTGAAAAATAAGGCACCACAACCATCAGCAGAAGCTGCATCCTCAAAATAAGGAAAGCAACAGCCTGCCTGGAGACAGAAAAAGGATCCCATGAGGAACAAGAAGACTCCAGAGCCCAAAATCACTATTGGACAGAACTGTCTCATGAGGGGAGCTGTGATGGTCAGGGTATAGTTGCCCAGAGGTTTTGGTGCTCAAGGTCCCTCTCCAGAGGCATCAGCTCAATGGGCACAAACTGGAACCCAGGAGGTTCCAGCTGAGCAGGAGGAGAAATTTGCTTGGTGTGAGGGTGCAGAGCCCTGGCCCAGGCTGCCCAGAGAGGTTGTGGAGTCTCTTTGTGTGGAGAGATTCCCAAGGCAGCTGGAGGTGACCCTGGGCAAGCTGCTGTGGGTGCCCCTGCTGGAGCAGGGGGGTTGGACTGGATGATCCCCAGAGGTCCCTTCCAACCCCAACTATGCTGGATTTGGGGATTCTGTGCTGCTTAACTAAACCCAGAACTCCACCATGAGCTGAAGACAACATGAGGTACAGCCAAGTGAGGACAGCTGAGGAGCACAAGCTGATTGGGAGATGCCCAAGGAAACCACACAAGCATTGCCCAAATAAACCTCACACCAGATCCACCTCTGCCTGCAAGCAGGTCCTGAGCCATAAGCAGATCCAGCATGTACACACCTCTGCCATTACTGTGGTTTAAGGCGAGTGGTTACCTCTCAGCTCTGGGGACACTCAGTACACACCATGTTCCCCCCCTCCCCAGCACTCACCCCTGCTCCTGCTGGCAGGGACCTCCTGGCTGTTCCCTGGGGGCCACAGGAGAGCTGTCACCCTGGCCAAGGTGAGCACGCAACCAGCCTTCACAGATGGGACAGATGTGATGTCTGCTGTGGAGAAGCAGTGTTGAGGATGGGCATGGAGACCCAGGGGGGGTCTGCTAAGTGCTGATCAAGGCAAGAGAGAGGTGGGAATAAACAAGGAGATGTGGAATAATCTTATTTTCTGCTCCAATAAAGACAGATCTGCCCTACTCTGAAATGACTTATTCAAGCCCACTGTGGAATCTGTGTATTTGTAAGTGGAAGACAGACCTCCTGTGCTCCGTGGGCTGCTCTGCCTTGCTCTGCTCCAGAACAGCTCCTCCTGTGTCCTCACCCCTCAGCACATCTGCAGCTTTGGCAGGAGAACTGAACACAGAGAAGAAAGAGAAAGCAAATGCTTTCTACTGCCAAAACTGGACTTAAAGCAACCAGAGGTGTTCAAAGTGCAAGCTCTGCTCTATCTGGAGACACTTTCTCCCCTGCAAGAAGTGCCCCTTTCCCCATGTTTTGCTTTCCATGGACCCATCCAAGGGAAGCAGAACCAAGTGCTGCCTTGGCTGTGGTACCTCATGCCTGTGGGGCTCTGGCTCTCCTGGTCACAGATGCTGGGGACTGAGTAGGTGCATGGTGAGCCTGGCTGGGCACTCTGCCACTCCTCACAGGTGGCACAGCCCTGCTGCCCAACCTTGCTGTGTGGTGCCAGGGCAGCGTGGAGTCGTTCTTCACAGGTGGGACACACATGGCAGCTGCTGCTGTGGCTGCAGATGAGAAAGAGGAGGAGAATCCCTGGGTTGGGTGCAGCAGGACACTGCCTAGGTGGGGGTTAACAGCTCAGACTTTGCCCTTTGCAAAGTTATCAGTGTTGGAGAAGGAAGGGTTAAGCTGGTTTGGGGGTTGAAGGATGCTGCAATCAGCCTCAAACACCCAGGTGTGTCCAGAGGACACTGGAAAGTCGTTGTTATGTGGCAAAGTAGTTAGCACTGCTAACTCACCTACAGCTGCTGAGATGAGACTTGAGGTGGCACATCTAGGCCACTAACCTAGGACTGACAACAAACCAAGTAAACTCACCAAAAATAGGAATGCCAGGGCATGGGCTGCTGCTTCTCAGCATCTGTCACCTTTGGGTGCATGGGTGGATCCCTTCCCTTTGTCTTGTGCTTTGGTAAATGCATGTCATAGGAGCTGAAATGACAGGAAGGAGAACAGGCATAGCATAAGAAAGGGAGAAGAGCAGCCCCACAGGGGAGCTGCTCAATGCCCAGCAAGAGCTAAAGGCTGGGGGCAAGAGGCTGTGGCCAGACTCTGCTCAGTGGTGCCCAGGGACAGGCCAAGGGGTGCTGGGCACCAACTGGAAGCCAGGAGGTTCCAGCTGAGCAGGAGGAGAAAGTTGTTTGTTGTGAGGGTGTTGGAGCCCTGGCCCAGGCTGCCCAGAGAGGCTGTGGAGTCTCCTCCTGGGGAGAGATTGCCAAGGCAGCTGGAGGTGACCCTGGGCAAGCTGCTGTGGGTGCCCTGCTGGAGCAGGGGGGTTGGACTGGATGACCTCTGGTCCCTTCCAGCCCCCACCCTGCTGGGATTCTGTAATTACTGTCACTCAGAGCTTACAGGGGAATATTCAGTTACCCTGAAGGAAAGTTATGATCTAGGATTTGCAGTTTAGTCTCACTTACTGCTTTTTATTGTCTTTCCATCTCAAGATGATCCCAGCTAGGATTCCAAGGGCTAATGGGGGAACTATCAAAAAGGAAGAAGAAAACCAAAGCAAAACCCAAAACCCCACACTCCAAAACAAAACCAAAACCCAAACAGACCAAAAACACGACAACAAAAAGAAACCCCACTCAAAATTAAACAACAGATTTTGGGATGCAATGCCAGTGAGATGCTGCAGTTTGGTACAAGACTGGCAGCAGAACCCCCTGCTCTGGGGCTGCCTGTTCCCCCCCAGGGCTCCCACAGCAGAATAACACCAATCCCCTGGAGAATCTCTGAGCCCAGAGCACAGGAGCTGATGCTAAGGGCAGTGCCATGCTGAACTTAAGAGTGAGATCCTCATTTGCCTGGTGAGATCCTCATTTATTTAGTGCTTTCACAGTCAGCCTCCTGTTGCTCTTGCATTCTAAACTCACCACTTTCAGGACTCAGTCTCCTTTGCAACACGGATCTTCCAAGCCTCACTACTCTCTTATCCTTCCTTGTCTGCCAAGGACTTCTAAAGCAATTTTATCAGTTAAAGAGGGAGAGGATGTGCAGTTTTTGGTTGGCTTCCTACACTGGCTTCTTTGGCTTCTTTCACTGCATCCTCAATGCATAGAATGTTTTATACCAAGGCACAGCCAAACCATCCAGTTGCTTGCAATGCTGCTGCACTACCCAAGAGCAGAGAAATCCCTAAAATCCTGAACAGAATCACTCAGCACCAGGGGCAGTGAAAGAATAACCCAAACCCAGCCAGCTCCAGGTGTTTAACAGCAAGTAACAGCTTCGGGTCTGGAAGATGTATTTTCAATGGTAAACTACTTACCAATGCAGCAAGGGATAAGGACACTTGCTAGAGAAAAAAAATGGAATTCATGTTAAAGAAATGAAGCCAACAATGCTGCTGAGTCAGCAGGGAAGTTCTTTCATGTATGCCCACAGAATAATAACATTCAGAGCCAGGTAACCGGAACACTGCTGAGAAGCCAGAATGCTATAAACCAATCTATCACTAACTACTACACACATCCCTCTGCTCTTCTTGAGCCCTTCACCCTGCCTCTCTCCTCTGATGGAACTGAAATCTGTAGCTCCAGGCTGCCTCCATCCTCAGCAATGTCCCAGTGCAGCCAAGATAATGTTGGTGGGTTTACTGAGATGCTGGGCTGCATGGAGAGAGGTTCAAGCATCGAAATTCCCACCCTGGAGTGCATTAGCTAAGGAGTTGATTGAGAGCTTTTCTCTTATGAGGAAAGGCTGAGAGCCCTGGGGCTGCTTAGACTGCAGAAGAGCAGCCCCACAGGGGAGCTGCTCAATGCCCAGCAAGAGCTCAAGGCTGGGGGCAAGAGGCTGGGGCCTGACTCTGCTCAGTGGTGCCCAGGGGCAGCCCAAGGGCCACTGGGCACAAACTGGGACCCAGGAGGTTCCACCTGAGCAGGAGGAGAACTTTGTTTGTTCTGAGGGTGTTGGAGCTCTGGCCCAGGCTGCCCAGAGAGGCTGTGGAGTCTCCTCCTGGGGAGAGATTGCCAAGGCAGCTGGAGGTGACCCTGGGCAAGCTGTTGTGGGTGCCCCTGCTGGAGCAGGGGGGTTGGACTGGATGATCCCCAGAGGTCCCTTCCAACCCCCACCATGCTGGAATTATCTGAGTCACTCAGCTGGGAGCAGACACAAAAGGGAACCAGAGCAGGGAACAAGTCTGGAAGCTGGATCCACTAAGAGAAATGAAGGTGGCACTGGGAGAGCAGCAAACCACCAGTGTCTGGAGCCTCGGGCACCCAGTGGGGGTGCAGCTACAGCAACTCCAAGGGCACTGAGGCAGATCTTACCTAGCCAGTAAGGATTCTCTGCCATCTTCTCTCCTGAGGGGTCAGTTTGGTTTGCCACTGCTGTAGTGCTAACTGTAGAGAGATAAAAAAACAAAACAAAAAGAAAGAAAATCACTCAAAAGGATATTTTATATAATTCCCCATGGGTACATGACCTACAGAACACCTGATGAGGAGCAAACACAGCCTGGGCAGGTGCCTTTTGCATCTGTGGCTATGACAGTGAGAGCTGTGGCTGAATCACACAGTGACCTTTTGGCCCTTAGAAGCCTTATGGATGGAGGACAGCTGCTGTCCCTTGTGCCTGTACTGCCTGGGTGATGTTGGACATCAGACAGAAGAAACCCAGTGAGATCTGCTCCAGCAGCTTCCCAGTTCCTGGCACACTTCACACTGTTTATTAAAACTCTTCCTGAAGGGGAAAAGTCAGCCTGTCTCTGGCTGTGCTCAGGGTGTCCTGCAGCAGAGCCTAGCACCTTGCAGAGAACAGACCTGCTAACTCTAGCTGCTGCTAGCAGATGCTGCTCCTCTGGAAGCAGCTCCCTGCTTGTCCAGACAGAGCTCCTACCCTTTCTGAGAGAAGTGAATTAGGATGAACTCCACAGCAAGACAAACTACTGGAGGAGGATTCCTCAGCACTGCTCACCCTTGCACTGGGGAGGAGAGCCACTCCAGACCCCATCCTCCCTGTTCTCCGTTGTACAGCGCAGGGTTTCGTTGCCCAGCAGCTGGAGCCCAGGGTCACAGGTGTAGATCACAACCCAGCCGTAGGGGAACTCCTCTGTGCCGTTGCCGTTGTGCCTCCCGTCAGCAATAGCTGGAGGGGGAGGACAAGAGACAGCTGGGGAGAAAAAGGAGCAGAGTTCAGGAGCTGTCCCCTGGAATGCATCAGTGAAGAGAGGGAAAACCCAAGGGCTGCTCACACACAGGCTCACCTGGCACCAGTTGCATGGCTGAAATGGGAGCACTGGTCACCCTCTTGGCACACAGGTACTTGAGGTGACCCCAACCTGCTGTCCTATGTGCCCAGGGCCAGCAGCAGCCACAGGGGCACCAATGGACTGCTCATTTATCAGTCTCTCATGGGCAGAGAGCACCAGTGATTCTACTGGTCAGTCTCTGCTTCCACCACAGCAGTGTCTCCCTCCCAGATACACTTGACTTCATTTAGTGAAATCAACTCACAACTGTGTCTGATTTAGGCTATTTGGTGTTTCCAGCTGAGTGCTGGAAAACTTTACTTACCCTGACAAGCTGGAATTTGACTCCAGGTAACTTCACCTCCTTTTAGGAAGCACCAGACAAGAGGTGATGCTCCTTTTAAGGTGTACCTGCAGGGGCCAAAGGCACATCAAAAAAATCAGTTATCACAAACCATGAACTTGTTACCCTGCAGAAGAGGTGCTGAGGGTTTGGCAGGCAGAGGTCTTTGTCCCAGCTCACATCCAGTGCCTGTGGCCAGGTGACTGGGAGGCAGTGGGCAGCTGGCTTCATACTCACCCATGATTACAAACTACTTCTGCTTGTGCCCCAAACAGGTGATCATTTGTAATAACTTTGCCATGTTCTGGGTTTACTGGAATACCACAAGATTTCCCTGGAAAAGAGTTAGATTATCCTTAGGATGCTACAAGGGTGGGAAAAAACCCATGGATATACTTCTTATAACAGTATGGCAGTGTCAAGCCAGGCATCTGATGGTGTTTCATGCTAAACATCATTAAATAGAAAAGCAATCCTAAAATACAAATCAGAGGTGGCACCTGGAACACAGAACTGTGCCTGTGGAAGGTGGCCAGGAAAGATCATACAATCATAGGATCATTAAGGTTGAAAAAGACCTCCAAGGTCACCAAGTCCAACTAGTAGCATAACACTGCCAGCTCACCACTAAACCATGGCCCTCAGCACCACATCTCCATGGCTTTTCATCCAGGGATGGTGACTCCACCACCGCCCTGGGCATCCTGGGCCAATGCTTAACCACTATGGCAGGGAAGAAATTGTTCCTAGTATCCAATCTGAACCTCCCCTGGCACAGCTTAAGGCTGTTTCCTCTCATCCTATCACTTGTGCCTGGGAGAAGAGATCAACCCCCACCTGGCTCCAACCTCCTCTCGGGGACCTGCAGGTGAAATGACACGAGACACTCACTGTGGCACAGCTCAGGGACTTCTGACCATGTTAAATTGTCGAGGCAAGTGCTGGTAGGGAGCTGCTCTGTGATGTTCTCATGGCCTGGGCGACAAATGTACTTCACTGTGACGTCAACAGGGTAAAAATTCTGCATTTCATCTTCCTGTGACACTCGAGCGAAGCTCACCCGTGGGGGGCTGGGGCAGCTGCCTGGTGCCAAGGGAGACAAGCACAGTGGACAGCTGGAAAGCACCTCAACAGCTGCTTGCATTCAGCTGTGTACAAACATAAACCCCAGAGATAATGCACAAACCTCCCTGGGAATCATACAATAGTTTAGGTTGGAAAAGTCCTCTAAGGTCATTGATTCCAAACCATGCCACCAAGTGCCACATCTCCATGGCTTTGAAACCCCTCCAGGGATGGTGACTCCCCCACTGCCCTGAGCACCCTGGGCCAACGCTAACCACTCTGTCAGGGGAGAAACTGTTCCTAATGTTCAACCTGAACCTTCCCTGGCACAGCTTGAGGCTGTTTAACCTCCTTCTCGTGCTTGTTATCTGGAAGAAGATACCACACATATTTTTAGAAGGTGATTGGCAATTTGTGTAACTAAAAAAGTCTCCCTAGATGACCATTTAATGGAAAAAGATTTCAAATCATAGAATCACAGAGTGGTTTGGGTTGGATTTCAAATCATAGGATGGTTTGGGTTGGAAGGGACCTTTAAGATCATCTAGAACGCCCAAATACTTTCCACTGTTCCCTCCCTTCCCAATCCTACCGATGGAGTGTTTGAGGTGGGGCAAAGCAGGCAGGTCTGCAGATCTTCACTGCCAAACCTTCCTCTTTTGCTATTTCCTGGGTAAGCTGTGCCAGCCTTTCCCGGCCACAGCCCTACCCCTTCCCTCTCTGCTTCCCCAAGCCACTGATCCATTGCTATAACCACACACGGCTCCGAGGGACTAAGCAGAGTGAGGAAGAAGGGGCAGCAAGAGGTTCTCTGGCCACCAGCTCCATCCTGCGTCACTTTGGATGAGGAAACCCTCAAGGCAGCGGTTGCTAAAGCAGTAGATGCTTTCACAAGCTCATTGTGTCAGTGAAAGGGAAACACTCACGGCCGCAGAACTCCCGGAGGTTGGACCACTGGGAGTTAGCAAGGCACTGGGTGGTGTCGGAGAGCCAGGGGCGTTTGACATAGCCCTGCAGGCACGTGTAGGTTACTCTGGAGCCCACGCTGAAGCTTCCCTGATCTTTAAGGTCTCCTGGGGGTTCTGCGTGGCTTATGTTTGGCAATGGTCCACAGTCACCTGGGGAGAAATCAGATGAAATTAGGGAGGATTCTACTACAGCTCCCTGGGCACAGCACAGATGCACACAGGGAGTTCACAGAGAGCACAGCACATCCACCTAGGACGTGCACACAGTGGAGCACAGCACACATGAAGCACTTGGAGTATACAGAGGACGCCCACACAGAGCACATGCACCTGTGACATGCACAGAGGGGAGCACAGCACACGTGTAACACACACGATACATACATGGCAGAGTGGAGCACATGTGGAGCAGCCCACAGGCACAGAGCACACACATCCATGATACACACAGCACAGTACACATGGAGCACACAGAACACATGCATGGAGCACTCAGGTGGAACACATGGAGCACACACAGAGACACACATGGAGCACACAGAGCACACGCATGGAGCACCCTCATGGAACACACGGAGCACTCATGGACACATACAGGCACACACACATGGAACACATCCACAGACACACGTGGAGCACACGGAGCTCACCCACTCGGGGCACACATCCAGGCTGACAGGGCTCACGTCCCACCCCCATCACACCTATACATCCCCGCGGGCTCACCCCACGCCGTGGGTAGCAGCAGCAGCAGCAGCAGCAGGGACTGGAGCGAGCTGCGGCGAGCGGAGACCATCGCTGCTGTGGGAGATCCGAAGCGGGAACCGGAGCACCGGGAAGCTCAGTACCGGGCAGCACCGAGCATCTAGCAGAACCGAGGAGCGCCGGGAAGCTCAGTACCGGGCAGCACAGAGCACGGGCACCGGGCAGCCCAGCCCCGTGCAGTACCTGGGAACACCGAGAGCCAGGCAGCGCTCAGCCCCGAGCAGTATCAGGCTGTACCAGTCAGCCCCGGGCCGGCCAGCGCCCACCCCCGGCCGGTGCCCGCGGGGTGTGGGTGGGAGCGAGGTTCCTCCCGGAGCCCAGGGAGGGATGGGCTTGCTCAAGAGCTCCCCTGGGACGCGCAGCCCAAAGCGGAGGCGATGCCTGACCTCCCACGGGTCCGGTCACAGCGCTGCGGGATCAGCTCCGCGAAAGGCTCCTCTGGAAGCCGCAACTGCGGCTGGAAGCCGGAGAGGGTGGGGAGCAGGAGGTTCTCCTCCTGGCTGTTCCAAGAGGCATGATCACACCCGGAGGAATGCAGTGAGGAGCTCCAGGCACTGCCTCAGCCTCTCCTTCAAACCGTTTCTTCACAGCCTCCAGAGAAGACACCTCTCTCCAAAGATAGCAAGTCTCAAAGCAAGAGAAAAAATCCCAAAAGACCAGCGTGTGGGTCCTGCCAGCTCCGGCTGTGAACCCTGCAGCTCACCTCGAAGCCTGGAGGGGCAGAATCTTAGAATCATTAAGGCTGGAAAAGACCTGCCTGCAGGGCTGGTGGGAAGCGCTGCAGGAAAGGCTGGGGCTCTAGTTCCTGCCCTGTCCCACTCTGTCAGTAAGTGACATGTGTCACTTCATTCTGAGGGAAGGGCAGCCAGCAGCAGCCTCCCTGCACCTTCCTGCCTCTGTTATCCAGGAAACAGTGATGTTTCCACTGAGAAGCTCAAAGTTACATGTCACAGAATCACTGTGGTTGGAAAAGACCTCTGAGATTACCACATCCAAGCAGCCACCCAACCCTACCACACTCAGCATTATTGTTTGCCCACTTATTTCCCTTCCCAACACAATTCAAGCTCCAAGGACATGCAACATAAGCATATCCAATAAGGCCAAGAGGTGTTTTCTTAAGGAAAAGAGGAGTGAAGCAGCCTGGATATCCTAGCCCTTTAGAATACTTACTTGTGAACGTGCTGACAAGTTACATGGAGATGTCTTATAGAGGTCACTGGTCACCTGAGCTCTGAACTGGGATGGTGGCTGCATAATGCAAAAGGAAATTGCTAAGAGGGAAAACCAAATGCTTTAAATGCTGGGGAAATTCTCCTGTAGCAGCTTACAGCAGTGACCTCAGTGTGGGTTAGGGAGGTGTTGAGAAGTATTTGGCAAAGCCTCCTTCCAACGTTGAGCCTCCTCTGGGAGTGGCTCAGTTCATGTGGACATCAGAACCAACTGCTGTAGCTTCACCTCAGTGAAATCCTCTCACAAACAGTTGAGGTTAACCCCTTGAGCCAGGCTGTTTTCTTACCTGAGGTCCCTCAGGAGCCATCTGTACTTGCTGAGACCATAAAGCTCAGCTCAGCACAGCTCATCTCTCTGCCACCCACCTTTGCTGTCCCATTTTGCCCTGTGTTGTCCCAAAACACAACTGAGCATTGAAACCTTGTGGGCAGAAGCTGCCCCAGCAGCTGAGCCTGGAGATAGCAGGTCTGTGCCTGCTCAGCTGGAGCTGCTGAGGGCCACTGGCTTTATCTTTCTCTTCCATCCCTTCCCTGTGCTGCAGAAATCAGACCCAGCAGATGGTGAGGGCAGAAGGGAAAGCACAGAGAGAGGAAACCTGACCCGTGCTGCTCTGCATGTCTATGCTGCCAGGCTCAGGATGGGGCAACAAAAGCTTCCCAGCAAAACCAGTCAGCAAAAACGGGACTGCAGCTGCTGGAGCTGCTCTTGGCTTTCCACACAAATACCCTCTCAGCTCCCTGCCTGCTTCTGCTATCCCTGTGCAGGGCAGCAGCAGCCTGGGACATCACCCACAGGTCCTGCAGTCCTCCTGGGACTGACCCAGGGTCTGACCTCAACCTACCAGAACCAGTCACATTCCCAAACATTACTGCATGCATTTTCCTTCTTTCCTTTTGTTGAACTCCCCTAGGTAACCATGTAGAAAATAAAGAAGAGTGCTGAGAAAGTACCAAGTGCCCAGGAAATCTGAGCACTGCCCAGGTATCTCTGGAAGCTGCTACCTTCTTGAGAACAGCATAACACCCAAGGAGGGACCAGGGCTCAGTTGACTTCACAGGCTGTGGTTCATCAGCAATTCCCATTTATTACTAAACACAAATCAAACCCCAGAAAAGCCTCTAAATAGAAGTGTTCTGCATAGGACAAAGCCCCCACCCTTTCCAGTCTCTCTCTTGCATTGACAACCCTGCAGAGTAGCTTCAGCAGTCAGGTCTCTGGGTCTGGTTGTGGTTGATGTGCTCACAGCCTGCAGCCTTCCTCCCTCTGGAAAGCAGAAGTAGCTCCTTTACAGCCTGAGATCAGCAGATACCCAGCCACTGGTGTCTCTTATCTGCTGAACAGAAATAAAAACTGCAAAGAATTTGCATCTGCTACCAAAACAAAGAAACAAAACCCAAAGCTTTTGCTACAGGAAGTGCTTGAAGCACTGAAGATACAAAGATCAACATGCAGGTTAGTGGGAAAAGTGTGATTTCCTGAAAGAAATGAGCTCCTAGCTCTGCAAGACAGGGGAGACAACGTTTTCCTTTCAGCACAACACATGTAGTCCCCGTGGCCTGGGGTGCATCCAGCACTGCATTGGTAGCTGCCCAAGGGAGGTGACTGTCCCAGGCTGCTCTGTGCTGGTGTGACCTCACCTCCAGCACTGGGGGCACTTTTGGGCACCACAATATAAGAAGGATATGAAGTTGTTGGAGAGCATCCAGAGGAGGCCACGAAGATGGTGAAGGGTCTCAAGGGGCAGCTGAACAGCTGAAGCCACTTGGTCTGTTCAGCCTGGAGACGAGGGGGCTAAGAGGAGACCTCACCTCAGTCTGTAACTTCCTGATGAGAAGAAGCAGAGGGGCAGGAGCTGACAGTTTCTCTCTGGTGACCAGCAACAGGACCTGAAGCTGTGCCAGGAGAGGGTTATGTTGGATATCAGGAAAAGGTTCTTCCCCCAGAGGGTGGTGGAGCACTGGAACAGGCTCCCCAGGGCAGTGGTCATGGTGCCAAGCCTGACAGAATTCAAGAAGTATTTGGACAACACCCTCAGGCATGTGGTGTGACTTTTGGGGTTGTCCTGTGCATAGACAGGAACTGGATTCAATGATCCTTGTGGGTCCCTCCCAACTCAGGACATTCTCTGACTGTATGAACCCTGCTGGCAGCAGACATTGGTGTGTCTGCAACTGGACCACACTGCAGCCAGACAAGAGATTCCTGCTGAGCTCAGCCCAGCAGAGAGGTGGATCTGCTCCAGTCTGCCTCAGAGACTGTGTTGGTGGTGCTGTTGTGGCAGGAGGTTGGTGTTGCTAATGGGCAAGGAAGTGTGTGCTTGTGGCAACACCCAGCCAAAGGGGTTGTGACATAGCCAAGCTTCATCAGAACTTCTGCAGAAGGGTTGCTGGGAAACTTCCCACCCCCAGCCTGGAAAAGGAAATGCAGCTGAGGGCAGGAAGGGAATGGCAGCTGGACTGGGGAGGTTAGGAGGAGATTGCTGACAGACAGAAGGACTCAGAGGGGGAAAGGAGCTATGGGAACCAGCCAGCTCTTGGGAAAGCAGTTTGCAATCCATTTCTTGAAACAATAACAGTTATCACAATTAAAACAATACATTTGGTACTTACAGACCTGATCTAGCTTATTCTTTGCTTTAAAACAAAGTGTGAGAGTCCTAGCAAGTCCAACCACGGCATGGGGCACTTCAGAACCACACCCTGATGAAGGTTTTCCATGCTTTATGCTTCCAGTGAAGATAACAATATCTGGGTGGGATCCCATTCATCTGGGGAGCTTGTCTACACCTGCAGTGAGAGGGCAGCAGGAGCAGCACCTGCCTGTTGCCTTTGCAACCATGCAAGGAAAGAGCCAATGTCTCCTCCCAGGGTTATTCCTCCACAGCACCCCTGGAGGAGGGCAGATCTGTCACCAGTGAACTGCTTCGAGGCTACAGATGAATCTTTCCCTGCCCTTGCCACCTTTATTATTTAGTTCCATGCTTCTGGTTCCCACCCAGACACCATTTCCACACCCCAGCTGACAACTCACCCTTGTTACGTGTAGGATAACCCTTTGCAGGGGATGGGGAACCTGCTGTAGCAGCACTTCTGCCATGTCCTGCTTCTCCAGGCTGCCCAGGACCTTGCTGCTGGGGAAAAAGGTTAGTTAGTGCATTGCCTCTCTCTGCCAGAGCAAGGACCCAACCTGCAGTGCTGGGGCCAGCTCTGGAGTCCTCAGCACAGGGGAAACATGGAGCTGGGGGAGCAGGGCCAGAGGAGGTCACAGAAATGACCTGAGGGCTGGAAGCTCTCTGCTGGGAGGCCAGGCTGAGAGAGTTGGGGTTGTTCAGCCTGGAGAAGAGAAGGCTCCAGGGAGACCTTACTGCAGCCTTGCAGTCCTTAAAGGAGAGTTACAAGGAAGATGGGAACAGACCTTTCAGCAGAGCCTGTTGGGATAGGACAAGGGGTGATGGTTTGAAGCTAAAAGAGGAGATTTATACCAGACAGAAAGAAGAAATGTTTCAGACTGAGGGTGGTTAGAGCCTGGCCCAGGCTGCCCAGAGAGGTGAGAGATGTCCCAGCCCTGGAACCATCACAGGTCAGGTTGTTTGGGGCTCTGAGCAGCCTGATCTAGTTGGAGATGTCCCTGCTGACTGCAGGAGGGTTGGACCAGATGACCTCCAAAGGTCCCTGCCAACCTTAACTCCTCTCTAAGGACAGAAGCCCAAGTACTTGAAAAGCCTAAGAGGTGCAAAGTTATCTCTTGCTTTTCAATATGGCAAAAAAAAGGGAATGAACCAAAATCTGCACTAACACAATGGGAAGGAAACAACTGATAAGTGAAAACACACTTGATAAGAACCCATGCTTTCTCAAGAGGAAGAGCTCAGTGCAGTCAAACCTGAGCTTTGAACCAGATGTCCAACCAGAGAAAGCTACAAATTATCCAGAGAAAACTTGCAGAAGGAAAGAACATGAGAGGAAAAAGCAAAGCAAAGCAAAAGAACCACTCACTTCCACAGAGGGATGCAACTTGGGACCGTTTCATGTTTTCAAAGCAGCCAGCTTGGGGCAGGATGCCAGAGATCCCCATGTACTTTGGAAGGCAGAGGGACCCTTGGCTGGTCCCAGGAGAGGAGTAGTGTTGGGTTTTGTACAAAGGTAGAACAAATCTGAGCACTGAGGTAGCACAGCTTCCTGGCACTGAAGAGAAACAGGGAGCAAAATGAAAACTCCAGGTCCAGGGCTGGGGGTAACCAGAGAGTCCTGCTGATGAGTTCAATTCCAAGTGAGCCTCCAGGGACTGACCTGGTGTCCTGGAGAAAAAAGAGGAACTGGAGAAGGAGTTGGTGTTCTGGAGTGACTTTTTATAGAGGTTGAGCTTCCTTTCCCACCTGGAAGCTTTCTTCTCTGGCTGGATGCCATTTCCATGGGGAACTGAAAGCACCAAAAGTCAGTGTGAAATGAACTCATCCAGTGGCTGCTTCACATAAATGTGATGAAGGAGCAAATGAAGCTGGGAAATGTGGGACAGTGTAGAATCATTTCAGCTCACCTGGGAGAGGAGAAGTCCCTTGCACTGCTTTTGCTCCAAGCTTGACAGCTGTGCTTTTCTCTAGGGTGGAAGGAATAAGCATGGCTAGCAGCACCACACCTTGCTTGCCCTGCCCAGACCCTGGCCTCCTTCCTCCCTTCACCATCATTGCATTTTTCCTCTTTAACACTGCAATATGACCCAGACCTGAGAAGTCCTCTCCTAAGCAACCACAACACCCTGAACTGGTAAGAAATACTCCTCTCAGATGAAAGCACCTTTGCACTCAGGGGCAGCTCCACTCCAGACTCCCTTGGCTTTGTTGGTACTTGTACAGTGGATGCTGGCATTCCCAAGCAGCTGGAAGCCAGAGGCACAGCTGTAAGTCACTGTGGAGTTATACACAAAGGTCTCTACTCCTTCTCCATCATGCTTCCCATGGCTAATTTGAGGAGGTGAAGGGCAGGTAATCACTGCAGGAAAGAAGATCAGCATGAGTATTGCTCATTGCAGGGAGGGCAGTGATGACCTTTCCAGGTCCCTTCCAGCCTACATCATTCTGTAATTGCTAAAAACTTTACTGATAATGAATACTCAGAATGGTTCCTGAGTCCACCTAAGATCCTTGAAGAGAAGAAACTTCCTGAACAGCTGCAGATGGGTAACAAGCACTCTGCCTTCTGCCTGGATCATCTCTGTTCTGCTTCTGAAGGGTTTCTGTGGTCACATTTTTCTCCCTCTCAGTCACAAAACTTAAACAGGCAACTTGCCATGGCCTGGCTCAAGATTCCTCAAAACCTCATCCCATCACCCTTCCTGCTGCCTGAGAAAAGAGGTTGGCCTTGTGGGAATAAAACTGCTGAAATCCAGGGTCAGCAGCAAAGGGGTTAGTGCTCAGCTGCAGGGCTGGTGGCAGATCTGCCACCTGGCATCCACAAGACAAGGTGTAAGGACAGGCTGAGGCTAGAAGTTAGGATGCCAGACCTACTGAGGTGAAGTCACAAGGAAGCTTGGCTTAATCTTACCTTCACAAGTTGGAAGCTGACTCCATTCCACATCATTCCCTTTAAGCTGGCAGTGGATGAAATGATTCCCATTTAATTTGTACCTGAGTGAAAAACAAAACCCACAAGAAGAGGAAGATTTGTGTAACTCTCCAGCAACTGAGACTGTCCTGTCTTTTCCCTGGTCCCACTATAGAGCAGTGTTAAAGCAAGCAGTTGTGCAGATACACACTGGTGAGCAGGAGAGCTCCTTCACCCTGCTCTCTGCCAGGATCCTTCCTGACCTGTTTGAGGGTGACTCTCTCTCTTGGCTCACTGCTGGGGTGGCAGCTAGCAGAGCAGACAGTGAATGCCAGACAGTGCTGTGGTTAGGTCTGGATTCCCACTGGGCTTGGATTTGCTAAGTCAGGGACTATTTCTTCCTGCCTGCTTCCTGGCAGAGAACACTACTGGGATTCAGACTGCTGGCATCCAGCACCTTTCCCACGCTGCTGTCCCTTAGCAGGAGATGGGGAGGAGGTGATGAGCTCCCTCCTGGCCACCCACAGCATCTCTGAAGGCTGTGGCTCAACCCGTGAGTGCTGCAGTACTGAAGGCAGGGAGCTGGACCTGCTGGTGTCCAGTGTCTTTCAGTGCCACCTCTTCCTTAGGACATTTATTTTGGGTCATAAGGGTGTAGCTGTTTGAGCAAACATCAGCAGGGTGCTGACATTAGTCTCTTGGGAGCTCTCTGCATGTATTCAAATGCTTCCCCTGCAGCAGAGACCAGTGAGGGGCAACAGGGATCTACAGCTCATCAGAGTAGCTTTTGGGTTGGCTTGCTGGAAGCTAACACTTTTTGTTCTGACAGCACCAACACCTTCCTCAACCTCTGAATTACATCCTCCTGTTCAAAGAACATTCATCATTTGGACAGGATCTGGTAACATTATCCCTCCCTCCACCCTGATGTGCATCTCCACAGCTCATCCCAAAGATCTCAGAAGGGTGGGACATGCTGGCATCTCCCAAAGCCCATCCTTAGGGAATGTCTGGAGGAAAAACTCCTCTGGTGTATTTGAAGCAGCTGCAAAGACTGGCAGAAGAAGCCAGGTGATGCCAGCCAGCTGCTTGCTAGGGAGGGAGGAAGGAATACAAGCTGGAGTTGGAAGAGTTTCATGCTCCAGGTCAGCCTGCTGCAAGGGTGGCCTGGTTAGAAGCAGGCAGGAGGTGTGAGTCAGCTCAGCAGATGCTGGAAACTCTGCTTCACTGCACTCTTCTAGCTGAATAACACTGAGGCTTTTACATTCAAACCCCAAGCCCTTTCTAATCAATATTTATCTCAAATATGTTACATGCATGTGGTGCTGCAGCCCCCCCCGAGCCCTCAGCCACCCTGCCCAGCCCTGCAGTAGTGAGATGGGATTGTCCTCACCTGCTGGGAGGAAAGGCTCAGAAGCCCTGGGGCTGCTGAGCCTGCAGAAGAGCAGCCCCACAGGGGAGCTGCTCAATGCTGAGCAGGAGCTCAAGGCTGGGGGCAAGAGGCTGGGGCCAGACTCTGCTCAGTGGTGCCCAGGGACAGGCCAAGGGGCACTGAGCACCAACTGGAAGCCAGGAGGTTCCAGCTGAGCAGGAGGAGAGAGTTGTTTGGTGTGAGGGTGTTGGAGCCTTGGCCCAGGCTGCCCAGAGAGGTTGTGGAGTCTCCTTGTGTGGAGAGATTGCCAAGGCAGCTGGAGGTGACCCTGGGCAAGCTGCTGTGGGTGCCCCTGCTGGAGCAGGGGGGTTGGACTGGATAATCCCCAGAGATCTCTTCCAACCCCCACCATGCCGGTATTGTGTGTACTGGAGCTGGGGGCACTGTCCTACAACTCACCCCTCATCACAGATGATGTTCACTCTTGCACCAAACTGCAGGTCTGTCAGAAGGACCATCCTGCCCCCGGGCACAGCTCCTGGCTCCCCACAGGACCTTCCTGCCAGGGAACAAAGCCAGTGTTAGTGGCAACACCCAGGGATGGAGGAATACAAAAGGCAAAATAAGAGACAAAAGGTTATGCCCTAACCATTTCACTTTCCACCTCAATAAACCAGCAGCAACCATTGTCTGTGACAAATGCCTTGCTACCACAAACTGGTTTCTGGATCTCACCCAGAAACATGCTTAGGCTGCATTTTGAAGTTCAACCCTAGGACTGCAAATTGGCATTTTGTCCTGTGCCTGGGTCATGTCCAGGTGCAAACATATTTCCCTAGCATGGAAATCAAACCAGGCCTGTTCATGTCAGCAGAGACCATGACTGATTCTCCTGCTGTTCCATCTCCAATATAAACATCAAGGAACATCACCCACTCTTGTGCTTAGCAGATAGCTGTTGGGATGATACCCACCCAGCTGTGTGCCAGCACGTGGCTCGAGAGCAGCTACCTGACCTGCTCTGAACTCCCCCACTGCTTGTCAGAGCAGAGACACTCACTCCTGCAGAGCTCAGCAGCTTCTGACCAGGTCAGGTTTCCAAGGCAGGTGCTGGTGGGAGAGCTTGCTGAGGTGTTCTCGTAGCCAGGGCGGCAGACGTAGCTCACGTTGGTCCCCACAGGAAAGAAGTTAATCCTCTGGTCCTCCTCAGACAGGGCAGCAAATTGTAACCTGGTTGGGGCAGCACAGCTCCCTGGCAGTCAAGGAGAGTGAATCTGAAAGAGCTGCCCACCAAGAAGCATGAGAAAGAAACCTTGGAGTCCTAGAACCCTCTCTCCCTGAGGTGTTTTGGGAAGGCTCCTCACAGGGAGCTCTCAGCCACGGCCAGGATGCTGTTCTACAGAGCACAGCTGAAGGTGCATTAACTGCAGAGGCAAAGCTGTTAGCAGGAAATAAGAAGTCATGTGAGGGAGATAAATGCACAGGTCATGGGGTAGCACCTGCTGCAGCCAGGGCCGGGGAGATGTGCAAGCACCCTGAGCTCCAGCCCCTCAACCCCAGGCACACATCCTGCAGCCGTCAGCAGCTCTGGTGACCAGCAGCAAACAGGAGCATCTTTGTACCTTGCCAGGAGGTTGGTGCCGTTGCAGAGCAGCCACTGTCAGAAAGAGAAGCTTGCAGCCAAGTGAGAGGCAGAGGAGGAGGCAGTGTTGGAAGAGAGGAAGGAGGTATTTACAGCCACAGGGCTCGGACAGCTTGGACCAGCGGGCGTTGGGCAGGCATTCCACCGTGTCCAACCTCCCAGGGACTTTGATGGTGCCTTCAAGGCATGTGTAGGTCACCCTGGAGCCAGTGGGGAAGCTGCTGGTGTGCTCATCGCTGGATGGTCTGGAGTAGGTCATGCTAGGTGGAGGACCACAGTCACCTGTGGAAGGAGAAGACCCCTTTGGATGAGGCCCCCATTTCCCTGGCCTGTTCCCCAGCTCCAGTGAGCATCCCAAGAGGGTGGCTGGGCTGACCCAGGCTTCTCCTCTGGGTAAGGCTGTATCTGTCAGAGCATCAAGGAATAGCTCCCCAGGCTTGGGGGTGGTGCCACCAACCCCAAACCCCAGCAGCTGAGCAGCAAGGTGGGACCTGGGCAGGTCCTTCCCATGCACCCCATGCCCCTGTACTCACCATGAGCCACAGGCATGTCTAGGAGCCCCAGCAAAGCCAGGAGCAGCGTGGGGTGGCCAGACCTCCATGTCCTGGCAGTTGCCCCACAGCTCAGGGTGCCTGGGTGCTTCCCCTGCCCTGGTTCTCCAGGCTTCATTGCAGCAGTTTCTGTGCTCCTCAGTCAAGCACTGTTGGTTCCAAGGAGCTGTTTCTGAAGCTGGGAGGAGATGCAGCACAGCAGCTTCAGCCAAGCCTCTGGAGCAGTGGAAACCTTTCCAGAACACCCATGGAGCCAAACCCTCCACAGGGACACAGGGAGCAGCCAGGGGTGGGGGACAATTGTCATCCACAGGCTTGAGTAAAGCCTCCTGCCCCACCATAGGGGATGGGGAAATAACCCTTTTATCTGACCTGAGACTGGCAGTGAGCACTGACTAGCACAGTTTTACCAAAAACCAAATGCTACCAGAGCAGAAAAGGTCCCTGCCCAGCCCCAAACTGTATCCAGGGTAGAAAAATACCCATTTCATTGTTTACTAGCAGGTGATGCAACACAAACCTTCCACAAGGAGACTTAGTGACACAAAACTAAAAGCATTTTCCTTTTTGGTGGTTCATTTGCTCTTGATTGCCTGACTCATGTGTAGTGAGGAATGGGTGTGAGCAAACATCTGCTTACTGACTAAGCCTCTGAGCTATCCCTGTCTGACATCAAACACACTCTGACACACAGACAGGACGTAACACCCTGTCCTTAGTCATGCTGACAGGTCTCCAGCCTTGCACAGGGAGGGAAGGCACCTTCTGTGAGCAGTCAGTCCCAGGTGAGTTCAGCACAGAGGGAAGCAAGGTGTCACACTAGGAGGGTGCAGCTCTGCTCTCCCTGTGGCACAGGGAGGACTGGAATGGGTCTGAGAGTGCCTCTTCCTCACTGGGATGTGGTGAGGCACAGGATCATAGAACAGAATATCCCCAGTTGGGAGGGACCCCCAGGATCATCCAGTCCAACTCCTGTCTCTGCACAGGACAGCCCCAAAGTCACCCCACGTGTCTGAGAGCATTGGCCAGATGCTGCTGGAATTCCCTGAGAGTTGGTGCCATGGCTGCATCCCAAGCATCCTGAACTCTCCAGAGAGGATGTGTCATGGGAGGGAGTCTGCTCTGCCTCCTTCCCTGGTGGGAACAAAGCTATTTACAGCTAGAGCCACTCTGCAGCATCCTGACCTTAGGTCTGAAGAGGGTGGGAGGGGGAGAGGCTGCTCTGCAACCCCCTGCCCCTGCAGTGCCCTCAGGAAAGAGCAGCACCCCCCAGCCTCATGGAGGACGATTATGGAAGCAGCTCTTTCCTAGGGCTAGGAGAGGATTATTTAAAGCCAGACACAGCTGTGAGTGCAGTTGCAGCTTTATTATGATCTGGTGGTGAAGGAGTAGTGGTCCCACCATGACATGTGAGCCAACAGAATGCTTTCCCCTTCTGCTGGGTGCTGCAGTGGCCTCAGATATCTCCATGCTGCTTGGGGAGCAAACTTGGCATTTTTGTTCTGCTAGAAGCCAGGCTTTGAAGTTTCCTTCACTGTGCTCTGAAGGTCACAGCTAATGAGGCAGCTAAGGGCTTGCTCACAATAATGAATGCAAGCAGTGTGAGCAGAGTAGCAATGGGTTATAGTGGAGGGGTGCAGCTGAAGGGGTGCAGCAGTTGTGGGGTGAGCATGGTGAGCTCCTGCCTTGTCTGGAGGGTGTCTCCTCAGCCCCCACCAACATCTGCTTTCCACTCAGCTCCTGTCTAAATGTGCTCTTGGCAGTGTAACAGACACGGAAAGCTTTCAGGAAGCGATGTGCACACCTAGCCCAGTGAGCTCCAAGAGAATGAGCCAGAAGTAGTCATTTTCTGACTCCCCAGATAACCAAATCTGTTCCTTGGCTGATTGGTAAATTTTGTTCTGGCTACTTAAGTGTTTGCATGAATTAGGAAGTGACAAACCAAACCCCTCTGTCCCCCTGAACAGCCACCACACAGAGGGGGCTTCTTACGACACCAGTGATGACACCCAGCCCTCACCACCTGCTTTTTAGCTCCTTTTCAAGCTCCAGGAAGAGTTTGTGGACTTCCAGCACAGTTTTCAGTTCTGTCATGGGAATTCCACACTGGAAAGCTTCCCTGCTCCGAAGAATCTTCTCACAGGTAGAGCGTTTTTGCTTCAGAGGAACCAAAAGACAGACAGGCAGAGGGCATCAGGCTGCTGCAGGGACCTAGGTGCTGAGCATCCCCCTCCTACTGCAGCCCTCAGTCACGTCAGGACCCAACCACACCCCTGAGGCTGGAGCGGGCTGTCAACAGGGCAAGGACCAGACAAAGCCTGGGCTGATGGTGGTACTTACACAGGTGGGTGGTGGTATCCAAGTGCCATTAGCTGAGCAGGTAGCTTTTGAAGTTTCTAAGGAAGAGCCAACATGATTGCAGTAGAAGGACACGGTTTCATTCACCTCATACCACATTCTGTAAGAGGCAATAATCAGGTTCTCCTCTCTGGAGGGCCGAGGACACCGAACTGGAAGGAAAACAAGTGCCAAAAGATAACACAATGGGAAGAGATGGAAATTCCACCTGCAAACTCCCCCTGTCGCTGGTGACTCCAAGGAGCAGGGCTGGTACAGGCTCTGCCCAGCTCTGGTACTCACCTGGCTGGCAGGTGGGCAGGGGAGGGTGCCAGGTGCTGTCCCTCTGGCACTGGCTCTGGGCATCACCTTGCAGCCTGAAGCCTTCGTCACAGGAGAAGCGCACGGTGGCCAGGTAGGGAAAGGTGAACCTCTGGGGAGACATCCTGCCCCCAGCCACTGCAGGCCTGGGGCACCGAACCACTGGGGGAGGAGAGAGGAGCTTCAGATGGTTTGCTTCCTGCCCTTCCCCAAGGACAAAAGGCAACCAGGGCAGGTGAGGCGGAGCCACTCTTCCTGCTGCTCTCTGCACCAGTTTTACACTCAAATGCAAGAATGTCTGGTGGGTCTAGAGCAGAAGGGTTGTGAGGAGCAGCTGAGGGAACTGGGCTTGGTTAGCCTGGAGAAGAGGAGGCTCAGGGGAGACCTTCTCAATTTCTGCAGCTCCCTGAAAGGAGGTTGGAATGAGGTGGGGTTGGTGTCTTCTCCCAGGTAAGAAGTGACAGGACAAGAGGAAACAGCCTCAAGCTGCACCAGAGGAGGTTCAGGTTGGACATCAGGAACAATTTCCTCCCTGCCAGAGTGATTAGGCACTGGCCCAGGCTGCCCAGGGCAGTGGTGGAGTCACCATCCCTGGAGGGGTTCAAAACACAGTGGCACTTGGCAACACAGCTTAGTGTCATGGTGGTCTTGGGTCAACAGCTGGACTTGATGATCTTAGAGGTCTTTAATGACTCAGATTCTAATTGACCCTCAGCTATCTGCAGCAGCCCCCAGGGAGACCCTTCCAATGCCCTGGTGTTACTGAGCAGCTGATGGTGCTGAGATCTTTGCACAGCAGCCAGAAGAGCCTCACAGTCATTGAAGTGCTCTTGGGTTGGAGTTCCTGGACCAGGGCAGGTAACAGAGTTGGGACTTAGCCAGGTCCTGGCTTCAGTCTGATGCCATATAGGAGAAGTGACTCACCCCTGCACTCTGGGGCAGGTCCACTCCAGGTCAGGTTCACCCCATCATCAGAGGTGCAGTAGATGGACTCATCCCCAATGAGGGACAGACCTTCTGCACAGCTGTATGTCACTTTTGTGCCATAGGGGAAGTGCTGCAGCCCCGAGGCAGAGTGCTGCCCATAGGTGATTCGTGGAGGAGGATCACAGACTGTGGAGCAAAGGCAATTGAGAAGGGAAGAAACACAATGATCCCATCCAGGTGACAACCAAAAACCACTCCAGGGAAATCTGAGCAAGAGTTAACTTCACCTTTGTAGGCTGGTACAGCCACATGAAGCTGCTACCTGGCTTCTTGCCTCTTCCACCAGCTCAAGGCTCCCACTTCTTGCTCAGTTCCCACCTGGATCTTATCTCCAGGAAAGGACATCCCAGTGCTTTCAAACCCATGAGCTGGTGATCATCACCCTCCCACTCCCCTGAAGCTGAAGGCAGGTCACCTACTGACTGCTGGTTCTGGATGCCAGTGCATGAGATGTCTCCTCAGCATGGCATTCCACATACCTTTGTCACAGAAGGGTAGGGGGGGAGCCCAGGTGGCATCAGCCTGACACTCGACCAGGTCCTGGCCCCTGAGGACATAGCCTGGGTCACATGCCAGCCTCAGGCTGGTCCCAACTGTATAGTCAGCTCTGCCTTCAGAAACCTCTCTTCCATGAGCAATCTCTGGCTTTGGGCAACGAGGCTCTAGAAACAGCAGCAAAGAAAGGATGTATCAGCTCCAGGGATGATGCTTTCTATGGAGAAGACAGTTCACAAGAGCACCTGAACCCTGGGAGGAAAAGCTGACCATCCTCCAGAGGCAGCTCTCAGGGCTTCCTTTGGAACTCTAAAGGAGTTTCTGCTTCTACAAGCAAGGTGGGTTTTTTTCTGAGGGTGTTGGAAAAGGCACATGCTGCAGAGCTGGGTCCATGCCTGACTCAGCCTCCCCTCAGGGTGCTCAGCACCCTGTACCATTGCCATCTCAGGGAACGCAGCCCCTGCTTTCCTGTGAAGGTGCACTCAGGAGGTTGCTGAGCACCTCCCCAGGCAACATTAGGGCCTGGAGAAGGAATCATCCATGCTCTGATGCTGGCTGCCCTGGGAGCTGGAGCAGGCTCTTTTCTCCTGAGCTTTTGGGCTCAGGCTGCTTCCAGCAGCTCACTGCTGTTGCTCTGGTGCCCCCCTGCTAGGTTATTTTCTTCAGCAATATTGCATTTTCTTCTGAGAGGGGAAATGCACTGAGAACATCCTCTGCTCCCAAGCCTGAGGTCAGCAAACCAGAGCAGCTGATGTCCAAAGCACAAACCACATCCCCTTCCAGCTGCCTAAATGTCTCCCAGGCTTCCCAGAAACTTCCTAGGCCTCTTACAGCTACCAGCAGCCAACCCTGTGCATCCCATCTCCTAGACACTAGCTGAGGCCCCTGCCAAAGCCCTGTACTTGTCCCACAGCAACCCCCAGGCAATGTAAGGATCCATCTGGATCCTTCACTGCCTGTTCCTTCCAGGTTAACACAGGAGAACCAGATCTGGAGGTGAGTGGCATTGGAGCTAAATTCTCCTTGTCTACTACTGCCATCACCGAAGGCCACATGTTGATTTTCCTGTGACTGCCAGCAGAGAGCTACACTGCAGAGAGTGACCCAAACCTCTGCAGTCAAAAAGAAGTGGTCACCAAGCCAAAGAGCTTCCCCAGCTCTCACCTACCTTGAATGCACTCCTGTACTGCTGGGTCCCAACTGCCATCACTTGTACACCGAAGCACAACGCTCGTGCCATGACCTTTGAAGGCATAGCCCTTGTCACATGTGATCTCCAGCCTGTCTCCATAGGCATAATTCTCTTTCTCCTCCCACACAAAGATAGGCTTTCCATTCCTGATGTCTGGCTTTGGGCAAGGGATTCCTGAGAAAGGCCAAAGGTTAGTGATTTGAACCCACAGCAAAGCCACCTGCATGAGAAGAGGTTCATTGGAAACACACAGATGAATTCTCTGTGAGATAAAGACACATCCCAACACCAGATCTGCCCCAACACCATCCCTGGGTGCTCCTGAGGGGGGAGATGTCAGCAAGGGACTCTGCAACTGCAACCTCCTCCTAGGTGGAGCAAGGGAGCCCTGACACCACCGTGGCTTTTCCACAGGTTGAAGGGACCAGAAAGTATAGCTGGTGAGTACAGCCCAGAAAGCTCTGGCTGGGGAATAAATCAGAGCAACTCAAAGGTCACAGCAAAGACCAGAGCCATACCAAGCTGGGCACGTGGAGCATCCTCCCTCTCAGCAGCACAACACCTCCAGACACTTGATTCAGTAGCTCCCAAGGGTGAGGAAGCCCAAGGAACATGCACTTACTTTCACAAGCTTCTGGAGTTTCACTCCATGTGAAGTCTGGCAGACACCTGATGAGCCTTGTGGTTTCTCCTGGGCTGAACTGGTAGCCCTCCCTGCACTCATAGGTGACAACAGTCTCCACAGGGAACAGATTGCCAGCAAGTCTTCCTTTGACAGCATTGAAGACATTTGGAGGGTCATCACAGCTACCTAGGAGAGAGAGATGCCAGTTCAGGGACACTGACAGCGATAATCAGTGAGGCCCATGATGGCACAGAGAACTGGGGGAAAAACATTGGCTGCCAAGGCACTTCATAGCCTGAGTTCAGTAATGCTGAAGAGGGAGTGCAAAGGAGACAGATGAAAACATACAAATGGTGGGGGGCATCAAGAAGAGTCTGGCCAGCAGGTTAAGGGAGGTTGTCTGCCCTAGTGAGGCTACTGCTGGAGCTCTGGGTCCAGTTCTGGGCTCCCCAGTTCCAGACAGACAAGAAACTACTGGAGAGAGTCCAGCAGAGGCTAGAAAGATGCTGAGGGCACTGGAGCAGCTCTGGCAGGAGGAAAGGCTGAGAGCCCTGGGGCTGCTTAGACTGCAGAAGAGCAGCCCCACAGAGGAGCTGCTCAATGCTGAGCAGGAGCTCAAGGCTGGGGGCAAGAGGCTGGGGCCAGACTCTGCTCAGTGGTGCCCAGGGACAGCTCAAGTGGCACTGGGCACAAACTGCAACCCAGGAGGTTCCAGCTGAGCAGGAGGAGAAGCTTGTTTGTTGTGAGGGTGTTGGAGCCCTGGCCCAGGCTGCCCAGAGAGGTTGTGGAGTCTCCTTGTGTGGAGAGATTCCCAAGGCAGCTGGAGGTGATCCTGGGCAAGCTGCTGTGGGTGCCCCTGCTGGAGCAGGGGGGTTGGGCTGGATGATCCCCAGAGGTCCCTTCCAACCCCCAGCATGTGGGATTCTGGGCAGCTGCCGGGGGGGGTGTGCTCGGGGCAGGGCAGCTGCGGGACCCCCACACTCACTGCGCTGGCAGAGAGGCAGAGGAGGCTCCCAGAGGCCGCTCCCCTGGCAGGTGGAGGTCTCGCTGCCGTTGAGGCTGTGGCGGAAGAGGCAGTCGAAGATGACAGTGTCTCCGTAGCTGTAGCTAGGTCGGGAGCCAGCCAGCACCTTCCCGTTGGCGATGCTGGGGGGCTCACAGATCACCACTGCGTAGGAAAGGAGCAGTTATGCTCGAGAAGGGACAGGAGGCTATGGGAAACCTTCTTGGTGTGTGAGCTGAGGGCACCGAAAGGGCTGAGAGGGAGCACCATGAGGTAGGAGGCGGTGTGGAGGTTTCCATCCACTCCAGCCAGACGGCAGGGTCGGGTTTATTCATTTCATGATTATGTGAAGGCAAAGGTCAGGTTGTTTGGGGCTCTGAGCAGCCTGATCTCTTACAGATCTCCCTGCTCACTGCAGGAGGGTTGTGAGATAAAGACACGTGGGAAACCTCTAGAGCTGTCTTCTAACTTTAACCTTTCTCTGATCCAAAGCAAAGCACTAAAGAACAGAGGAAAGGCAGCAGGTACCAGAGGAGGCTCCTGAATCCTTTGCTGGCGTTCTGCTCTACACAGGCTGACCAGCAAGATGCATTGTCAGGTCTGTGAATCCCTCTCCCATGCCCCTGCTGACCTGATGGCCATGAGCAGTCATGGTCCCCACAGTGGGAGGGGAACCTAAACCCCATTGCTGCTACCAAACTCAGAGGAGCTCATCTAGGAGATGATTCCAGCAATGTAAAGGGGAGGAAAACAGCTGTAGCAGATGGGACAGGAGGGAGTGGAGGAGATGCCACTGGAGCTGCTGCTGTGCCCTGGGGAGCTCACAAGCACACACCTCTCCCCATGCCTGGGACAAGCTCACCTTTGCACTCCGGGGCTGGACCACTCCAGACACCATTGACATTGTCTGTGGTGGTACAGAAGATAGAGGCATCTCCCACCAGTGAGAAAGGTCTCTCTCCCCTCTTGACACTGTTGCACCTGTATGTGACTGATGCTCCATACTCAAAGTGCTCTTTGTCTGTTTCACTGTGTGCTCCATTAGCTATCTTTGGAGGGGGCAAACAGGGTATTGCTGGGGAGGGAGGGAGGGAAAGGACAGGAATGGCAAGGGGAGGGAAGAAGAAGAGAAATTTCATTTGTTGTGAACCAAAACTCTGGTAAGAAAAACAAATTAACACAGAGAAGGGTCAGAAATTAAGGACAAGTCTCAAGGGAGATGCTCATCAGCCCCCAGAGCTCTGCCCCAGGCACTGACTGCTTTGGGGACCTGCCAGGCTTACACGCTGCTGCCTTACCCCTACACAGTATTTCTGATTCCTGCAAGATGATGCAGGAAGAAAAAGACAAAGACAAAAATATATCTCTCCAGGTTCCACCACACATCAGGACTGCTGCAACCCTCAGCAGGGCAAGGTGACTGCTGCTGTGCCTACCCCCAGCAAGGTTTCAGCAGTAGGTCAGTGAAGGAACTCTGCTTACCCTCACAGAAGGGAATCTCTCTGTCCCAGGTAACAATCCCATTTCTAATCACACAGTGAATCTGAGGTTTTCCAACCAGTCTGTACCTGCATGAAACAGGGGAGAGGGAACTGACTCAGCAGACTCAATTTAGATCTATCACCTCTAACACCCCCCTCAGGATGGTCTGAGCTTCCTCCTCATGATTACAACTGAGCAGTAATGTCCCATCAGTGCCATTTGCTCAGTGACAAACTGGCTCTGGACAAAAGCATTCTTTAAATTAAAACCAAACCCAATAAATCACATGGTTTCTAAGCCAAAACTTGTATTTTATCAGCCAGCTGTAGCTGCCACTGCAGCTCTCAGCTCAGGATTGAGGTCTTGTCTTCAGAAAGATAAGAAACACTGGAAATGGATTAGAAAGAGCCAGGAGAGTGAATATGAGGTGGAGAAAACTCAGCCTTTAAAGCTCTCAAAGCAAAGCTTAAAAGACACTGCAACCCCAGGCTGCAATGAGCTACACTGACAGCTCAGGCTTTGATCTGGAGGGAAAAGACTTCAGGAAAACGAGGGGGGAAGAAGAGGAGCCGTGCCCTGAGTGCTCCTGGCTTACCCAGTGTTGCAGGTGAAGTTTGCTGCTGAACCAATGGGGAACTTCTCTGCTACGATGAGCCTGCCATTGTCTGGCTCTCCAGGGTAGGTGCACAGCTTTGCTGGGGACAACAACAGTTAGTTCTTACCTCAGTTTCTCGAGGAGCCAGGGAAATGCAGCAAGAAAGCAAAGCCCTTCTCCAGTACTGAGCCAGGGAATGGAGCAGGGAGCTCCAGGTTTCCCCTCCAAGCCTGAATTGAGCCAGGGAATGGAGCAGGGAGCTCCAGGTTTCCCCTCCAAGCCTGAATTGAGCCATGATGGACTTGCACCATGACCTGCAGGCAAAACTCTGCAGTCAAAGTGGGGGTTTGGAGTAGCCCTGGCAGTGGGACAGCATCACTTCACAGCTCAGGGATTCTCCTGCTGCCAGCTGGAACTGCTTTGATTCTGAACCAAGAGTCACAAAGTGCCTGAGCAGAAGAACATCCTTGGAGCCAGTAACAAACACAGCCAGCATCAAAGGGGCTTTTACCATCATGGCCAGGCTTTAGAGGAACACAAGGAGTGCTTCAAGGCAGGTCACATCTCCCACCACCCCAGGAGGTCACTTTGGATACTGCAAGCTGAGAGCATCAGGGAATAACAACCCAAACCCACCCCAAAAGCCAAGCCCAAATGCACTCACGTGTGCAGACGTCTGCTGAGCCATGCCACTCCCCATCCCTTCCACAGACAAAGACACTTCTGGCATTAAGATTCCTGGTGTACCCTGGCCGGCAGACGTACTCCACCGTGGATCTGTAGGGGAAGGAGTTAACCCCGGAGTGCTGCTCTTTAGGCTCTGCAGACGGCAGCCGTGGGGGAGCCTGGCAGGCACCTGCAGACAGAAACTCCATCAGAAAGACTCTGGGAGGGAAAGCAGAGGTCTGATCCACTCAGAAAGTCCAGGAGAGGACACTCTGGTGGCCTTAAAGCTCTGTAAAGCTAGAAACAAAGAGGAGAAGTGCAGGCTGTGACTGCGGATGGCTGAGGCTGGCAGGGCCAGGGGAGGAGGAGCATCACCCCTCTTTGCTCCTCACACCTCACCCAGCAGTCTCAAAGGCTGGTCACAAAGTGCAGATAAACCATCCCCCCTCTCCCCCAGTTAGGACCAATCATTGCACCTTTTCCAGCTGGAATAATCTGGTGCCCATTGTACACAGGAAAGGAAGAAAGGCAAAAGAGAGTGGATTCTGAGCACCAGGATCTACAGTGCTCTCAAAATGCAAAGGCAAGGAGGGAAGGATCCAAGCCCTGGGAACCCCAGGGGAAAGTTTTCCTTTGAGGGGCCCTGGTTCATCCTGACAGATTCCCTCTCTCCTCCTTTACTTACTCTCAACAGCCACAACAAGAGCAGAAGTGAGGAATAACCCAAGGACAGTGGCAAGATCCCTCTGCCTCCCTAGCTCTGGAGCTGGCATCTTTCTTTACTGCAGCCTCCTCCCTTGAGAGCCCACAGAAGTTACCACATTCTTTTTTCCAGGCCAAAGATCTGCAAAAAAACACAGCACAGGAGTATTTACACTCAGGATAACAAGAGCTCATCCAGACAGGTCTCATTTCTCCATCCCTAAGCAGCTCCTGCATCTGTGGCTGGGGACCAAGAGCTGCAGCAGGAGCTATTGCAATGCTCTGGGAGAACATGGAGCAGCTCTCCTGCTGCCTCCTCTCTAGCCAACAGAACCAAGACCCAGGCTGAGCTGCTGGGGCAGAGCTGGATTTTGGGTGAGGAAGGCTGCCTGCAGAAAACCAGACCCAGAGACATGAAAATACAGCATATAAAGAGGAGAGCTGCTTGTGGATGGCAAGCAACTCCCATGGACTTTACTCCACTGGGCTCCTTTCCTTGCATTTTGGGGAATACAGCTTTTGATTCAAATCTCAAACCACCTTACTGTCAGCATGGTGTTCTTCAGGCCAGCCAGCCAAAAGAACACCTGCAGGGCTGTGAGATTATCTGTGCCTTCTGGAAAAGTCCTCTGGAACTGATCTGATGGCTGAAACATTTTGATTTGGGAATAAATCTCTTGGAAGCAAACTCAGTTAGATGAAATATGGCTGGAGTCACTGCAGTCCCTAAGAATAAATCACATGCAGAGAGGAGGAGAAGTCTCTCACCCCACAGACCTCTCAGTCAGGTGCAGATGACATTGACTGGAGTAAAGCTGTAAAGCATCCAAGTTACCCAGGAGATCAAATTGCTTCACAAAATGGAATTTAAGTGCAATTTGGACTAACCTGGCACCCCTAGAGATCAGCAAAAGTCCTCTCTGACTTTGTTATCCAGGGTCATCATTCATGAGCCTAAACCTTCCCCATGCTATGTGCACTCCAAGAGCCTCCTGGAAACAGGAGTCTGTCTTGGTGCTTTCTGCCCTAAACCTTACACTTCTGCTGGCTGTTTCATTCCTCTGGCTTCCCTTCAGTCCTTCTGGCAGCTTTTGGGTTAATCTGATTTAATTTACTAATCTTTGTGCCTGCCTTTGCTAGAAAGCTCTGCCCCAGCTCCCAAGAGCAGCATCACCTAAAGCTGAATTGCTCCAGGTCACCTTACCTGGAGGTGTGGCAGCAGGTGGTGGATGGAGAGACCTGGAGTGTCCAGCTCTAGGAAGAGAAAGGTGATGATTGTCCTGGTGCAGTCCTCCCCAGCTCTGAAGGAGGAGTTACCAGATGCCTGCAGGCTCAGAGTTGGCTCCATACAGGAAGGATTGAGTTCTGCAGAAAGAACTGAGCTCTGCAGAAACCAGAGGTGGGTCCCTTGACCCATAAATCATTAACTCCTCCTCAGAACAAGAAAGAAGAAGTTTATTCAACCCACAAAGCAAAACACTAGAAAACTGAATGCAACCCAAGCAGATGTTGAAATTGTTTGTCTTCTGTGTGGAGCTGCCAAGTCCTTGGCTGAAATGATGCTTGGGGAGCAGGTCACTCCCCACCCCATGCTGCAGCCAACAGCACCCAGCCAGTGCTGGTCCCCAGCGATGCCCCAGGACCTTGGGCACACTATGAAGACTGCTTCCCCCTGGGACATATCAGCCACGAGCTCATCCCTTCTGACCTCAAAAGCCAGCATTCAAAAGATGGTTTCTTCAAGCATCTCCAGCTAATCCCACTCAAGCAACAGCAGCTGGAACCCAGCAGCACAGCTCAGAGCTGCACATGCTGGTCCACCATGGGAATCCAGCTGCCCCTTGTCTCACTGAGAGCTGTTCCTGAACCCAACTGCCCCTGCTGGGTCATTTTTCAGAAACAAGAGTTCTGGCAGCAGTTGTAACCATTTCCTCCTTCTGCACTTTGGCTGCACAGCTTCACCCAGGCTTGAGTCACCACCAAGAGCCCAGCAATAACCTTTTGACCTCTTTTGCCTTCTCACAGCTATTGTTTTCCTCTGCCAAAGCTGAGGGGGTTTGCCAGGAACATTTAGCATGTCCCTACCTGAGTGGGACATCAGCTTCCTGGAGCTCACCTGACTCTGGGCCAAAATGCAACCAAGCAGATTTAGTTCTTGCTCTGCAAACCCAGGCCAGAGGCTTCCTGCCCTCCCCCCATCAGCAGGGGCTTGCTTCCATCAGGCCCCTGACCTCCACTCCGTGTTTGCAAGAACCCAGTTAATCACAAACACAAACAGAGGCTATTGTGTTCCAGGTGACTTGGAACAAGCTGATGTGTGCCAAAAAAAACCCAAACACCCCAACAAACCCAAACCCCAGCAGCCTCCCTGTGGGCACCCAGGAGGTTGTTTAGCACCTGCCCAGGGTGCTCATGGCCACGAGCATCAGCCAGGGCACAGCCATGCCAAAAGCCATCATCTCCTGCTCCAAGGGCTGCTAAACACCCCTAAGACCTCTTTTCCTCCAAGCACTCCCTGAATGCACCACCCTCTCCCCAACCTAGCCCACAACAGCTAATTCCAGCAAAGAAGAAGGGAAAGCAACAGAGGAAACTCCTTTTATGTCTTAAAACCTCTTTATTGTAAAGAAATGCTCAAGGGATGCTGATGCCCAGAAGCAGGGAGCACAAAACATACAGCACAACTTTACAGACAGTTTTTAACCCTAAAATAAACCCAGGAGAAAGCAGGAATGTGGCCAAGCTGCCAGCAGAGGTGTGAAACCCATCCTGCTAAACACAGAGATGCAGTCTGCAACCAGCATTCAGAGACAGCAGAGGTGGAGGTGGCACTGCCAGGGCTCCCCCACAACCCTGCAGAGGAGCTTGGAGGGAAGGCTGGGGACATCCACCTGGGGCAGGAGGTTCCTGGAAGCACTGAGGTGATGCCTCTCCTCCTCATTCTCCTCTCCCAAGGCTGGGCTTCCCCATCACCCAGTGCTGGGCAGGGGCCAATGGACAGAGAGGTGACAGCTCCAGTGTCACAGCCAGTGGCACAAACTTGAGCTACTCAGCCTGGTTTGAAGCCTTTTCCCTCCCTATCCCATTCTGCAGAGATGGACCAGGTTTTGCCCAAGTAATAACTCATTTTAGAGGGGAAAATAAAAGCAATAATGACGTTTTTTAACTCTAACCCAAGCCCTGCTGCTGATGGGGCACAGCCAGCCCCTGCAGGACAGCTCAGGGCCCACAGCTGCCCCTGCCCCCTGCAGCTGGCAGCAGCCACCACCACCTCTGCTGCTAGAAATGGAGAGAAACTCATGGAAAACCAGCAAAAACCCAACCACTAAAGGCACCAAGCCCACATCCATCACCTCCAAATTCACCTCCTCTGCCTGCCCAGCCCAAGAGAGCAGCTCTGGTAGGACTGACAGCACCAGTTAGCTGCTGCTGAGCCTCAGCTCAGGCATGTTGTGCAAGCCTTGTTTATTCTGGGGGTATTTGCACACAGGGTGCCAAGGAAATCAGGTGATTTCAAGGCAGTACCTGGCACAGGGACCCACCAGCCTGTTTGGGGCAGGGGAGATGTGTGGGCTCACTGGCATCACCACCTCAGGGCTTGGCAGGCCCCCAGGACCTGTCACATCAGGTGTGATTTGCCCATGGGGCAATGATGATGGCCCCAAATCTGCTGCTGCTCTGCTCCAGCTGTGTTCTTTACACCTCTGGGAAGTTCCAAGGCAGGAGGAGGAAGAGGCTGGGAGTTCAGCTTTAATGAGAGCACTGAGGGGCAAAAGCTGCTGTGTGCAGAGACAGCCAAGAGGCTCCAGCCCAGCAGCCAGCAGACCCCAGGCAAAGCAAGGACCCACTGGAGAGGAACAAGGTGACCACAGGGTGACCCAAAGCTGCAGAGCTGCTTTCTGAGCAGTGATTAGAAAGCCAGTGATGACTGCTGACAGGTTAGCAGCTGCATTCATGAACCCTGGCAGGTTAGCACACACAAATACCTGTTTTGTCTGCTTACAGCCATTAACCATTCAAAGGTACAGAGATAATTAGCTCCTTAGTAAGTTATTACAGCACATTGTGTGGAAACATCCAGTGCATTTCTACTCCTTGCTGCCCATGGAGCAGAAGGGCTCCCAGAGGAGCAGCCCCAGCCTGGGGGGATGTGGGTTTGTGCGTTCAGAGCATCTCTGGAGAGGAACAGGGACTGTTACCATGCCACAGGCTCCAAATCTCTTCCTCTGACACTTTTCCTCCTCTTTTCCCCCCCCTAAGCACTGTAACACTTCAAACTGAAGCACAGACAGTGCTGCTCCTGCAGGAGGCTGCAGCCTTCTGAGGGGAGGAGCCTGAGGAACACAGCTAACAAACCCCAAGTTACTCCCTCCCTGGATTTCCTCCTCCTGCGGTGCAATCTGCACTAGATCAACACATGCTTCTGCTCCTCAGGAGCCTCAGGGGTCAGGATTAGTGCCTGGACCTTTGCCATGGCCCTTTGTCTCAGCTTCACCAAAAGTTAAAGCTTTGGGAGTGTTTAAAAACAACCAGATTTGAACTCAAAATCCCCAGGGCAAACCTCAGGCTTTAGAGCTCTGGAGCTGCTCTGGAGCCTGGGCAATGTTTCTGCAGCTCAGATCCCTACTGTGGCTATGGCCAACATTTATTTACACATATAAACCAGGCAGCTTGGGTCCCCAACGCTTATTTACAGATTTAAACCAAGCACTCTGGGTCCCAGCAGTTGCCACTGGCAACAGCAGGTCCAAGGAGAAGCTCCTGCTTCACCCCTGCATGCTCCTTCCTTCAGCCAGCCTGAGGATCTGGCCTCTCCTTAGTGCAGGAACAGGAGGAGTGCAGGAAAATGGAGTTTGGCAAAACACAGGTCAAGGTTTGGGGGAGAGAGGTGTAAATTTGGGGCATTGCTTCCCCCACACCTCAGGGGCCAGGGATTTAGGGGAACACTGAGCCATGGCTGGAGCTTCATGTCCATGCACTCAAACTAAAGGAGCTTAAACTCTGTTAAAGAAAGGCAGCATTAGACACTGGTAACATTCACAGCTTATTCACAGGCAGGTTTAAAAGCTTCTTGGAGGCCTAAAATCTGGGACATTAAAAAAAGACAACTGGTATAAAAACCCAACACCACCTCTTGTGCTTCCTGCAGACCCTGCAGAGGTGGCCCCACTGCTCCCAGACCCTGAGCAAAGCCATGCTCTCAGTTTCTCCTCTAGGAGACAAAAGCATCCAAAACAAACAGGGAAAGAACTAAAATGAGTAGGAGGATCAGGCTGCAAAAGCTAAAGCAGGGCTTGAGTTCAGACCCAAGAGCACTGGTGCCTAGGCTGATCCCAGGGAGTGATGGCAGCTTGTATTGCTCCTCACAGCCTGCAGGATTTGGTGACCTGCTGGGTGCTTTGGGTCACACACCCCAAGCAAAAGCCTTCCCAGAGGGCAGGAACAGGCTCATGTTGAGGGATCCAAGCCCACAGCCATGAGAGCAAAGTCAAAGGATGGCTGGAGCTGTTCTGATGGGGAAACAAGGCAGTGGCTGTGGGTGAACCTAGAAATGGTAACTGCCAATAAAACCTACACCAGATTAGGAGTTTGGTCTGCTAACAAGTCTGCACCAAGGAAAAGCTGCTTCAGCAAGGATGGATTTGACCATTTTGTCCTCACACACAGTGAGGTGAACTCATTCTGCCACCTCAGCAGGAGGAGGGACATGGGACACTAAGGAACAGCCCAGAAAGCTCAGGGACAAGAGCTCACACCTATTAACAGCAGATTAAAAGATCTCCATAGTGAATGCTCTGATTCACCAGCAGACATTTCAGCACTCAGAGAGAAAAGACAAAGACACTAAAACCCCCCCAGTTGAGAGGGGAACTGGCCAAGGCAGCTGGTGGCTCACTGTGCTCTGAGGATGCTCCAGTCCCATCCACAGGGCTCCTCCCAGCCATGGGAATCCTGAGATGAACTCCAACCTCCACACTCTTCAGCTGGCCTTCTGCTACAAATGAGAGAGGAAAGGTAAAGGTTAGACCAAGGAGAGGGGGGACAGGAGGTGGGAAAGCAGAGCTCAGCTCAGTGCTGGGGCCAGACACTGCAGCAGGCAGCAGCAGGAGGAGCTCCAGGTAATGGTTCTGCGGGACAGGAACCATGTGAGGATTGACCTACTTCTACCTGAGCAGGTAATGAGCTGCTTCACACTTTGCATTCACAGAATCAGAGAACCACTATGGTTGGAGAAGCCCTCTGAGATCAGCCAGCCCAACCATCCACCCAGCACTCCCATGCTCACCACTAAACCATGGCCCTCAGCACCACTCCTCCCTCTTTTCTGAACCCCTCCAGGGATGGTGACTCCCCCACTGCCCTGGGCAGCCTGGGCCAGTGTCTGATAACTCTCAGTGTACCAGTTTTTCCTAGTATCTAATCTGAACCTCCCCGGTACAGCTTGAAGCCATCTACCTGTGTCTTATCACTTGTTCCTGGGAGAAGAGCCCAACCTCCACCTGGCTCCAGCCTCCTCTCAGGGAGCTGCAGAGAGTGAGAAGGTCTCCCCTGAGCCTCCTCTTCTCCAGGCTAACCAAGCCCAGTTCCCTCAGCTGCTCCTCACAACCCTTGTGCTCTAGACCCTTCCCCAGCTTTGCAGCATCATCTTTTAACCTCCTGCAGAGCTCCACAGGAAGGTTTCCCAGGCTCAGCCTGGGACCAGACAAGCTCAGAGCACCTCAAAGGACAGCAGGCAGGAAGGAAGCAGGCTGGTGACTCAGGGTTACTTGCTCTTATTTACCTCCTCCAGAGGAAAGTACATGTCCAGGACCAACATAAGAACATTCCAGTAATCATCTTGCATGCTGCCCACACCAAATGTTTCTGGGTTTGATAGAACTCCTCCCACTGCCTCACCAAGGACCCAGCAAAGAGGAACAGGCTCAGGTCAGTCCAAGCAAAAGCTATATTGACCAATGCTCAATCACACAGTTCCAACCCAAGAGGGAAGATTTCCTCCAGCTGCTGGTGGTCTCAGAGCACAGGAAATGCTCAGGAGGGCTCCAGGCACACAGTGCCCAGTGCCCTCTTCACTGTAAACCAGCACCTAAAGCAGCAGGTGCAGTGTGTCCTGTCCAAACACTGGCACAGATCTGGAGCCAATTTGCTGCCAAATAACAACAGCAAGGCTTCAGATCCAGTGCTCAGGAAATCCAGACCCTCCAGGTTTCCTATGTGCACAGAACTCCAAACAGCTTTCCTGGCAATGACACAAAGCATCCATCATCAGAGAGCTGTAATCCTCTGTCTGCCTCACATGTCAGCTCCTCACAGGCTGCTTTCCTCACACCAGCAGGAAGGAGGAAGAAGGTTTGTACTGGAATCGAGGCAGTTGGACCCAGCTCCCTTTATTTACCTGCCAGCCCTCCTAGGGTGTCTGTGGTGCTTGTTTAAATGCAGAGGGGAAAGCAGCACTAGAGAAGTCATCCTGCAAAGCTGGCACAGCCAGCCCTGCTGCAACCACACAGCTCCTCCTGGGTCAGAGCAGAGGCAGTGCCAGAGGGACAAGGCTTTGTTCCACCTGATGCTAACTCTCTGATTCTAAACCAGGACAGAGTCACAGAGTGGTTTGGCTTGAACAGGACCTTTGGAGCTCATCTAGGCCAACCCCCTGCAGGCAGCAGGGACATCTCCAACTTAGAGCAGGTTCCTCAAGGCCCCAAACAACCTGAGCTGGGATGGTTCCAGGGATGGGACATCTCCCACCTCTCTGAGCAGCCTGGGCCAGGCTCTCACCAACCACCTTGTGAAAAGTTTCCTCCAACCTAGCCTAAATCTCCCTCTTCCAGTTTAAAGCCATCACCCCTCATCCTGCCCCAACAGGATTTATCCATCCAGCTGCTTTCCAAGCACATGCTAAACCCACAGGGAACTGGTGCTGAGCTCTCTCACTGGAGAGGAGACACAAGTGGGACCCCAGCACTGCCCAGTAAAAGCTACAGGGCTCAGCCTGGCAACACCAGTGCAGAGCCAACCCATGCCCTGCTCCAGGGATGGGGCAAGCTCAGGGTGAAAGAGACTTTTGCAGGCAGCCAGCACAAGCACAGAGCACCAGTAAGCCCAGCTGGAGCCCCTGGATCAGTTAAGCTCAGTCTGGCAACATATTTCTTCCCCAGAGAGGTCCTTGGCTTTAAATGCCACAGCAAGAGACCTCCTCCTACTCCATGCCTTTGCCCTTCCCCAAAGCAGCCTCTGTGCAACGTTAACCAAGACAAGTCCTACTTACTAAAGCAAAAGGAAGCACACAGAAGCTGCTCTCAGCAGTACTCACAGGCAAGCATTTCCCCCTGGAGGCTGCAAAGGAAACAGAAAGAGCACAGGATAGCTCACAGTGCTTTTCAGAGGCTCCCAAAGAACAAGTCAAAGCAGCAAAGCAAACGAGGAAAGGTGAAGGAACCCCAAAGGTTTCAGGTTAGGGAGCTCAGGGCAGGCTTGTGTGTGACAGCAGGAGGTGAGAGAAGGCATGGCCATGGGCTGCCAGGTGCCTGGGCACCTCTTACACTGCTGCTGGATTCAAGGGGTTCCAGGGCAGCAGGAATCCCCCACAGCTCCAGAACTCAGGATCCACTAACTGCTCCTTCAGCCCGGAGCTGCCAGTGCTCCAGCATCACCATGACAAAGGGAACAGCTGCAAGGAGGGAGCAGCTGGGGTGAGAATCCTGAGGATCTACTCTGGGGATGCCCAGCTGTTAAAAAACTCAAGCCCTCAGGCAGCCAGGTCCTCTCCAGCTTCACCCAGAACTGCCACAGAGCAAACCCACCCCAGTGCAAAGCTCTGTCTGGTTCAGAGCCCACTGGAGCTCTGGGATTTTGGGGATTCCCAAGCCTCATGCTCTTCCCAGAGGATAAGAACACCAGCACTGCACCATCCCTTCTTTCACCCTCTGGCCACTCACTCTAGCAGGGAGGAGGAGAACAAGAAGCTGGCCTCACTGAACAGCTTGGAAAACATCAAGCCCTGAAGAGTCCAAGATTACTTGAATCTTAAACAGCTTTGGCAGCAGTTAGAGGCATTAGAGGCACAGATAAAACCTCCTCAAAGCTTCTCCCTCACCTCCTCTCTGCCCCATCTGCTGGGCAGCAGCATCCAGCTCACTGCCTGCCCTCTCCTAGGTGCAGGAAAACTCTGAATTTAGCAGAGAAATCATTTTAAAGGAGGAGAGGAACAAATGGGGCTTCACATCCAGCACTGAGGAGCTGCTAGGTGCTTTTAAGCCAGAAGAAACACCGAGCACTGAAGCCCAAGTTGGTTTAATTTGGGCACCCAAAGAGAGCCCAAATTGGGTTGAACAAAGCTGCTGAGGTTGGGATCTGCAGGGAAACAGGAACTGAGAAAATCAGACAGATTTCCTAGCAGGTCACTCTGGGGCTAGAGCAACACTTGGCTGCAGGAGCAAGTGAGGACAAAGCAAGCATTTGGAACTCTGTTTCCAGCCAGGTTTTGGCCAGCAGGTGAGACACTGCCCAGAGTGAAGCCCCCTGCCAGAACCTGCTGGCAGCTCCATGGATGGAGCCTCTGGCATCAGAATTCTGCTTTGCTGGGGCAAACTTTGGGGACTTTTTGTGGGCTTTATTTTGGGTTGGGTTTGGTTTTATTCAGGACCTAACCCAGAACGATTCTGATGTGGGAAGAGAGCTGGTGCCCAAGCCCCCAGGGAGAGTCTGTGTCTCAGGAAGGATCAAGCCAACCAACAGCCACGGGTGATGGTGGGGAGGAGGAGCATAGGGAAGGTACCACCTGGCCATCAACTTGCAGCTGCACCTGGTTGGCTCCATCTCGAGCTTCCAGGGATGGGAAAGGCCCCAGCAGGTCGAGAGGTTTGCTCCCCAGGCTGCAGTGTCTCAGGCGCTTTACCGTGTCCGCGCTGGCCCGCGGCGTAAAGCTGTTTCTCCTCATCTGTACTGGGCTCTGGCTGCTGGGGAGCTTGCTCTGATCCCAGGGAACAGGTTACCAGAGGGAATGAAAAGGGGAAGCAGAGTTGAAAACCAGCACACACCTCCAGCATCCCCACCCAGAGCTGCCCCAAGGTCCCAAGAGCTGGGGCTCGGTGAACCCCACGCTGCCCTGTGATGGGAAGTGACCAACAACCCTGCTGGCACATCTGCTTCAGAGGCCACTGACAACTCTGCTTTTGGAGGAGTTTTACTTCCCTTGGGATTTTTGTTTTTGGCTGAGGTGGCTTGGTTTGGGGTTTTTTTTGTTTTCATTCTTCTCTTGTTTTCCTCCTTGCAGTCATTTAGGGGAAAAATCAGCAGAGAGAAAACTTTCCACTCTTTGTGTTTCTTGCAATCACAGAATCATTAAGGCTGGAAAAGATCTCCCAGATCATCCAGTCCAACAGTTAACCAACACTGCCAAGTCACTACTAAACCACGGCCCTCAGCACCACCTCACCCCTCCAGGGATGGAAAATTCCCAGAGCAAGGGAGGGAAACTGGCCCCATCTCCTCCTGCTCTGCTAGGCACCAAGTTTAGGAACATCACAGTCCTGCCTTGCACCAAATACTTGTAAACCACATGAGAAACCTGCAGACACAAGGGAAAAAAGCTCCACTTCTGCCAGCAACCAGCACCAAGAGCCCCCAAGAACCTGTCCCAGCACCCAGCCCAAGCTAGACTGCAGGCTTAGAGAGAGAAAGCTCAACAGAACAAGGAGGAAAATTGCCTTGAAATATTCTGGCAAAGGAGCAGCAACAATAAAGACTTCACTGAGAACTGAGAAAGAGACCTGGCATTTCAAATCCATGTCCTAAATTTGCCCATGCTGCTTCCTCCAACAGCTCTGAAAATATCTGCCTCTAGCCTGGGCAGCAAACTAATCAATTCAACCTACAATTAATCCAGCAAGTCCTTCAGGTGACTGAAAGCAAGTGCCTGTTTCTAGCAGGTCCTGAAGAGTGGTTTGGCCCAAGGACAAGAAACCAGAGCTGGGCACCACGACTTACTGAGGCCAGAGAAGGTTTGTCCCTGTGTGTGTTCACTGCTTCCACCTTCAGGTTAATTGTCTCCACTTTACAACCTTGGCCAAAGAGAAAGAGAAGCTTCTGTGAGGAAAGGCAATTTATTTAATAGCTATTAAAACCCAAACCAAAGCAGTGATGCTGAAACCAGCATGGAGAGTGGGCAGGAATACAGCTCTTGGCTTATTTCTTTCACTAAACCAGTTCATCAATAAGCAGTTCACCTAGGAACAGTATTTGGGACTTGATCTACTTCCTAGCTCTGACCTTCACTGCAGAAGGGCACCTGTGGTAGGTGAGCTCCCTCCCTACCCTAAAATGGATAACAAAACCATTTTTAACTGCACCCCAGAGCCAAGCCCAAGGCTGGAGGCACCAACACCTATCCTCAGCAAGAGACTTCCAGACAAGCACCACTTGTTTACAGGAGAGGCCAGAGGAGAACACTTCCCACCCACACATCTCCCTCCCACTGTCCCCCTAAAACCCTCCCAATGCTCCAGAACCTTTTTATAGCTTAAAAACATGATCCAAAGGTTTCCACAGCACATCTGGGTGCTGTCACAGCTGGATGCAAACTTGCCCAGAGTCACACACACACAGACACAGACACCACCCAGGGCAAAAGGAAACACAAGACAATATTTACCATAGGCAACAGGAGTGAGCTTGAGAATGGTGTGGAGAGGGCAGCGCAGGTAAGGCAGCTCATCTAGGACAGAGGCAGAGGTTACAGGGAGCTCTGGGGGTGGACAACTGCACCAGACCCCCCCCAGGCACCCAGGGGGAACCTTTCACATAGCAAATACTGCACACCAAGGGCCTTGTGCCCATGCATGTGGTGCTGCAGCCCCCCCAGAGCCCTCAGCCACCCTCCCCAGCCCTGCAGCAGTGAGATGGGATTGTCCTCACCTGCTGGAAGGAAAGGCTGAGAGCCCTGGGGCTGCTTAGACTGCAGAAGAGCAGCCCCACAGGGGAGCTGCTCAATGCTCAGCAAGAGCTCAAGGCTGGGGGCAAGAGGCTGGGGCCAGGCTCTGCTCAGTGGTGCCCAGGGACAGCTCAAGTGGCACTGGGCACAAACTGCAACCCAGGAGGTTCCAGCTGAGCAGGAGGAGAAAGTTGTTTGGTGTGAGGGTGTTGGAGCCCTGGCCCAGGCTGCCCAGGGAGGCTGTGGAGTCTCCTTGTGTGGAGAGATTGCCAAGGCAGCTGGAGGTGACCCTGGGCAAGCTGCTGTGGGTGCCCCTGGTGGAGCAGGGGGGTTGGACTGGGTGATCCCCAGAGGCCCCTTCAAGCCCTCACCATGCTGGGATTCTGTTTCTGTCATCAGGTGAATGCTACTAGTGGAAACAGCTCCAGAAACAGCAGCTGAACAGAAAACCAGCAGCCCCCACATCTGCATGGCTCCCAGAGAGCTTCCTGCCCAGCTCTGTGGATTCCCTGCTGCACTGAAATAGTTAAACTCTTGCAGAAACCCTTTGCCTTTTTTGGTTGCTTTGGGGTGGGGTTCTTTTTTTTAAGCAACTCTTCCGTTGTGAAAAATCAAAACAGCAATTAGAAGCCACCCTCCCAAGAGCTCTGTGAAGGAAGCAGGGAGAGAAGCCAGCCCCCAGCACCAGGCAGTTATTTTTGTACCTGCATTCTTGTCAAGAAAATAAGCCAAGAGGCACCTCATAACTGCCTGGTGGGAGATGACCAGGACATTGCCTTGTCGTTCCAGCTCCATAATTACTGGCTCCAGGCGTTGGACCAAGTCCTGGTAAGACTGAAACAAAAACAACAACCAAAAACCAAGGAAAAAAACCAAAGCAAAGCAGGCATTTTGTGTTTGTTTTTTTTTTTCCTCAAGGGTTTTGGGAAATAGAGGCTGAAAGCAGAAGCAGCAATTAAGGTTGCTTCACATTCAGGAAGGTGTCAGTGAAAAGATCCACATGCAGAGGTTAGGGATGAGTTGGGAAACAGAGGAGAAGGAAAAGCAAAGAGCAGAAGGTGACAGGTGGTGACAGCAACCCCCAGATCAGAGGAGGGCTCAGCTGACTCAGAACTCTTAACAGGCACAGGAGGAAAAACCACACAAAACAGCAAATTATAACACTTAAAACAAGGCTGTGAAGTAAACCCAGAAGTGACCCCACACCCCACCCTCACAGCCACTCTCTTCTCCAAGGTGCTTTGTCAGAAGGACAATTCAGGCCTCAGCCAAGTGAGCAGGGTGCAGAAACCCCTTGGTGTCAGAGGGGAGCAAGGAAGCCAGTGAATGGCCTGAAAGGCATCACCCACAGATGCCAACAAAGGAACTCAATAAACCTTTCCTCCAGAAGAGCACTGGGGATCCTAATGCTTCCAGTTTCTCATAGAAATACTGGCAGGAAAGGTTCAGGTGAAGCAAAAGCTTCCAGTTGCACCCATCTGTGTGTGTGCTGTAGCTACTCTAGCTTGTCATTGCCTCAGGGTCTTCACCTCTCCTCCAGGATAGCGATACAGATACTTCTCTTGGTCCCTCAGGGCAAACTCCTCTGGGTACTTGGCTTCAATCTCTGCATAGGTCATTTCTTCACAGACTCCCTGAGGGAAAGGAGAACTTTGGTTCACCACACTTGGTTTAAACAGAGGTACAACACCACAGCAGGAGGAAAAGACCAAGCAAGAGGCTGAGATTAGTAACCCCTTTGTGTGATGAACACTTGAGGTATCAACTGAGCCAGCCACACACTCACCATGTGTGCCCTGCACACCCAGGGGGGTGGGAAGAGGATGGGCTTTGGGGGTTGAGATCAAACCCCTTGTTCACCTAGGATCCTGTGGATCCTGTCACCCTGTGGATCCTATCACCCCTCCTACCCCAATGAGAGCTCATTTCCACAGCCACAACCCTGCAGATTCTTTTGCCTGAAAGAATGAAGAGTGGGAGGAGGAACCTTTGCCCCCTCCCCTCCAGGATGGTGTGCCAGCTGCCTGGGATGTTCAGTGTTCTTCTCTTTCTCCACACCAGCTGGATAAGCTCACAGCAAGCTCTAGCAGCTCTGGGCACTGCCAATCCTGGACTAAACCATCCTCAGCCTTGCTGGCTACAGGACATTATGGCCATGGTTATAGGTGAAAAGGAATCAGTCAGTTTTTGTCCTGATGGATCTGGTTTTAAGCCCTCTTCTCCCTCTTGAGCAGCCAAAGGCTTCCTTCAGATTTCACTCACTGCATCAATCTCGTTCAGAATCTTCCACTGCTCATAGGTGACCCCCAGGGACTCAGCTGTCTGGATTGTCCTCTTCAGCTGGCTGGTCCACACCTTCAGATCAACAATCTCCTGCTCTTCAATGAACTTCTTCAGTGCCTGAGCAAACTGGGAAGGGGGAAAAAAAAAAAAGCCCCAAACCCAAACCATCCATGGAAGGTTCTGATGGAGCAGGAGCTGCTGCCACTACAAACATCACTCAAGCTGGTGGCTGTCGTGGCAGGATCCAGCTAGGGGATTGCCCCTGGCAGGGGTGGGGGGGTGGGATGCAGAGCCCAGCTCTGCCCCTGAACACACACAAATCAACAGTAGCAAAGCCCAGCAAGCTGGGGGCTGCTCAGGACATACCTGCTTCCCACGAGGTGAGAGCCCAGAGTCCCCCCCAATCTTGCCCAGGAGGTTGTAGTCGCTCTCGCCGTGGCGGCAGAGGTAGATGGTGCGTGGCTGGACGTGGATGTTCATCAGGTAGTAGACAATCTTACTCTGGATGTAATCCTGCACTCTGTTCACCAGGAAGCGCTGCCCCACGTTCATCACTTTAATGAAGGAAAGGTCTCTGCAGCCAACACAAAAGAACAGCCACAGGGCTGGCTTGCAAGGGAGGGAGCACAGGCACCTGCAGGCGGCACCGCTGCTCCCTCTGGGGTGGCTGCAGCAGGCAGGAGAGACACTCAACTGGCTGGGCTTAAAAGGAGCTGCAGTAGACTGCAGTACACAAGAGAAAAAGACTTTTTGGAAGGATATCACAGAATCATGAAAGGTTGGAAGAGACTTATCTGAAGATCATCTAGTCCAACCAGCAACCTGTCACCACCGTGCCACTGAGCCATGTCTCTCAGGACCACAGCTAGATGTTTTCTGAACCTCTGCAGGGATGGTGACTCCACCACTGCCCTGGGCAGCCTGGGCCAATGCCTAACCACTCTTTCTGGGAAGAAATTTTTCCCAAGATCCAACCTGAACTTCCCCTGGTGCAACCTGAGGCCATTTCCTCTTGTCCTCATGCTGGTAAGCCAGGAGAAGAGGCCAACCCCCACCTCACTACAACCTCCTTCCAGGGAACTGGAGAGAGTGAGAAGGTCTCTCCTGAGCCTCCTCCAGACTAAACCTCAATTTTCTCAGCTGCTCCTCAACATTTATTCTCCAGACCCTTCACCAGCTCTGTTGCCCTTCTCTGGACACATTCCAGCACCTCCAGGTCTTTCTTGTAGTGAGGAGCCCAAAACTGAACCCAGGATTAGAGGCGTGGCCTCACCAGCGCTGAGTACAGGGGCACAACTACTTCTCTGGTCCTCCTGGCCACATCATTTCTGATAGAGGCCAGGATGCTGTTGGGCTTCTGGGGCCACCTGGGCACACTGCTGGCTCATTCTCACCTTCACACCATCAGTGATGCCCCAAGAGAGCAGAGGCTGTATCAGCTGTGTTACAGCATCCTGAGCCAGAGAAAAATGCTTTGCTTACTTGTCATAGACATCAGGGTCCAGAGGCTGGTAAGTGACCTTGTAGCACTCTATCCTCTTCAGGAAATCATCCATCACGTTCTCCCTGTTTCTCTCTGGGTAGTCAGGGCTGGAAACCTTCACCTCCTGCTCAGCAGACAACATCACTTTGTTAGAGTTAAACAAACTCGGCAGGGAACAAAAGCAACTCTGAATAGCCCTCTTCTTCCCTTTGGAAAGAAACACACATTGTTCAAGGCTGCCCTGTGGAAAAATCTGCTCCTGGAGAGGAAACAAAGGGCAGCTCTGAAGGCACTGTAGTGCTTGGCCCTGTGACAGACACAGCTGGCTGGCTGCAAGCTGTCCAAGCCTTCCCTCCACCAGGAATCATGATTCAAGGTCAAACACTTCACTGCTTCATCTGATTTTCACCTTCTCACATAACCAGCTTTGCTAAACCTGCAGATCCTAGCTGCTCATTTCCAAGGTGAAACCTAAGAGCAAGGCATTTGCAGCCCCTGCTGGAAGCTGTTGCTGCTGGTGACCTTGCAGGGAGCACCCCAGCTCCCACGGGGAGCAGCTGAGCCTGGGCAATGCCACACGCACCAGGATATTGGCAGCGATGACTTCTGGATCATCACAGACAGACTCCACAAAGAACACCTGCAGGAAAAGGGGACACAGAAGCTTATCTGAGAGAGCTAAGAACCCTAAACTGAAGAGCTCCTGCCCCAGGGAGCAGGAACACCCCTTGGTGCAGCAACCCCAAGGGCAGATTGAAGCCAGCAGCATTACTACCTTGAAAGCATTTTCTTTAGCAAAGTTCAAGATCAGGTCCCTCCTTTCTCGAGTTGTGTTGGTTGCATCAAACACCTGCCAGGAAAGGAAGAAATAGCAATCAGAAGATTTACCTAAGGCTTTCAAAGCAGCCCCAAACCCTTTGGGATTACAATTAGGTTCCCAAATGCCCTGGGCAGCTTTCAACTACCCAGATGGAAAACCGTGTTCAGCCCAGAAAAGTCTTACAGCTATCTGCCCACACTCCTCCAGGAGATAAGCCTTCACATCTTCCAGAGCCACTAGGGCACACTGTCTGCAGGAGAGAAATGAGCATGGTCAGAGCTGATCTGAAGCATCCAGAGAGCAAGTTTCTGAACCCGGTGGAGAGGTTTCAACACCTTCCCTCTCTGCCCATGGAGCACCATCCCCCACATCTTTGCAAGAGCTCCACAGCCTCTGCAGACCATAAGGCATCTACAACAGGTTCACCATCAGCCAGCAATGTGCTCTTGTAGTCAACAAGGTCAAGAGTTTCCTGGGCTGCATTCAAAAGAGCATGACCAGCAGATGAGGGGAGGTTCTCTTTCTCCTCTGCTCTGCCCTGGTGAGGCCACATCTGGAGTCCTGGGTCCAGTTCCAGACAGACAAGGAATTACTGGAGAGAGTCCAGCAGAGGCTAGGAAGATGCTGAGGGCACTGGAGCAGCTCTGGCAGGAGGAAAGGCTGAGAGCCCTGGGGCTGCTTAGCCTGCAGAAGAGCAGCCCCACAGGGGAGCTGCTCAATGCTCAGCAAGAGCTCAAGGCTGGGGGCAAGAGGCTGGGGCCAGACTCTGCTCAGTGGTGCCCAGGGACAGCTCAAGTGGCACTGGGCACAAACTGCAACCCAGGAGATTTCACCTGAACAGGAGGAGAACCTTGTTTGTTGTGAGGGTGTTGGAGCCCTGGCCCAGGCTGCCCAGAGAGGCTGTGGAGTCTCCTTGTGTGGAGAGATTCCCAAGGCAGCTGGAGGTGACCCTGGGCAAGCTGCTGTGGGTGCCCCTGCTGGAGCAGGGGGTTGGACTTGATGATCCCCAGAGGTCCCTTCCAGCCCCCACCTTGCTGGATTCTGGGATTCTGTAACTATAACCTGCCTCATCACCAGATGTTCACAGCCCCTGCTCTTTGTGTCAGCCCAAAGTCAGCAACAAAACTCCCACACACATCCCCTCTGGCAGGATCTCTGCAGGGGCTGCACCACCTCTTCCCCTGCTTTCACGAGCGTTACATATATTGTTTTGTGCTCCTCAAACACAGAGCCTGCCAACACCTGACACTAACCAGACCACCATGGATGGGTTCAGTCTCCTGACAGGGACTTACTTGCGGATTTCCATGGCTTCTTTGTTATCATGCCTGAAGAAGTCATAGGACTTGTAAGACTTCACTGCTTCCCGGCGATACACTCCTAAATTAAACACTGCACAGAGAGAAGAGGACTGGGTGAGACTGAGGCACTGCACAGACACATCTCACACTGCTTCCAGCCAAAGGGCAGAGCCATCCCTTGGTGCCCCCTGCACACACCTTTGGTGGGGACCCCAATCCAGTTGAGGTAGCGAGTGAGTTTCTTGGACACGTAGGTCTTGCCCCGGGCAGGGAGACCAATCATCACGATCAGCGTTGGGGAGTTGGTCATGTAGGATGCCCATGCTGCAAAACAGAAATCCACCCCTCAGGAGCATCACAGAGAGGCTGGGAGCAAAGAGAGAGCCCCAAGATATGGTCCTCCTCCAGGTCCTATCTCCCAGATGGACAGCTGGCCACCAGGCACTTCTAAGGAGAGCTTCCTGCAGCCCTTCTGCACTTACAGGGGGTTAGAGGTAAGGAAGATGGGGACAGACTTTTTAGCAGGGCTTGTTGGGACAGCACAAGGGGTGATGGTTTTAAGCTAAAAGGGAAGATTTAGACTAGATAGAAGGAAAAGATTTTTTACATTGAGGGAGGTGAAACACTGGCCCAGGTTGCCCAAAGAGGTGGTGGAAGCCCCACCCTGGAACCATCCCAGCTCAGGTTGTTTGGGGCTCCGAGCAATCTGCTCTAGTCGGAAATGTCCCTGCTCACTGCAGAAGGTTGGACTACATGACCTTTAAAGGTCCCTTCAGACCCAAACCACTCCGTGGTTCTATGGTAACTCTGATAATCCTCACAGCTAATTAACCAGTGCCTGGACACTCTGTGGTCTCCTAGGCGCTGCCTAATGAGGTGGATCACGAACCGCGAACCTCCTGTGCCTAATGGGGCGAGAGACATCCTTTAGCCTGGAAAACATTTGCCGACCAGGACAGGAGCTCTCAAGGACATCCTAAAGATGCTTTCAACAACACGGTGACGTTCTCGGAGAGAACAGCCAGAGCAAGCGCAGGGACCGCGCGGGAAGAGGCCGATTTTGGGAGGAAAACACGCAATATTGGGCAAATCACATCATCTAGGGGTTGCTGCGGTGCAGGGTAGAGGTGGGCAGGGCTCAGCGGTGCCGTTACCGGACCGGTACCACCGGGACACAGCGGTGGGCAGCATGCTGGGCACGGAGATCGCGGTTTAAGGGAAACTGAGCTATATTCAAACCCACGAGCAGCATCACTTCCCCAAATCGCTATTTTCCTTTTCTCCTAAATCGATAAGCTTCGCTTTTTCTGCCCCCCCCTTTTCCTTCCACCATTCCCGGGGTTACTCACAGCACTGCTTCTCGCCGCCCCGCAGAGCCGCAGCCCTACCCCGCGGGTACCGCCGATCCCCCGACGCCGCCGACATGGCTCCGCGCCGCCGACCGGCGACAGACGCGAAGAGCTGTCAATGAGATGTAAATAGCGGCGCCGGCACCGCACGGCGCTGACGTCACAGCGCAGGCCACGCCCCCTCCACCTGCCCCCGCCGGGCCGCCAGCGCTGTGATTGGCTACACTCCGGCCAATGGGAAGCTGTGGCATAACGCCTCGCGAGAATGGGCTGGGCTGGACCGGAAGCGGAAGCCGGGTGGCGGCGGCGGTGGCGGAGGCGGCGCGGGGAGGCGCCGCCGAGGATGCTGCGGCTGCGCTGCAAGGCCCGGAGCGGCACTCACCCGCTGCCAGGCCTTACCGCCCACTCTCGCCTCCGCGACATGCAGGCGGCACTGGCTGCCCTCACCGGGGTCCCTGCCCCGGCGCAGCGTCTCCTGCTCGGTTTCCCGCCGAGGAGTTTGGATCTGAGCGACAGCGAGAGGCGGCTCGGTGACCTCGGGATCCACTCAGGTGAAGATCGGGAGGGAACTCTGAGCTTGCGCTGTGGAGGGGCGGGTACTGGCGACGGTGCTTTGAGGCCTGTACTGCCCAGCTGGCTGCAATTACCTTAATTAAAAGAGGCTGCGGCCCAGCACGCCCCTCATCAACCGGTTGTCAGGCCGGTTCTGCCTCTCGGGGGTAGCTGTCGACATCCGGCTCAGGATTGCTTTCTGCTCGCCGGTAGCGTCGGTGGTGTTTTTTTCCCTCGTCCCGGGGGTCCGGAGGCAAAAGCACAGGGCTGTCAGGGGCCAGGGACGCGGCAGGTGAGTACCTCCGAGCTCGGTCAGTAGCTGTGGTGCTACCGGCTCTTCTGACCGAGGCTGTTTTCCATCGGGCTACCACGGTGCTGGGGAAAACGAGCAGGATCCTTCATAATAACAATGAAGCCAGGTTGTGCTGTTGTATAAGGAGCAGGATCTTTAACTCCCGTCTGCATGCTTCTCTTGACTCTTTCTCCTTCTGTGTCTGGCAGGCGACACTCTGATAGTTGAAGAGGATCCCTCCAGACCCGAGGCTGACTCGCCTGTAGTGGCAAAGAGAACGATGTCTAACTCGGTTAGGGAAGCAGTGCCTGTGCTTGCCAGGAGGGTCGTGCCTGCAGATAACTCCTGCCTCTTCACCAGCGTGTACTACGTGGTGGAGGGAGGCGTGTACGACCCGGGTTGCGCTCCAGAGATGCGGAGCCTGATAGCCCAGATTGTAGCCAGCGACCCCGAGTCTTACTGCGAGGCAGTGCTAGGGAAAACAAACAGGGAATATTGTGACTGGATCAGAAGAGAAGAGACCTGGGGAGGAGCCATCGAGGTGTCCATCTTATCCAAGTTCTACCAGTGTGAGATCTGCGTGGTGGACACCCAGACAGTCAGGATCGACCGCTTCGGGGAGGACGCTGGCTACACCAAGAGAGTCCTGCTGATCTACGACGGGATCCACTACGACCCTCTGGAGCGCAGGGTCCTCGACTCGGACATCCCTCCCCAGACCATCTTCTCCACCACGGATGATGTGGTCCTGGCACAGGCGTTGGAGCTGGCAGACGAAGCCAGGCGGAAGAGGCAGTTCACCGACGTCAATCGCTTTACCCTGCGCTGCATGGTGTGCCAGAAGGGACTGACTGGCCAGCTGGAGGCCAGGGAGCATGCCAAGGAGACTGGACACACCAACTTTGGAGAAGTGTGACACCTGCATGAGGATGGTTCCATCAACTACCTCACCAGTCCAGAATGAGATTCTGGATGCCCAGATAAGCTGTATGTAACCCTACAATTCCCTTCCTGAAGCTTGAGAAGCAAATGAACCGAGGGATGGCCAAGACACACGTTTGCTATGGGCAGTGACTTTCCTGATGGGCTTGAGCTAGGGATCTTCTGCTGTGCAGCTGGATAGTCCTCTGGCAGGAGGGGTAGGCTGGCAGCTCAGACTTGACTTCTGAAAGAATCTTCTCTTTGTGGAGGTGACCAGAGCAGACCTACAAAACTGGGGTCAACACTAGGGTAAAATCCAGCCTCTAAGCTGCTGTAATCTCTCTGTAGTGTGTTTTTAGGGTAATGGAATTAATCTAAGGGTTTAGGAAAGACAAACAGCAGCATTACTTACCCTAAGAGTCAGACTCTGCATGTACCAGCAGAGGAGGCTGCTCCTTTGGTGCACAGTTGTGAGTGGAAGGAGTCTCTCCAGAGCTGCCCTGTGCTCTGTTACCATCAGAAGTCAGCTGAATTGTTTGTGTGAAATCATGGCTTTAGAGAAAGAAATGGCCTTTAAGCTTTAAGATAGCCTTCTTTAAATTAACAGGTAGGTGGTTAAGTGTTCAATAAACTTATTAATCCTCTGTAGGTAGATTTTAGTTGCTTGAAAAATAACTTATCAGCCCCCCCCCCCCACCAGGTGTTTACACTGCATCAGAACCCAGGCATGTTTCCTGAAATACTTTGGATTCTTCTTCATACTACTAGTATCTGAAATGCTGGCAAGAGGGAAATGTAGTGGTTAGGGAAATGATTGCATTTGCATCTGTGAAATACATTTAAGCAGACTTGACTTGGGTATAGCTGAGCTCACAGCCACAGTGTTACTAAGCTGTACCAGTTTCCAAATACTGTAAATAAGCACTTTTAAGGTCTAGTTCTCACTCAGCCAAGACCAAGTGTTGCCCTTTTTAAGAAGGACAAGAGCTGCTAACCCAGAGGGGAGGCTGGAAGTGTCTTCATCTTCATTCTGCCTTAATGTCTTTGATTTGTCATCAGTGACTGTTCAGGAGCAAGACCTTAATTCTGATAATGAAGGGTGCAGTTGAATTCTTCAGCACACAATAAGCTGCATTAACTGCCCTACTTCTACTGTTGGGAGGTGAAGCTGGTGTGACAGAGCTTTACTTCACAGCAGGGTTGTGGGGCTGAATAGGAAAGTGCTTTTTGAGGTCTTTCAAAAGGTGCTGTCAAGGTGCATATTACTGAAGGGGATTTGTTTTTCTGTGAACTGCCTACAACACAGACTGCTTCTGTGGAATTTACAGTATTCCTTAGCCTGCTCTTCTGTTGCTGTTTGGAGTTTCCTTCCTTGCACTTTTACAGGTGGGGAGTGAGAAAGTGCAGCTTGGGATGGAGGCAGAAGGAAACTCACTTTCCAAGTGGAACCTCACATCTAGTTTTTCCAGCATCCATTCATCAGGCACCTGCCAGAAGTCCCAGTGCAGCAAATTCTGTTCTAGACAGCTCACCTTTCCCTGGAGGTCTCAGCAGAGGCTCCCAGTTGGCCCTTGAAGTGCAGGAGGGTCTTGGTGAGGAAGGGACATGATTACAGGAGTGCTTTGCTGAGTTGAGGCATGAATAGTTAGGCAGGGAGAACAGAAATCACCCGAGAGCACTATGGAGCAGGTTGCTTTTGAATTCAGTATTCAAAGATGCTGATGGGAGTTCCCTACAGAGTCACTCAGCCTCCAGTGTTAAACCTCACTTTGCTTTTAGCCTGTCATTAGGAGGGGCAAAAAAAACCCCAAACCCCAACATTAAAACCAGCTCTTCTAGAAGTTGATGCTTAGAAACCTAAGGAAATAGCTGACAGTTCAAAAGAGCTTGGAGACTTCACTGTGCTAGAACTACTTGAGAGGAAATGCTGTCTAGGAGTGAGACCAAGAGACTGGCAACCCTGAGTTGTGTTCTCAGCTTTCACCCTGAAGGGGGGAGAAGCCTTGGGCAGGGAGAAGCCTTGGACAGGGAGCTGATCCTCACCATTTGCCACCTGTAAACCAGACACAAAACCTACCTCAAGAGGGGTACCAGGTGATTAGCTTTGGGTATCTGAAAGCAGGAGTGGAAGTTACATATTTATTGCCTGCCATGTGTGCAAATGCATTGACCTTGGGAAGCAAGACTCAGATTTTAGCTTAGTGTCCTGGATGGATTTCTGAAAGTGTGTCAAAATTCCCTTTTCCTTGGGGTGTTTCTCAATTGCAGAATGTTTTAAAGGAGCTTGGTTTAATCCAGAGTGGTTAGCTCTGCTCTGCCCTGTTTGCATAGGAGATCTGCTAAGGGAGAAGCAGCTCCACTTGAGGGAGAGGTGTCCCTGTCACTGCTTGGTGTTTCCTTTTGTTGCCTAGAAAATAAAATCTTTTTGGTTACAAAAACAACAAACCTGTCTCCTGAGCTGCTGTTATTCATCTTTCTAATCACTGATCCTCTGACACACTGACTAACTCTGTCAAGGAACAAGTAACCTGGGGTGCTGCCCCCCCCCGCCCCAGCCAGGAAAGCTGAGGGGATTCTCCCACACAGAAGGTGTTGCACATGAAGAAATCAGTCCATTTAAAGTCCATCTCCCTTTTTTAAACTGGAGTAAATGGTACTGGGGTTTTGGTGCCATTTTACCAGCATTTCCCTGCCCTTAATTCTACAAGTATCAGCAAAACAGCATCCTGGGACCAGTGCTCTGGGATAGGTGCTGTGGGATGGAGGCCTGGCTCCAGCAGTGCCCGGTCCAGGAGGACAATCCCTCCCCTATCTGAGCTGCCACACTAGTGCTGATCCAAGCCAGGATGCTCTTGGCCTTCTTGGCCACCTGGGCACACTGCTGCCTCATCTTCAGCTGCTGTTGTCCAACCTCCTTTTCCACTGGGCAGCTTTCCAGCCACTCTGCCCCAAGCCTGGGGTGTTGGAGGACTCAGACTGACATACACCTGAGTTCCCTGCCCACAGCAGAGGGTGGCTCTTGCTCCTACCTGGGATAAGCCCTGCAAGGGCAGAGAAACTCTGTCATAAGAGGAGCAAAAAAAGGTTTTCAGCTTGCTGGTTTGAAAATCACAGCTCCTTATGGTGCAGACAAAACATCTGCTGCATGTTACAGCTCCAGCTGTAGGACTGCCATCAGGGGCTGCTCTGCTTGGGGCTGGGCAGGAGAAAAATGCCTTACACTGCCTGAAATCAATCTTGGCCTGAGCCTGAGCACCACAATGCTTTCTATACCAAGAGAATGCAATAGGGAGTTCACAAAATGAGGCTGTCCAAGATGGCAGTGCCCTTGTCTGCTGGTTTGAATTAAAGCCTTGGGGGAGAAGTTGGGGAACTGTGTTCTGCCTTGAGAGCTGCCTCCTCATTTCTGCTGTAAAGTCAGTGCTAAGGTAGCTATGGAAAGAAGGCACCTCAGTTCTCTACCTCTTCTGTGAAAGAGATAATAAATAGGGATAATAACTGACAGGGATCATGAACAGGGATCCTTGCTCAGCTAACAGCCACAGGAAGGTTTCATTCTTTCTCCCAACTCTGTCTAATAACAGTTATTACCTAGCCAGTATTGTCAGCAAACAAACTGTTCCTACAACCTGACCTAAGGGAAGTGCCCACCAGTCCTGCAGAGCCACCTGAAGGCTGTTACCTGAGCAGGTATCTTCCCAGTGACTCTCCAGGGATGCATTTCCTCCAGGGCCAGCCCTGAATCATTTGTGTTCTTTTGTTTATGGACAGGGTGAGGCACCACAGCTCTGTTAAGATGCCAAAGTCCTTCCAGGGCTTTGTGGAGCTTTCTCTGCATCATTTGACTCCCTGCACACACTTCATACCATGTCTATGAAATCACACTTTATTTTGGGGTGTAGCTATTTATATTTGCTGGAGGAAGAAGAGCATGGAAAAAAAGAACAGGTTCTTTCCAGGCTTCTGATTCAGAGGAGCTCAAGACTTCTCCTAAGGGATCGTGACATTGTCCTGACCCACTCAGAGCCCTGCAGGCAGCAAGCTCTCCCCAGCTGACTGCTGTCAGCACAGAGTTCTCAGGACATCTTTGCCCTGTCCTGGAGTGGTTACTCATCCACACTGCACTGTAGGAAAACACCTCTGCCTTTGACTTGCTCTCTCTCTTCCAGCAAGCTCAGAGCTAAATGCAACCTCATAGAACCATAGAATGTCCTGAGTTGGGAGGGACCCACAGGAATCATGGAGTCCAATTCCTGTCTGTGCATAAGACAACCCCAAAAATCACCCCATGTGGCTAAGAGCATTGGCCAGATGCTGCTGGAGTTCTGTCAGCCTTGGTGCTGTGGCTGCTGCCCTGGGGACCCTGTTCCTGTGCTCCACCAGCCTCTGGGGGAAGAACCTTCTCCTGATCTCCAACCTAACCCTGGCTCAGCTTCATGCTGTTCCCTCAGCTGCTGTCACTGGTCACCAGAGAGAAGAGATCAGCTCCTGCCCCTCTGCTTCCCCTCCTCAGGAATTTACAGACCACAATGAAGGATCCCCTCAACCTCCTCTTCTCCAGGCTCAACAAACCAAGTAACTTCTGCTGTTCCTTATCCATTTCCCCCTCTAGACTCTTCACCATCTTCCTGGCCTCATCTGGATGCTTCCCAACAACTTCATATCCTTTTACTGTAGTGCCCCAAACTGCAGCCAGTGCTTGAGGTGAGGCCACAGGAGTGCAGAGCAGCCTGGGACAGTCACCTCCCCTGGCTGGTTAGCAATGCAGGGCTGCATGCACCCCAGGCCACAGCTGGCTCTTTGGGCTGCATAACCCTGACTGTCTGACTGCTGCACCAACCAACACAACACCAGTTCACCCTTCCAGAAGCCCCTGCACCAAGCCTTGTGCTCAGCTCTGCTGTCCCAGTGCCCAGGCAGTGGCTGGGGTTGCTGCAATCCTCTGCATGTGCCACATTCACATCTCTTGCCTCTCAGACAGGTCAGCATGGGTGAGCAGGACCAGCTGGGGCTCCCAGGAGCTGTTGGGTCTCTTGATTTGCTCCTCAGGGCATATGTTCTCCTTTATAGCAGTGCACAACTGAGGCTCAGTGAGGCTGAGGGTGGAAATCTCTTGTGCTTCCTGGCTCATCAGCTTTCTCTCCATCCTAAACATGGCCTTAAATAACTGATACTTCCACTTCCTTGTTCTGTGTGACAGGGAGCACATGTTGCAACACAACCTTCTTGTATTAAAAAAAAGTAATAATAATTAATAAATACTAAAATAAACTCCTGAAGCTTGAAGCCAGGTGAATGAACCTGGTGCCTGTACCCAGCTCTGGAGGTTTGCTGCAGGGTCTCTGCTGGGATGTTTGTAGTCACTCAGGGAGGAGCAGCTTGCAGAGCAGATCCAAGCCTCTGCTGGGGAGGGGCATTGTTTATCAGAGAGAAAAGCTGTCATTTTAACAGGAAAACCCAAATCTGGGGTAAGAATGAGTCACTGCAGCTCTTTCAGCTGCTTCTGCAGCATCCCCTGGGCAGACTGGGTGCTGGGGCCAATGTCACCCAGTGCAGCACAGGGTGCTGCAGGTGGAGTAGTTGGGCTCTTCTTTACCCTCACCCTGGAGAGAGGCAGCAGAGGTGATCCCCTCATCCTTAGAGAGGGGATGCTGCTGGAGGAAATGCCCTGGCAGCAGTTTTGGAGGTGTTGGTGTGAGTGAGGAGAGTGTGTGATGTACATCTCAGGGGCTTCCACTTCACCCAGACCTCACTCTGCCTGCTGAAAGAGTTTCCAGCATTACAGAGATGGGGAAGGAAGCTGCAGAGGAGCTGGATGCCTGCATGGAACCATGCCAGGAGGGGTGAGAGGAAGCTGGAGCTGGGCAGGAGGTGCAGAACAAGCCCCAGAGCTGCCCACAACCTGGGCACCTCTTCCTCTATCACACAGAGAAAGCTCAGTACTGAAGCTTCCCTTTCAAGTGACTTTTTGCCTGCCTTTACAAGAATCCCCTCCCAGCACACAGCAGCAGGAGGCAAACTTTTGGTCTCTGGGCAAGATTTGGTGCTGTGCAAGTATCTACCTGTTCTAGCAAGAGGCTGTGTGCATCGAGCTGGGAAGGAACCAGCTCTTAGCCTGAGCAGAGGAACCTCCTGCATGAAACCACCAAAGAGCATAAACCTGTTGTGGGGCAATGTGTTCAGCAGCCCAGGGAGCAAACAGCCAGCAAAGGATTTAATTGCTAGGTAGGAAGGAGCTTGGGTCAGGGCTGTGCATTGGGCTCCTCCGAATGTCAGCGAGCAGCTATGTGGCAGAACAGGATGTCAGAGCGAGGAGTCTCCGCTGAAACTCGTGGTGCTGAGGACATCAGAGGACAGCAGCCAAGCCGGGAAGTGAGTGAGCTGGGTGGTACCGAGCAGAGCTGCCTGCAGCCTCCCCGGGAACAGGCTGCTGGTGCTGCCTCAGAGCAAAGCTGCTCTACTAAAGGCACCCAGGGACCTGGCTGCTTTGGGGCAGGTGATTTTTATTTTGGGGGCTCAGCCACGCTGTGAACCCCAGCCTAGAGAAGGAGCAAAGGTGCCTTGCACGGGTGCAAGATGAATTTCTCTCACCCTGGTGCTAGCAGGCTGCAGCTGAGGGGCTGGGGGCTCACCTGCTGAGCACCCCCACAGCCTTATCTCCACTGGGCAGGTGAGTTAATGTGTAACCTGCCTCTGTTTGGTTAGCCCAGAAAAGCAAAGAAGTCCTGGGACAGGCACAGGCAGGACGAGGATTCGGGCAGCGTGGAACTACAGACGTCCTGGTAAAGAAAAGCAAAACCTCATTAATGAGCTCTCTTCCTTCTCTTCCTTTGCTTTCTGGCCTTTTGCTGCTGCATGAGCTGTGGGCTGAGTGCCTCTGCCAGGGGGGAAGGGGTACCTGTGGGGTTACGGGTCTGTTCTGCTTTGGAAGGATCAAGAGTGCTGGAGCTGTCACGCAGGAGGTGGCACCAGCAAAGATGGACGAGGAGGTTTGAAGGTGGTAACGGGAGGAAAGCTGAGGAGACCAGCAGCTGCTGGGCAAAAACCCTCTGCAGGGGATAACAAAGAGCTCAGGCAGCTGCTATCTGCACTTGATCTGCTTGTTTAGAGAGGAGGAACTCTAGATCTGCCACCATCGACTCCTTTCACCCTGAGGTGGGGTCCATCCTGCTGCAGAGCAGGAGCAGGTGGGATGGTACCTGCAGAGGGGGTTTGGCTTTGTTTCGTGTTTCCAGACAAAGCCCTTTGTTGGCAGCTCTAAGTCCGAGGGTGTGCAGCTGCTTTGCTTTACCCAACAGAAAACACCAAGGTTCTTTGCCAGTGCTGGAGAGCCCTGCTAGAGTGCTTGAAGTAGGACTGGCCTTAAAAGAAAGTAGCCTTAATGGAAAGCAATTAGTATTAATTGTTACTCAGGAGCTCTTTGATGTTTGAGGGCTCAGCCTGGACAGTTAGAGCAGCTGTCAGGAAAGCTGTGTGAAGGGGCCTTTTATTTCGGATAAGAACAAAAAGAATCACTGCTTCTAAAAGTATTTTAGTGGAGGACAATGCATATGGCATGGAAAAATCAGCTTTTCAAGGGCCATGCCTTGGAATCGACTTGCTCAGTTGTATTTTCAGTTTGTGGTGACCTGCCATCTTACTCAGCAAAAGGAAGGCACTGGTAAACCCTCCTGAATCAGGAAGCCTGGGAGATTTCAACACTGGTGGGGTTTTTTTACACCTTTCCCTTGTCAGATGAATGTGTTAGAGCCATAATCACATCAGAGAACTGGTGGGCAGGAAAAGGAACTTCGTGTTTCTGTGGCTGAACTTTGCCTCCCCACGAGCCAGGGCTCAGCGAGTGCCAAAGCCCTGGCAGCTGCTGTGTGGCTCCTGCTGATGGAAAGAGAGCAAATCGTTTCTTCCAGTGGGCTGGTGGTGGTGGGCATTCTCCTGGGGAGAAATGAGCTCTGCTCACCACCCAGGCTCTGCCTCACACACAGCAGATGCTGGCTCCAGCTGCCTGCTCCAGCTGCAGGCATCAAGTTTGAGCAAGACTTTCGCTTCCCCAGGAGTGTTTTGCTCTTGAATCTGTGTGGCAGGGCAGAAGGCAGTGAGGAGCATTGCAGCAGTGCTGATCAAGCAGGCAGGAGTCTCCTGTTGCTTGGGAGTAGATTTGTATTTCAGGCTGCAAAAAATTCAGATGGGCAGTAAAACTGTGGCTTGCAGAAGGCTAAAACCACAGCTGGTGTCTCTGCTTCCCAAGAGCTGAAAGCTCTGGCTGTAAAGTTATCCAGATTTAAAGAATGGAGGGAACTGCTGTTCCAAACCCACCTCTTCCTCCAGTGGAACTGAAGCAATAAAATAATGCAAAGCTGAGACCAAAATACTAAACTCCTCCTGCTTGGAAGGACTGGATCTGTCAGGGTGTGGGTGTTGAAATCTGATTTTTGTGGCATATTCCAATTACAAAGGAATTCTTTCAGGGTCTAATGCTCTGAAGCAGCAGCCAGTTCACCTCGCTTATCTCAAGATCTAATTCCCTGATCCTGCTGCAACCACAGAAAAAGGCAGCAGCCTGTTCCTGTGCTGTGGCCAGGTCACAGCACAAAGAGCTCCTCTGTCTGCTGGCAAGCAAATCCCCTTGCGTGGCTCTGTGTGTGTCGGAGGCTGTTTTGCCTTTCTTCAGCCTCCACAGCCCAGTTGCCCTCTCCTCTCCTGGAGAAAGGGAGGTGTGTGTGAAGCAAACACCTAATTGGTGGTGTCATAAAGTTTGGAAGCTTAATGCTTTACATCCATAAGTAATTATGCCTTTTGTAAGCTGCTCGGCCTCTCCCTGCTGACAGAAGAGCACCCTGCGAGCACAACTGCCCCCTCCACCACCCAGGACCCTGCCTGGGAAGGTCTTGCTGTCGGCAGCCTTCATGGCAGGTTGTTTGTCAGCCGACCACTACCCCCTCCAGGTCCTGCCAGAGCTGGGGGCACGGGCTGCCTCCAGATGAGCAGCAGAGGTGCATTGCCACCAGCAGAGGAGGGCGTGGGGGTGCTGCTTGCAGCACCTCAGGGTGGTTGAAGACATAGCCGGTGGCTGCAGCCCCCAGCACTGCCCTGCTCCACACGAGCTTTGCCAGGCTTGCGCCCGAACACACCCGGGCGTGCCCCGAAGGCACGGGGGCACCTCCCACGGCCACGAAACCTCCACGGCCCCCGAGGAAGGCTGGCAGAGGAAGCTCTTTGCCAGGAGGAAGCTCCCAGCAGAGCAAGGCTGTGACTAACCGGCAGCATTTCGGGTCAGCATGTTCAGCAGTTGGAGAGCCCTTGAGCTGCATAGCTGGCAGGGGTGGGTGTGCTGGAGGGGAGAGGTCCTGCGTGTCGGAGCTGGGCTGGGATTGCTGCTGCTGAGCTCCGTGGCTGAGCTGGGCTCACAGCTTCTTCCTTGGCTCGGGAACCACCTTCCCCACACCTCTGAGATGATTAGATAACCAAGATGAGGTGGCCAGGGAAGGGCAGTCCAGAACTTTCCCTCTTGCCAGTTCTTGTGGGGAAAACTTCGATTCCAAAGATGCTTTAAAGAAGTCCAGCTGCCCTTCTCCTGGAGAGAGCAGCCTCAGATGGAGCATATCTGCATCCTTCCAGCAGTTTCACAGTCTCCCTGCCCTCCCTCTGGCTTAGCCAGCATGCTTACGTCAACCTGGGGAGGGTCTCACAGCTTAATGCTTCTCCTTTCCTCCACTTCAGGTGGGATATTACCCCCACACACAAGCTGGACACGGTGACAGCCTGTGATATGCCTAGGAAGGAGCTGGAGATGTCTGGCTGCAACTCTGGCAGCTGTGACAGCATGGTCAGCACAGCCTCCAACCACTCACAGTGTGTAAGTAACCCTGCACCCAGCCTGGGAGTGGCAGGGGCTCCACTTACCCTTTTCAGGGGCTGAGGAAGGATTTCAGTTGGATCTCTGCTTGCAACCACTCTCCACTGGTGCTTTGGAAGGCACCTGAGGGCTCTGAGACAGCAGCATGCTAAGGGTATCACAGGGACCAAATTATTTCCTGCCCCAAAGCACTCCTAGACTTTCAGTCCTGCCATATGTGTGGCAACGATCAGGAGCCTTCAATCCTGCAAGGTCTCCTCTGGAAGATGATACCAAGAGCCCAGTGGCTCCTGCATCACCCAAAGATGCAGAGGCAGATAGTGCAGGGGCTGGGCAGAAGGAGCCTGCTGAGTTCCCCAGTGAGGGATTAGACCAGTTGGCTAACTGGGTCAGACTGGTTCCAGCAAGGGTGACTTCACCTGCAGGAGGCAGCCAGCAGGACTCCTCCTGCCTGCCAAGAGATTAATTTCCCAGTTAAGGCAGAGATGAGCTTGGACCATGGGTGTAGAGGTGTAATTTTTCCACTATCTGTCCATTAAAGCTTGTTTGTCTCCAAGCCCTGATTCCAAGCCTGATGCACTAATTACATCCTGTCTGCCTTGGAGCATAATTGATATCTGGAAGTGCAGCCACTCAGTCCTCAACTGGTTTCCCCTTTTCTGTGTTGCAAACCAGAACCAACCCCTCTGAAATTTATCAGGGATGGAAAAACTGGTTGCAGTGTGACATGGCAACAGATCTGGGTAGGTGTCTTCCTGCAAAACAACTCCACCTGGGACCATTCCTCCTCTCTGCTCAATCTGCACACCCCATCCTTCCCTGCACTTCCCTTTTCCCATGCTCTAGCACAACTATCCCCTTCTTACTTGCACCTCCACAGCCACTGTGTCTCATGACACTTGAAATACAGCAAAAATGAACCAAGATCTTGTTGGAGGACAAGGAGAGGGACCACCAGCTGCAGACAAGGCTTAGCACAGGTATCTGTACCCACAGAGCACCCATGCTACACATCTGCTCACGTTTCAAAGTAAACTAAAGAACTGGAAGGGAAAGGACAAGGTTCCAAGCTAAGGATAATCATCTTCTGATGCTCATAGTAGGGGCATAGAAAAATAACCCTGTCTCTGTCTATAGAAGTTTAGGGGAAGTTTTCTAGTTTTCTCTAGCTCTAAGCACCCATGTTTGAACAGTCTCCTGGCCAGGAACAGTCTCAAGTCTCCTCTTAACTGCCAGGGCTGTGAATAATGATAATAATAATTAACAACAACAGTAATAAATCTGTCTTCTCCATGTGCTGCTTTTTTTTTCCCAGAGTGATAACAGCTATGATTACTTATCTGTGGAAGAGAAGGAGTGTTTGATGTTCTTAGAGGAAACTATAGGCTCACTGGATGCAGAAGCAGACAGTGGGGTCTCTACTGATGAGACTGACTACGTGGAGCCCTCCAAGGTGCCTGGGACATGGCGTAAGAGAGACTCTGCTCCTCGGGGTAAGCTGGAAAGCTGTGCTCCAGCCCTTGGTTGCAAAGAGCCTTTCTTGCTGGGGTGCATTCCCTTAGTAAGCAGGGAAGGAACATCAGCCCAGTTTTATGCACAGGGTAAGCTGAAGGCAGCCTGCTTTGGTCTCTCCATGGCAAGAGGTGGCTGGGGGCAGTGAGGTAGGTAGGGCACCAACTGCATCTTCCCAGCTCTTGAGTGCAGGAGCTGCTGGCAGCTGCTGAGTGAAGTCAGCAGGACCTGCAGGGCAGAGCATCTTTGCTCATGCTCCAAGTCAGCTTTCACAGATGAAGAAGGCTCCTCATTCACCATGGGCTTTGTCAAAGCCAAGCTATCTGACTTGCTTAGCAGTGAGAGTGTGTTAGCTGGGGTCAGGGTGAAGTCTCTGGGGGCAAGGGCTCTGCCATGGGAGCACTGGCTCAGCAGGTGTGAAGAAGTGTGTTTAGCAAATGGAAAGGTGTCCTCTGTCCATCTGCAGAACACTGCATGACTTCACCTCCCTCTTTGCCTAGATTTGGAAAGTGGGGCTGCTCCTCCTCCAAGTGCAGGTCAGCAGCGTGCAGCTGAACAGAAGAGTGGTAGGAGCATCTCTGCCTTCTCCAGCTCAGCTTCAGCAGCACATCCAAGCCCAGGCTATTACAGTCTTCCAAGGAGCATCACTGTAGCAAATGGAGCTGCTGACAGCAAAGCAACAGTTCGCACAGTGGAGAGGCCAGAGCCAGTAGATAAATCCTCCCAGGAGATGGCCAAAGAGGACAGGCTTGACCAAGCCAATGGAAGAAGCCAGATGAAGTCCCTGGAAACTTTGATTATCCAACCTCCAGATCCCTTCCAGGATGAGCTGGTGAGCCACGAGTGGGCACGTAGCAATCGCTCCCATGCCAAGAGGGAAACAGCCAAGGAGACCAAAGCTTGGACTTCCTGGGGCCAGGCAGAGAAACCCATGCTGGGAGAGACCCCTCAGGACCCCAACCCCAAGCGTGGGCCTCCAACTGCCCCCAAACCACGGAAACTGCCACCAAATATCATCCTGAAAACCAGCAAATCCGGCTCAGTGCCACTCAGCACAGAGCCCAGCCAGAAAGGAAAAGCAACACCTCCTTCCTCAGCCAGCTCTCAGCCCAGCCCTGCCAGCGATGATGCTGCTGAAAAGGTGAATGCAGGACACCTGGACCCCAAGGACAGGGAGAAAGCTCGGCGAGAGGCGCTGGAGAAGCTCGGACTGTCGCAGGACAGGAAGGAGCCCAGCACCCACCTTCATCCCCAACCAAAGGAGAGGTCATTGCCCATCCCTGGGGAACCTGAGACACACCCCGGGCCAGCAGAGAGGTTGGTGCCAGGTATCAGGCAGATGACCTTCAAATCCAACACCCTGGAGCGCTCGGGCGTGGGGCTGAGCAGCTCCATGGCCAACGCCAAGGAGCAGAACGTGAAGGCCAGCAGCTCCTTGGGCAAGATGTCCTTCATCGAGCGCCTTGCCCCCAGCTTCCTCAGGAGCAGCCGGCCCAGGCCGGTGTCCCTGGGGGCAGGGAAGGACTTTGCTGCTCTGAAGGAACCTGGGCAGGTGGAGCAGGAGAAGAGCAGCAAGCGACGATCCCACCCGCTGCAGAACTTCCCCAGGCCAGCGCGCTCCTGCGTCAGCGTGAAGATCTCCCCCAAGGGCACGGCCGAGGAGAACCGGCGAGAGGCTCTCAGGAAGCTTGGTCTGCTGAAGGAATAACTCCATGGGAGGTTAGGCTGCTGAAAAAAGGAGCTTTCCACCCTAAAGCCAGGTGCCTTCATTGCTTGTCCTCGGGCAGCACAACCATAAGCATCTTCTGCTGTGGTCTCCTGCCCCAGCATCTTGGGAAGGGAACCACCAGAGGCTTTTGGAGCTTCACACCAAATGAAGTGCCATCACCTGTACAGGTTTTGTATATAGTAGGTGTATATGAGCTATTTATAGCAAGCATCACCCAGCTTGTGGATGGGATGGATTCTCCTACAAGGTCTTTAATGCATTTGGGGATTCATCACAACAGGGAAGCCATGGAATTAGGGGTTTGGCTTATTTTAAAAGGGCTTGCCTGTGGATAAAGCCTTTCTGGGAAGATCTGCAGGACTCTGCTGCTCCTGTAAGATTCTTTGGGGTTTTGTTAGCTTTATCAAAGCCTCTGAAGCCTGAGCACTCACCTCCCCCATGCAAAAGCCTCCACTGCCACATACAGAACTGCCAGACTAAGGGGCACTGGACAGGCTCAGCAATGCTCTCCATGTATGGATGTTCCTCATACAGCACCCACACAGAGGCTGGATGGCTGCACAGAGGTCTCACTGTCTCTCCTCTCCTCCTCACATCCAACCCCAACAACCTGGACTGGAAGCACCTGGAAGACCCTCAAACCTCCAATGTTCACCATGACATGACAGCTAAGCAGCCACAGGCTGTGTGCTGCAGAGAGAGGTTCAGTTGGAGCCAATGCTCTTCCATCCCCTTCCAAACTCTCCTCACATCCTTCAGAGCCAGCTGATGCTGCCAGTCAGTGTGTGTGCTGCAGACCTTTGCCAGCACAAGTGGTTTATTTCTGTAATAAACCTCTACCTGCTCAGACAGGGACTCTGCACTACAGCTTTATGTTGCACTCAAGGCCCTGCTAAGAGCTAAGTAACGAGTTTGAACCTTCAGTTTCTCTTGGCTTGAGGAGTGAGTGACCCAGGCAGCAGCTAGGCATTGCAGAGGATGAGGTCTGAGCCATAGGCTTGGGCATCCTACAGCCCAGGATCCACAGGAGATGAGATATTGTGCAAGTGCCTCCAGCACAATGAGAAGATCCAAAGCCTTCCACAGCACTGCCAGACTGGGATGGGTGAGATGGGACCTGCCACTGCTCCATCTCCTGGGTCTGTGGGACCTCTCTCAGCTGAAAAGCCTCAGTGACAGCTTAGCTTGCAAGGATCATTTGGTTTCCTTCACCAAAATGTATCATCTTTCATGCAACCCTGGCTCTCAGTGCTGGGCATCCAGAGAGTCTCTGCTAATAAAGCAAATGTCCTTGTTCCTCACAGGCAATTTCATTTCCAGGCTCATACAGGCTTTCTGTAGTGAGAGAGGCTGACCTGGGGAGGCAATTACACTCCACAATTTACTGATGTTAATTAACTGCTTGCAGCATTAAGCTGCACTCCATGGTTTTCATGGCTGACCTTGAAGGACCATCAGCTTCCCAAGGTGCTCCTGTGAATACTAAACAGGTTCCTACTGACAAAACCCAGAGCCAGGCTCCTAATTCCTCTCCAAAACAGGCATCTCTGGAGCTGTGGGTTTGGGTGGGAAGGAGGAGAGGGCATCCTGCTGCAGGAGCTGCATCATTCCCCACCCTCCCCACACAGTGAAGTTGTGCAGGAGGGGAGGGAGTAGTGCTGAGCCACAGAAAGAATCCAAGGAATGTGAGAAAACCAAGTCTGATTAGCTACACTTCATGAAGGCAGGGAAAAGCTTGTTTGTACCTAAGCAATTAACTCAATTAGTTTGGGGGTGGCCAGCACTAATGCAAACCTGCAGATCAGGGAGGAAACCAGCAGAAGACACATGGGCAGAGCCTGGCTGGATGCTCAGCAGACACCATGTGGCTTGTGCATTGGCTCCAAAAGGGAAAAGGGACTGGGAAGGTTCTTGACAGCTCCAGCCTGAGCCCAGGGACTTGTTTCAAGCCTGATTTCACAGAGTCAGGAAGGCTGAACAAGCCCTCAAAGACCATCAAGTCCTACCCTCAACCCAACACCACCATGCCACTAAAACACATCACAAAGTGCCACATACTCAGGTTTTTAGAACCCCTCCAGGGATGGTGGGACCCAAGTACAGCTTGGCCTTGTTGAACTTCATCCCACTGACCTTGGCCTGAGGCCAGTGGTGGTCACTGGTGATGGCCAACAGCCACAGCCCAGAGCTCCTCAGCCAGGCACAAGGGTGACTCTAACCCCAGCATGGCTTGGGAGGCACCTCTGCCATGTGCCTGGGGCATCACCAAGGGTCTAAGCAGTTTGGGGGAGGTTAGGCAGGGTTGAGGTGGTTGCCATCAAGAGTTGAGCAGGCCACAGACCCTGCCCTATGCACAGTGTGAGCCTGTCCCAGTACATGGGTCAAATAAATGCAGCCAGAGCTGAGGTTCTCCTGTGCAACCAGGTCTGTGCAGCCTTGGGAAGGGCCTCTGGGCTAATGCATGGCCAATGAGAGCCTTGGGAAGGTGCCTTTGGACTTAGACATAGCCAAAGAGCAAGGAGGTCACTCTGCACTTACAGCCTGGCTGCTCACATCCACACTGTCCTGTCCCCCTCCACCCCAGCTGCCTGCTTGTGACCAGGCCAGGATCCACCCTGGCTAAAGCAGGAGGCAGAAAGTGCAGCTTGGTTTTAGGAAGCCCCTCCCAGGTGCTGCAGAAAGCCCCTGTGGAGCTGCAGTCCTCTGCCAGAGCAGGATCCAGCCATCAGCAGCAGGACTTGACTCTGGGTGGCACCAAGCACAGTCATGTGGCTGCTCATGGGTAAGGTCCCAGCCCAGGAGCCACACAGCCCCGAGGGGCCAAACACCTTCCTTTCTAAGGGCTGCAAAGGTGTCTAGCCTGTGAAATGTCATATTCTGCTTGCAGGATTAACCTGCAACACCTGCTCCTGGAACAGGGCTTGCCCATGGGGAGTGAACCAACCCAGAGGGTCCACCACCAGCAGCAGGAGCACCTCAGCCCATGGGAAGGCACAGGTCTGGGGATCATTCCCAGATCTCCTGTGGCTGTTGGTTTAATTTATTCCCTTTGGTCTCCATTTCCTACCAACTGGGCCATGAGCACAGCTCCTCTTAATTAATGAGCATCTCTCCACCCCACCAGAGCTTAGTAAATCACCTTTGGAAGTGAGATTTCTGCTGGGAAGTGTAGCCAAAGCTCAGCTTTCCTGCTTGTGGTCCTCCCTGGTTTAACTAAAGCCAGGGGTTGGAAGAGAAACCTTTGTTTTCAAAACAAACTGGTTTTCAGAGGAGTGAAGATTCTGTTTCAGGCCAAAAAGCCTTTGAGAGAGACCTTACTGCCCTCTTCCTGTCTCATCAGGTGAGCAAGGTGAGATTCCCTCTGAGGATGAGTCTACCTCTTGCAAGTGATGTGCAGGGTGAGCATTCAGCAGCACAATGCTGGAACCAGCAGTGGGTAGAGAGGAAGGGTTGGAGGAGAGGAGCACAGGGATGAAACCACAACCATTACACCATGCAGGAGGTGGCTTCAGGGAGCTGCCCCCTGCACTCACAGCATAATCTTCCCTCTCCTCTCTCATTCGTGCTGTGCTCTCCATGCCTTTCAACAAAATCATTTGCACTTGAAATACAACTGCCTAGAGAGTGCAGCCCTGGCTGGGAACCTCTCCTGCTGCACACTGGGCTGGCTGGAGCTTGCCAGTTCCCAGGGCAGCTCCAGGGATTCTCTCTTTCTGTTTGCAGGGGGAGCAGGGAAGCAGCCTCAGCCCCAACAGCTCTCATTTACAGCCACCCAGATAATTGCTCCTCAGCCCTGGCCTTCTGGAGCACTGTCTCCATACCAGGCAGCAAAGACTGCAGACAGCACCTCCCTCCTGCTCTGGTCTAACTCACAGTCTAGCAACCCAGAGGAAGAGCTTTACTTTTGCTCCAGCCCAGCTCCCATCTCTCAGCAGCAGGGTCTTCTTCCCCAAGCTGCTCCTCAGCTCCCAACAATCACCTAATACAGAAACAACCAAACCAGCCCCAGTTTGCAGACTGGCAGGAGTGGATGAGCCTCTCTTTTATAAGGGGGAGAGCTGATGGGCAGCCAGAAGAGCTACAGCTGGTGTGGGGAGCAGCCAGGGCTGTTGCTCCTGCTCATCAGTGCCTGTTAATGGCATCTGGGGGAGCCTGGGAGATGGAGGGGAGAAAAGCAAGAGCAGAAATAAAATCTACCTTCAGATTCAGTCAGACTCCAGCCCAGTTCCTGAGCTCTTGTCTGGGTACCTCTGAAACCTGACTTCATACTACTATAATTCTGAGCTAATTTACTTGATTCATGCCTGGAAGACAAAAATCACAGAGGGTTCTAGCCAAAAAAAACCCCAGGTGTGAAGAGAGATGATAGTATTTCAGAAGGAACCTGGAGAGCTGGTAACTGCACCCTCGGTGCAGATTATACAGGTGGTGTCTCTGCAGCACAGTGATGGCAGAGCAGACCCAAAGAAAACACTCAGCTTTGCATTTTGCATGGAGTATTCATCTGCTGCTTAAGTCTCAGTCCCACCCTGGCTCAGACATATCATTTCCATGTCTCCATCAGCCTGTCAAGGTCTGCTATCCCAATCAAAGGCATTCTTCTGCACATCTTTCATTACAAAGAGCAAACTGAGGAGAAGTGGTTTGCCAAATTCTGGCAGTGTCAGAGCACATCAGCTGTCCTGGGCCACAGCCTCCAGGAGAAGTTGCTCATCTTAATAACAGCCTTTGGCACCCTGCAGCAGCTCTGGGGAGGGCAGCAGCAGGAGCTTTGGGGCTGTGTCCCATGGGAAGTCAGAGAGGTGGGTTGGTTACTGTCGTTCTGACCTGTCTCCAGCTGGAGAACATCAAAGCTGGGCTGGGAAACCCAGGGTCCTGCTGGAGTAACTCCAACTCTGTGGGAGAGGACTGGAGATGTCTGGGGGGGTTTAGCCTCCCCCCAGCCTCACTGCTTGGTTTACACGCAGATGTGAACAGCAGAGCTTGTGGATGGAGCTGGGGAACATGCCTGCTGTCCCTGGGGGTGGGCAGAGGGCTGTCCCCAGCCCTGCTCAGGACCTTTGTCCTTCCTCTCGAACCCTCTCCTCTCCGCAGGTCCTTCATGCGAACAGCAGATCGGCGGCACCAGCTCCGGGATCCTCCGCGGGTGACCGCTACCGACAGCGACACAGGGTGGCACTGCCTGCCCGGGGACAGGCTGCTGGCAGCGGGGACACTGCGGCAGGGAGGCAGAAACCGTGCCAGGGTGATGCTGAGGGGGGAGAAACCCTGCCAGGGGCATGCTGAGGGGGAGAAACCCTGCCAGGGTGATGCTGAGGGAGAGAAACCCTGCCAGGGGCATGCTGAGGGGGGAGAAACCCTGCCAGGGGGATGCTGAGGGGAGAGAAACCCTGCCAGGGTGATGCTGAGGGGGGAGAAACCGTGCCAGGGTGATGCTGAGGGGACAGAAACCCTGCCAGGGGGATGCTGAGGGGGGAGAAACCCTGCCAGGGCCATGCTGAGGGGAGAGAAACCCTGCCAGGGGCATGCTGAGGGGGGAGAAACCCTGTCAGAGTAATGCTTTCCCTTGCAAAGTCCTCTCTGCCTGGCAGAAGTGGCTTCAGCTCTGCTTCTCCTTCTTAGGGCCTTCAATGCAAACCTGCAGAGGCATCTCTGAGTGCAGGAGGAAGGAGCTGCACTCCAAACCATCAGCTTCTCCTTCAGCATCACCCAGCAAAGGTCTCATTGGAGAGCAGCTTTGGCAGGGGCTCCAACCTGACCATTGCAGCCTTTCTTGCAGCATGGAGAAATGGCACTGAGCAGTTCTAGGAGGTTCCCCAAAATCAGTTTCTGCATCATATTTAATTGTTAATACAAGGAGAATTCTCTTGCTTTGCTACTGGTAATAAATGTCCTTCAAAGGATTCATTCTGCTGCAGCCTTATCACCCTTGGGAAGTTTATTGCCCAGGTTTGGCACAAAGCAGCCTCAGGGCCTGCAATGTAAGTGATCATACCATGATAAAGAAAGCAAAACTGCTTCACAGAGATTTATCTTCCTCCAGGGAGGTTCCAAAGTGCTTCACTGGTTGATTTACACCAACAGAAAGCTGTCTTCAAGGCATGCCTGCACACCAGGAGGGCAAGAGCAGGACCTTTGGACAACACCAGGTCAGAACAAAGTCTTCTGAGTCTCCTGTGAGCACCCTGAACCAAAAGCCACTTCTCACATGGTGACTGGTACCCTGCAGAGCCTGGGGATGCACAGGGGCTTGGGCCCAGCTCAGGGCACTCTCAGAAGTAGATCTTTCTTTTTATTTGAAGGAAAAGCAGACCAAAGTCCCTGCCAGTAACACAGCTGTTGCTGTGCCTGCACAGTTCTGAAGTAACTACCACCAGGTCCACACTGCTCTCAGTGAAGATGCTTTGGTTAGTGCAGAAGAGGATTTGAGAGTGTGTGTGCATGAGCAAACTGCCCTTGGTCACATCTTCAGCTCCTAGGAGGCAGTGAGCATGGCTCTTACCCCAGGACAAGCCATAGCTGCTGCTGCTGACCATACCTCAAACACCCCTGGGCTTTGGTGGCACCTGTGCAGAGCTCTGGGGTTGCTGCTGGGTGGGGGTGACCCTTCCTGGTGCATCACAGCCCAGCTGCTGCCACCTTTTAGGACAACTGACAGGTATTTCCAGGACAAACCTCTGTGGTTTTGCTAATACAAGGACTTGATTTCTCTGCTTGGGTCTGGCTGGCTGCTTGGTGACTCTGCTCCTTCAGGGCATGCTGCAATGGTCTGATATGGTTATGTTAATGGAGAAATGAGTCCCAGGCTCTCTGGATTTGGGCAGGAACTGGCCCTGGAAAGCTCAGGGCACTGGTGGTCCCCATGGCTTGTGTGTCAGTGAAGAGGCACAAACCAGCTCAGCTCCACAAGTGACAAGGATGTGCCCACATTCCTGCTGCAATTCCCATCAACCCTAAGGGCTCTCAGACAGGCAGGAGCTACAGGAAGCATTCAGGTTCCTTCAGACCACAGAAGTTTGAGGAAACATGCCCAAAGTTCTCCCTGCCTGTGAAGTTCTGCCTGGAAGTGGTTGACAGCAAAGAGCATTTTACTGATGTTATTTACAGACACTTGCTTGGTGTCAAAGCTCTTCAGGCTGTCTGCAGAGCAGGGAAATTCCTCTCAAACTCTGGCAATTTCTGCTCCTGGCCTCTTCACCATTTTATTTCCCCCTTCTATCATGTCACTGACATCATTAGGGGGCTAAAAATGACCATTTTTGGGTTCCATGCTCAGCAGCTTGGTGCCACCTCTCCTACTCCTGTAAGTATTTCATCTCCAACTCGCTCAGCAATGCACATCTGGGCTCCAGCAAACCTTGAACACATCCAGCTTTAAACTCTGGACACCCAAACAGTAAAAAAAACAATAAAGAATTAAACATCCAGAGCCAAGCAAAGACCAAAAACTGAACTGCAAGCTGCAAAAAAACCACTTTATTGAACTAAATGCAAACTGGAGGCAGAGGAGGAGAAAGTTTCCAGCAGCAGCAGAAGCATCAAAGCCTAAGGTAAGTGAGACTCAGTCTTTAAAATCTAGAAATTAGATGGCTAGCCTTGTTTTCTTTTCTTTCTCTCTTCTATTTTCCCCTCTCTCTTCTAACAACACACCCAAAATGATGTGGGCCAGATAAGTTCTCATGCCAAGCCAGCCAGAGAGCCTCTGCCCTGTGCTGCAGCAGCAGTCAGCTCCCTCTGGCTGGTGGCAGGATAAAGGTTTCATCAGAGAGGTGCTGAGGGAGATTTGCACCACACAAAACTGAAAGAGAGACAGGGAAGCAGAAATAACACCAAGCCCAAGCAAGCAGCCATGGTTTGCTCTTAGGAAAGCCTATGGCTGTGGGGTTTCTAATTCAAGCTCCTTCTTTTTATATGTTGGTGTTTTTAAGGCCTCTTGTGATTAGTAATGACTAATATTTAGCATATTCATGCTACCCTAGAGGTTCAAAGTGGATTTTAGGAAGAATTTCTTCACCTAGATGTTAATCAGGCATTGGCCCAGGCTGCCCAGGGCAGTGGTGGAGTCACCACCCCTGGAGGCATCCAGAACATGGACAGACATGGTACTTAGGGACATGGGCTGGTGGCATGAGGGTGCTAGGTTGCTGGTTGGACTTGAGCTTAGAGCTCTCTTCCAGCCTTCATGGTTCTGTGAGCCTGTGCAGACAGATGTGGTCAGCCAGCTGTGCACTGACACAGACATCTCCACAGCAGAGCTGCCTGCACTGCCTCATACCCAGGGCAGGGGAAAACTAGAGAGGAACCAAGCCAAAGAGGAGGCTGTGGCAGCTGCACCACCACAGCCCCGAACAGGGAAGAGAACAGTTCTGCTCTCCTGTGCCATGCTGGATGGGAGCTGAGCTTGCAGGGGGCAGCTGGGGGAGATGCACAGTGCCCCCAGCCCAGGGTGTGCAGGGCACAGCAAGTGAGGGGGGCAAAGGGCTGAGCCCATCTCCAACTCCTCTGCAGCTCCAGGGGGTGGAGGGTGGGCAAGCAGAGGGCTCCTGGGGGCATCCAGCCCAGGATGGTGCTGGTAGGCACTGAGGAGAGTGGGAACAGGGCTCAGGACCTTCCTTGTTCGTGTTTCCTGAATAGTTTGAAGTCATCTCAGTGCACTAGGGTAGAATGAACCTGGTGTGATTTGCATCTACTGAGGTTCCAAGTGCAGTGAGGGTTAGGCAAACCTCAACCAAAGAATCCCAGCAGAGACTCCTTAGGATAAGCCACTGCACTAATTAACAGTCAATTTTTAACTGGAACAAGGAAGTTAACTCCTGCCTGAAACAGAGACTCTCAAATACTCTTTCTGTTCAGATCTGGGAATGGATAACAACAAAGTGCACATCATCCCTGGAGGGCTTCAAAAACCATGGAGCTGTGGTGCTGAGGGCCATGGTTTAGTGATGGCTTGACAGTGTTAACAGTTGGTCTCAGTGATTCTGTGATTCTATCCCAGCCACAATCTCTCTCCTCTGTTTGCTAACAGACACCAGCAAAGCCCCCTATCCAGGGCAAGAGTTTTGGAGCCTGCTGAGTGGCCCCTCCTGAAGGCTGGGCATGGCAGTTCTCTTTCTCTTAGCAGCTTTGCTGCAAGGTGAGTCACAAAGAAACCAACTCCAGAGCCTCTTACCCTGATGAGAACAAGGAAAGCTGGAACTGGGGCCAAGGCCATGTTGCTGGTTAGATCCTCACTTGGACAGGAGACACTTCCACCTGCAGATGGAATCTGGTCAGACCTCCCTGCCCAGTCAAAGTCTGCAGAGAGCAACCAAAAGCATGGCCAAGCTGGGCAGGAGAACCTCAGCTCCCCATTGCTGGGTGCTGCAGACACCTGGGCCTGAGCAATGCATCTGCAGGAAGCAGAAAGTGCCTGGAGCAGGCAGAGTTTGCAGGTGCCAAAGGTTGTTCTTAGCTGTTCAGTGTTGACTCAACTCCAGGCAGGACTCTCAGGGCTGATGTGGGTTTGGTGCATCAAGGTTCTGCTCATCTGTGCTGTGGCACCACCAGCTATCCTCAAGTGGATACTGTGGCACTCAGGGAAGGTGACACACCACCTCCAAAGTCAGCTCTGAACCTCCTGAGCCAGCTGTCCCACTGCTATGTCCCACATGCTCACACCCTTGACACAAAGGAGCTCTGCTGGTTTGTGCCAGGTGAGGATCTGGTCATCTCTAACCAGCAACTTCTGTTTCTTCCTTTCCCCCCAAAAGAGCCAGTTTCAAGCACCTTGTATGGACCCAGGTTTCTGAGAGGGGAGGTTGGAGGATCAGTCACCCACCAGTGCTTCTACTCCACCACAGCAGCCAACAGACACGACCGCAAGTACTGGTGCAGAGTAACAGGCACTGGGGTTTGCTCCACCATCATTTCTACAACTGGCTACACCTCAAGAGACCATCAGGGGAGAGTATCCCTCAAGGACATCCCCCAGAATGGCACCTTCCTGGTGACAATGACAGAGCTGAAGAGCAGTGACACGGGGACCTACCGGTGTGGCATCGGCACAACCAACAGAGACCTGTACGTCAGCCTGAGCCTGGTAGTCTCAGCAGGTAGGATGCTGGAGGATCTGCTCCACCACCAGCCCAGCTCACAGGGAGCATTCTGGGGGTGCTGGAGCATCAGCTCACAGCAGGCACCTCAACTTTTTCTACCCTGTGCTATTAAACCAGATATAGAATCACAGAATAGTTCAGGCTGGAAGGGACCTTTGAAGTTCACCTAGTCCAACCCCCTGCAGTCAGCAGGGACAACTCCAACTGAGAGCCTCAGACAACCTGAGCTGGAGTGGTTCCAGGGATGGGACACCTCCCACCTCTCTGGACAACCTGGGACAGTGTCCCACCACCCTCAGCTTAATTTTTTTCCTTATATCTAGCCTAAATCTCCCCTCTTTTGCTTTCAAACCATCAACCTTTCTCCTATCACTACAGGCCCAGCTAAAAAGTCTGTCCCCATCTATCTTATAGTCTCCTTTAAGTACTGAAAGGCTGCAGGAAGCTCTCCCTGGAGCCTTCTCTTCTCCAAGCTGAACAACCCCAACTCTCTCAGCCTGGCCTCACAGCAGAGAGCTTCCAGCCCTCAGATGATTTCTGTGCCCTCCTCTGGCCCTGCTCCCCCAGGTCCATGTCTCTCCTGGGTTGAGGACTCCAGAGCTGGATGCAGTACTCCAGGGGAGACTACTCCAGGTGAGGTCTCCCCAGTGCAGAGTAGAGAGGCAGAACCACCTCACCACATCCACAGTGAGAGGATGGAGAAGTATCCAGATCTGGGCAAATCAGCTGCTCCTAAATCTAAAAGGCAACTGCCCCCTGCCTGGCTGGGAGCTGTGTGCTGGCCAATGCCTGCTGTGCTCTCTCTCCCTGCAGATGCTGGAGGGTTGGGGCCCATTGAGCTGGTCTGGGGGGAGCTCCGTGGCTCTGTCACAGTCCTGTGCTCAAGCAGGGCCACCCGAGGTGGCAAGAAGAGGTCCTGGTGCAAAGTGGGGAGAAGCAGCTGTGCTCTCATAGCTGACACCGATGGCTATGTGGCAAAGGGTTACCAAGGCCGAATCTCTCTCAGCCCTCAGGAGAGCTCTGGAGCTTTCAAAGTCTTGATAAATGACTTAAAAAAGGAAGACTCAGGACTGTACAGGTGTGGGACTGGAAGGCTTAGCAGTCAGGACAGCTCACAGATGGTGGCTCTGCAGATGACCACAGGTAGGATGTGGGGAGCTGGGGGCTGCAGAGGCTCCTCACAGCCCTGCATGAGGAGGACCACGGGATGCTAACGTTGTCTTCTCCAACCTGCAGCCTCCAGCCTTCCCAGGAGACCAAAGTTCCTGAGTGGCACAGCTGGAGGCTCTCTGTCCCTGAAGTGCCACTATGATCCCCAGGGGAGCTACGAGCACAAGTACCTGTGCAGGTGGCAGGCAGGCAGCTGTGAGCTGCTGCTGGATGTGGCTGGCTTCGTGCATGAGTCCTACAGAGGGAGAATGCAAATAGCCAGCAGCCACCAGGAAAATGGGACCTTCACAGTGGTGATGAGCCACCTGAGACAGGAGGATGCAGGATGGTACTGGTGTGGGGCTAGAAAGGGGCAGACAGAGCACACATCCTCTGTGAAGCTGCTCATCGAGAAGGGTAGGTGGTGGGGTGGCTTGGAACCCAATTCATCCTTTGTCTGCTTTTAAATCCCTCCTTCCTCCACCCTTCCCTGGGCACAAGGAGAAGACACTCTCCTTTGTATTACTCACAGCCACAACAACATCATGAGGAAACCTCAGCTCTGGGTTTTGCCTTGCACTTATTGGCAAGGAACTGAGGTGCTGGGGAAGGTTTTCAGAGGCAGGGATGCAAGCTGAGCTTTCAGAGGAAATTGAGCTTGTCTGAATTATGCTATTGATTATTTATGATGCAAACCTCTAGGATATGACACCCTGATCCTAGCAAGTGCAGTGCAGAGACACGTGCTATGCTCTGGAGATAAGCTGAAGGTTATCTTGCAGTTGTAGGGACTGGCAGGTAAACACACAGATCCCTGTCAATGTTCAGCTGGCAAAGGCAGAAAGAGTGGGGTTCAGCTGGGAACATTTGCCAAGCATTAAAGGGTTTCATTAGTGCTCCCAAGCTGCTTTCTGTGAGGCTCAAAGGGAAGCAGAAATGCTTGGGTTTGGTCACATCAAGCTACATGTTTTCAAGCTGAGATGCAAGGGGAAGGTGTAAATCTTTGGCATCTCTAACACATTGCCTCTGCCAAAAAATGGATATTGAAGCCTCAAAATTACTTTTTCCATAGAAACCTGCACTTCACAAGACCCAAAAACATCCACACTTGTGAAATCCACTTCATCCAGGGCAGCCACTTCCAGCATGTCCATGAAAACTACTTCATCCAGTCCAGCCACCTCCAGCATTCCCATGAAACCTGCTTCAACTGCAGCCACCTCCAGCATGTCCATGAAACCTACTTCATCCAGTCCAGCCACCTCCAGTGTGTCCATGAAAACTACTTCAGCTGCAGCCACTTCCAGCATGCCCATGAAAACTACTTCAGCTGCAGCCACCTCCAGCACATCCAAGAAAACTACTTCATCCAGTCCAGCCACCTCCAGCATGTCCAAGCAACCTACTTCAGCTGCAGCCACCTCCAGCATGCCCATGCAGAGGAGCACCACAGGCCTGACACATGCTGTGGGCACTGACCCCAAGAGCACCAGCACCCTGCTGCCCACTGCCTCCCTCAGCAGCCCTGCAGATCTCCCAGGCGAGATCCATCACAAGAGGCAAGTTCACAGCCACATTTCTCCTTGGCCCTCACTTGGTGGTTTCTGCCCTGTTTGCCTGCTTCCCAGGGTCCTGCAGAGGCTGTGCACAGGTTGCAAGATGAAGACACCCACAGGAGACATTAGTAGTTAGAGAGGCAGAAGGCAAGGATCTCTCCTGTCTATCTGTGGCATGTATCTCTGAACTCTGGAGACCTTCTGGTGCTGGCCACCCCTGCAGGTCAGAAGCCAGAGTCAATAGATGTGGTCCTGTCTGTTTTCCTTGGAGACAGGACATTAGGAAACATCAGGCTTGAGCAACAGCACTAGTGAAGCAGTAGCTGCACCCATTAGCCAAGCCCTGTAGGCAGCCAGTAACCTGGGCAGTGTCTGGGTGCTCCCTGTTGCATCAGGAGCTATCTTTGGACAATGCTCTGAGCTACTCATTTTTGGAGGTGTTCATTCACCTGGGAGCATAAACTCCCCAAGGCAGAGCAGAGGTAGCTGTAGGATTTACAAACCAAACCATTTCATCTCTGGTTGGCTTTGACTGTTCTTTGGTTTCATCAGAGCTGATAACTGCTTTATGCTGTTTGGTGTAAAAACAACCTGCACTGAGGCACTTCAGCCACCCTGCAGCTGAATCAAAAGCCAATCTAATGCTGGTGGTTTCTCTTTCCAGCTCCTCAGGTGAATCACCTCTGCTCCCAGCGGTGCTGCCAGCTCTCATTTTACTGATCTTCATCACTATCATTCTTCTCATCCTGACCAAACTAAAGCTTCAAAAGGGGACAGGTAAGTTGGGCAAGCAACATCTTTCAGGTGGTGGCTGCTGTTTTGCAATGGCTTTGCTTGTGAGTTCCAAGAGCTGGAGTCTGACCAGGGAAGATCTCCATCTCTGGGGATGCTAATCCTCTCTGCAGCCTGAAAGTGCAACTGCACCTGCAAGGAAGCAACATCCTGGAGAAGCTGCTTTTGGTTTTACTATGCTTAAACAAAAAGCAACTGAAGGAAATGGAGATTCTGAAGTCCTGCTGACAGGCAGGGTCCTTGGGTAGAGATTTACAACTCCATGAGCGCTCAGAAACCCTGAGACATAAAAGGCAGGGACCTGCATGCTGTGAGCAGCTACATGCTGGGAGGATTCTTGGGGACAATTCCAGCTAGCTTGGGGCAAAGCTGACAAGGAATTGCCCCCACAATCCTTCCTAATGTCTGACTTCAAAAATAGATGCATGCATCTTCTTGTGTAACATATTGTGTCCCTAGGGATAAAGTCAGGGACAAAATCCTTCCTTGATGAGTGGAAATCCATCATTCACCAGCATGAAACTGGGAACAATGGAACTAAACCAGTGTCTCTTGTCACACACTGCTGTCTTTAAACAGCTGTTAGAGGAGGTGTTCCCTCCATGGCAAATGGTTTTGTTTTTCAGGAGAATGAAAGAAATGCTGTAGGAAACCTGGAAGGAGCAATCCAGGCTGGGCTGAAGCCTGTGAAAGAGCAATCCATGGAGGAAAGCCTGAAGCCAGGAAAAGAGCAGGAAAGGGGAACAGCCTCTGGCAAACCTAGGTGAGTCCTTGCTGGGACTGGCACTGCACCACATTTTAAGCAGAGGATTTGCAGTTTAGGATGTCCAATATCCCCACAGGACAGACAGCAGGTGTGCAGGCCAGGAATTATGATCCCACAGTCCAGGATTTGTCCTCTGCTGCCAAACTATTTCCTTTACTCCTTACCAAGAAATGTTGAGCCATAAATTTCAAAAGCCTTGGATTAAATCCTGTTGGTGGTTTATAAATTTATTACAGGGTTGGTTCTAAGTTTTGCTTATGCCTAATAAAGATCTTATCACTCTTCCTGCTTGCTTCAATAAAGACCAATTGCTTGTGACCTGCAGGATCTCACAGAAGCAATCCTTGTTCACTGTGTTGCAATCAAATGAATTCCTTTTTCTTTTACCCTACTCCTGCAGGATGATCTCTGCTGTCCTTGGAAGATTCAGGATGAGCAACCTTTGGGTAAGAGTCTTTCTCTTCTGGCAAAAACAGAACAACAGTGAGACTGCCTTGGAGTAGCAACACTCTGAGAGAGCAGCTCTGGTAGCAAATTGCTGAGCAAATATTTTGCAGTAGAGAAATGCATGGAAATCCCTCTCAGGGAAGTGTAAAACTAAACCCAAAACTCAGCCAACCAACAGCAACACAAGCAAAAACAAGCTTAGTAGGACAGGGCCTCAAAAAATTGGGCAGTGGTGCTGGCATCTCAAGTTCTCCTTCCAATGCACCTAGAGCCAAGCTCTCTGGTCACACAGGCACATGAGGAACAGTTGCAGTCACCTGGGCTGTGCAGCCTGGAGGAGAGATCTCACTGCAGTTTAGAACTTCCTCACTAGGGATGCAGGAGGGGCAGGAGCTGATCTCTTCTCTCTGGTGACCAGGGACAGGACCCAGGGCAATGGCATGAGGCTGAGCCAGGGGAGGGGCAGGCTGGATATCAGGAGAAGGTTCTTCCCCCAGAGGGTGGTGGAGACCTGGAAGAGAATCCCCAGGGCTGCAGTCATGGCACCAACCCTCAGGGAATTCCAGCAGCATCTGGCCAATGCTCCTGGACACATGGGGTGACTTTGGGGCTGCCCTGTGCATGGACAGGAGCTGGACTGGGTGATCCTGGGGGCTCCCTCCCAACTCAGGGCATTCTCTGATTCTGTAGAAGGAGCTGATGAGAAAGTCAGACCTCTGCAGAGGGAAATGATAAACTGTGCTGACTGAGGGAGCCACCAGCCCTGTGCTCAGCCCTGCATGTGCACCCAGCTCTTCCTACTTGAACCATCCACTGGCCTGAGCAGCAGCAGAATGATCTACAGACTCCACATTAGTAAAGCTGGTTAGAGAATATGTTGCAGGTGCCAAAAGAAGCCTTCAGCTCAGCCTCCAAACCAAGGCTGCTGAGGTTCTAATCTAGCCTGGTCAGTGGGGAGTGATACAGCTTGCTAAAGCTGAACAAGTTTTATTGCTGTTTGAGAGATTTTACTTGACAAAAAGCAGCTCTCTGAAGGGTTCCTGCAACCCAAAATCTAGAGAATGGAAAGAAAAAAGCACCCAGCTCCCCTAAAACCTTGGAAATACAGAATCAGTCTGTGAAAAACTCCTCTGAATGAGAACATCAACTTCTCAGAAGTTGTTCATTGTGCTTTCTGGTTTCTGGATGTCTGGTTTGGGGTAAAGCTCAGGATAAACTGTCCACTTGAGCTGAGCAGGAGGTTGACTCCAGAAGTCTCTCTCCAGCTTCCTGTTCTCAGGAGCTCCTGGAGTATCAGACCCATTTAAAATCCCAACTTTGGCATAAAAGCAGAAACAGCTCCAAAATCACTCACAAAAATCCTGCAGAGAGGCAATGCCAGGTCACAGCTTTCTTTCTGGCTATCTTTTTTGGGTTGTTTTAGGGTCTTTTTGCCTTTTGTTTGTTTTACAGCAACTCTAGGGGGAAACAGACACTGCTCAAGGTGACTGATGAAGACTTGAGACAGATTCCCAATCCCATCAGAGCCTCCCTGTGCACAAGCTTGGAAGTTTCTCCATGGAAAACACACACAATAAATACACTCTACAGTGCAAATCCCCCAGCACCACTTGTTGCTCACTGCCCTGCTCAGCAGCTGAGCATCCTGTGGTGAGAGCTGGATCCCTGCAGGCTGCCCAAATGCTGTTTGCTGGGTGGTTTGTGGAAGAGAGAGTAAAATCATGTATCTGTAACCCACCTGTGTGCAACCCTGACTGACTGTGGCAGAGGCAGAGCATCCTGAGGGAAAGGCAAAGCTGGGGAGGGGGTGGGAAGGGAGGACCCCTGTGGCTTTAGCTTTGCTAGGCTATAAAAGACAAATACAACTTTTTGTGGTTTAAATCTTTATCTATTAGGTGATTTTGCCACATGTAAACCACATCTGCCCTCAGCCTATCACAGATAACCACATTCTCAAGTGCATCTTCTTCCTCCCCCCCCTTCCTCAGAAGCTTCAAAACCAAATCATTTCAGCCCAAACCCAAACAGCTTTGGTTTGTAGAGTAATAAGATGTCATCTGGATGACATGGCATGCTGCAAACTGTGCTTTGGCCTTTGGAGGAGGAAAAAGAGAAAGCAAGCTCAGGGTTGTTTGCTTTCTGGAGATGCCAAAGTGCTTCAGGAACCTGCAACTTGGCAGGAGGATGCTTCCTCCTCTCTTAAGGGAAGTAAATCAATTCACATGAGACTCTGAATTGGCTTTACCAGAAACCCTAAGGGTGAGGACAGTGGCTTGGTTAAAGAAGTTGTTCATTCACCCTGGACTGCTCTTCCCCAGGATGCACAAGTTGCAAAACCCCATGGCTGGTTTCTGCCAGGACTCCCTCTGGGCAGGGTCTTCCTCCTGTGCAGCCTCTGAGGTCTTTGAAACACACCTCCAGGCACACTGCAGGGTCAAGGTCAAGGAGCAGGGAAGTCAATGAGCTGCCAGCCAGAGGAGAGGTGCTTGGGAGAGCAGGAGGAGAAGGAAAACATACACCTGTGGCTATTATGGCCAAGCAAGAGCAACTCTATGTCCAAGAACCAAAAGTCATGCCAGCAGCAGCACTGGTGGGAAGGCCATGGCTTCCAAGGGGATCAGTGTTTGATCCCATCTAGGAGAGATGGTGGCTGTTCCTTCAGCTCCAGGTCCCTAAGAGCTCATCCTGTGCAAGCACAGCAACAGCCTTCCTCACCCCAGAAGCTGCACATTCATGGAAAGGAAGGAGCTCAACACCCTTAGCTAGAGGAAAGGTGCTTCCAAGACTGGCTGCTTGGACTAGATAACCACCACAGGTCCCTTCCAAGCCCTAACACTCTCTGGTTCTGTGAAAGTGACCCTTCCCCCAGCAGAGCAGAAGACCTTCCACAGACCTGACCTCACAAAGCCACCAGGCTCCTTCCTAAAGGAGCCAGAGGTGCCCTGGGCCATGCCTGGAAGCCCACCCTTGGGGTGCCTGTTGTGCAATGTGTAATCAAGAGATAAATAACAGCATGCAACCCTCCAAGGGCCAGCAGAGCTGGGATGGGCATTGGCCTCCCAGCTCTCACGTGGGTGGTGCTCACCTGGCAGTTTTGAATGCTATTCCTTTAGGCACCACAGGTGGAAATGCAGGGCTAGAGGTACAAGGAGTATTTAAGAGAGGCTGGAACTGCCAGAGCCTGTGTCCAGCTGGGACAGGGAGGTAGGACACCAGCAACAGATCCTGGGGCCAGCCACTGAGACAGCAGCAAAGAGAGGAGCAAGTCAGACTCAGAGAGGAAGGAAGAAGTACAGAAGAGTTTGCAGAAGTAACTTGGAGTGTAAGTAAATGCTGCTGCTTTCTCATTCTGAAATGCCAAACCTTCTCTGCTCTGTTCTGAGGTGGGGAAGGAGAACACAAGTCCTGAGACGCTCCTGAGGGCTCTGCCTCACTCCTGTGTAGAGGGAAGCAGCAGCAGTGGGAGATTGTGCTGGTCTGGCTGCTGAGGAGGCTGATTTCTTTTGAAAGAAGCTCAGAACTATAGGATCAGGCTTTATGTTTGCTTCTCTGCAGTAGAGGTTTGATCTTTCCTTCCTGGGAAAGGTTTCCTACCATGGCAATATTTGCATTAAGTTTTAACACAGAAAATAACGAGTGTTAGTAAATATTCCTGTAGTAACCTAAGCTGGGGTAAATGTCTGTGGTCACTAGCAGTCTCTGGTCACAAATCAGGATGCAGATTTTGAAATCTCAGATAAAAATCGATGCAGTTTTGTCCTAAATAAGCTCTGAAAACTCTACCAAGGTTGTACTTTCAGAAGGTAGATAAATACAGATTCTGAAGCATAAGTGACTGGGATGTAGGTGGCATCCTCACAGTGGAGTAAGAGCTGGCAGAGTCCTTTCACAGTTAACCCAACAGCTAAAGGCTGAGTTTCTCCACACCTGAATTCTTACTCTGCAAAGGAAACTTTAAGGTCAGACTTGCAAAGGCATTTGATCTGAAGGACAGAGAGAGCTCACCTCCAGACACCACTGACAGCAGCACAACTGCTGTGGGCACTGATGCTCTCAGCTGCTGTCCTTGTGCAGACTGTACAGAGCTCTGGGATCAAGGTCCTGCTCCTTGCAAGATGAGTGGTGTTCAGCTAGAATAACAGCTCCACAGTGGTGAAGTTGGTGCCACTTTCCAGCCCAAGAAAGACAAGAAACACAAAGTAAGAACCAAATGAGCCATGGCACTTACCTGGAGAGCATCCAGTTGGTACCTGGGCCACTGATACTATCACCACTCACACCTTAAGTGGACAAGAAATTAGGTCACAGATTAGTGTATCCAACAGCTTAAAGGAGCAGGGAGTTAGGCCAGCAGCACAGTCTCAGCAGGAATCTCAGTCACTGCCATGAGGGAGCTCTGATTAGTCTCCCATTTGTTTTCCAGAACATATTACCCACAGGGACAGGGTCTGACTGGTGCTTACAAGGATTCCCAGCTGAGGGGGTCATGAACACAGCAGAAATTCCTAAACCCTGCTGATTTCTTGGGGAAATCCTGATCACCTTCAGTGAGGTCCAGCCTAGCTGCTTCTGCTCACTGCAGCTCAGCATCAGCACTTCCCAGCCATCCTTTCCACACTCTAAAGGAGGCAGCAGTTTGGAACAGGAAATGTTTCTTCTCTCTATGTGTTCAGGTCAACCTGATCTTTTGTTTTAAGGTTGATTGCTCATTCTCAGCTCTATGAAAATGCAGCAGATTGGTGCCTTTTTCCCATCCCACTCCAGCAAATAAACCCCAGGGTGAAGCCATGTGGAGAGGGATCTTGATGGGCAAGATAAAGATGTGGTCCTGGGCAGCAAGAATTCTGTTGCTGTGCCCTTCTTCTAGGCTCAGAACTCTTCATCACCTCCATAAACCACACCTGGTGCATGTGGCAGTGTTTCTTCTCACTATACAACTCCTGAGGATGCTGCTCAGCCTCTCCACAACAGTTTGCACCTGTAGAGCCTCCTCCTGGGGTCTTGCTTTAAAAGGATTTGAAGGGGGAAATGATCTGAGGACTCCTGGGCTCTAACTACAACTGTGACAGCTAAACCTTCATGTTTTGTTGATCCCACAGCACGGCCTTGACTCTGGTCATTGCCAAGAGCCATAGTTAATAGCTAATGGATTAGGCTGTGCTGATCCCTGGCAAGCAGTGTTGGGAGTGTGTTGGCTTCTCAGTGCTCAGCCTTCCAGCTGAGCCAGCACAATTTGGGGACTGAACTCTGGTATTTCATACCCAGCAAGAGCAGCTGCTTGCTCAGGTTTGCATAACTCAGGGGTCAGGTCCTGATCTCTCTCAAATCATTATAAAACCTGAAGATATTGCTCCCTAAGTTAGAGTCACAGAAACCCAGAGAAGGCCTTGCAGGGAGCGATGGCTCAGAAGAGCTGAGCAGGTCAGGGAGCACTTTCTGCTGGAAAACTGGAAGAACTGCATCAACTTTTGGCATATGACAGTGCTAGAGAAGAAGGTGATGTTCCCAACCCAGGCCAAGCAAGTGCTTTCATCACTGGAGGATCCAGGGAAGAGTCCAGACACTGGGAAACCCAAGCCAGGGAGGTCTCATACCAGAGCTACTGCTGATCAGGCTCCCACTGCCCTGCAAAAACACCAGAAGCCACTTTCCATGGGCATTTGCTACTACTAATCTTGCTAATGATTAGCCTGCCCTGCTCTGGGTTGGTGTGATAGAATTCTTTGAAGCCCCTATTGGCTTGGACACAACCAGCAGCACGCTGCCAACAGGCAGAGAGCAGAGACCCAACCCCCAGCAGAGCCTCCTGGCTGAGACACCACCATTGCCCTGACCTTGGTGACATTGGTGTCTAGAGTGCAAAGCTCATGCACCAGTGTGCAAACTCCCACCTCCTGACTTCAGCTACAAGACTGGCTCTAAAACCTTCCAAACCTGTTAGGTGGGGACAGGGAAGTGCAGGAAGCCAGTTCTGATGAGGCAAAGTGAAAGTAAATACACAGAAAAGTTCTAGCTGAAGAAAACCAAACAAAGGAGCCCAGCCCCAGCCCCACAGCTGCTGGCAGTCCAAAGGGGACCTGTCACAGCAGGGCCTTTGCAAACCCCAACCACACACATGGGTGCAGCTGCAAGCTCTCCCCATGGCTGCTCTTCTGCAGGCTCTGTGCAGCAAGGGCAGAGGAGGGAGCTTACACCAAGGTTTAATCCTCACTTCCCCCTTCACCTCAAAATGTTTTTAACCCACTACAGAGAGATCTTGGCTGTCCACAGTGATGGCCCAATGGTGTGGGCAAGCTGGAGCCCAAGATGGCAAGGGAGGCTGCTGCTGGCCCAGCACTTCCCACCCACCACTTCTTCACCCTGTGCTGCAGAGCAGCTTCTCAGAGATGTTCCTAGTGAGAATAATTGGGTTATTAATATTATTATTATTAATAATAACTCCTTTTTTCCCCTCTGGACCAGTCCATTGCACTGCCCTGCAGACAGTTTCTCACTAGGTTTTTAATGCATCAGGTTTAAGTCAGAAGCTTCTTTAACTACGGAGTCCTGTGCCCAGGTCTCCCTCAGCCTCTTACCCTGCACAATCACAGAACCACTTTGGTTGGAAGAGACCTTTAAGACCATCAGGTCCCTCCTGCCTTGCAGCTCTGGTGGAGGCAGAAGCTCCAGTGGCCATGCAAAGCAAGCTGTGGCACATCAGCCACCAAACAAGGTCCTGGTGACCTGTCCCTGCTGTGGTGTGGGAGGGAGAGGTTTCCCAAGTCCATCAGTGTGTGGGGACACTGATCTCACATGTTCAGTTCTTCCTGCCCCAAGAGCAACCAGAAACCCAGCTCAGGCACCTGGACACCAGGTCAGTGCCAGTGTCAGGAGATGTGGACATGAGCAGAAGGGAATTCTAGGTTGCAACTGAGTCCAAACCAACCCCCAGGCAAATGCAGTGGAGGAGCACCAGTGGTCTCCAAAAAAATCACACAAGGTTACCAAACACAGCTTCTGCTGGATGGTTTCAGGAGCACTGCACATGCTTCACGTCAACCACCAGATCCCCAGCAGGACTTAGGGAAACCCCTCAGGACCACTCATAGCATCTGCCAAGCTACTGGTGCTGCTAGACACAGAAGGCACCTGCTGACAGAGCTGTGCATCTGGATGTGAAGCCCAAAATGAAGCCTTGCCTCCACTGACAGCTCCAAGAAACATTTCACCAGTACAATCACACAGAAGCACTATTTCCCCCCCTCTCTCTACTCCTGAAAAGTTAGAGCAGACCAGGGAGAAGCTGCAGCTGAGTGGCAGGAGAAGCCCAGGCTGGGCACAGGTATTTCACCCTTCCCAGCACTGGTTCCTCTGCGGGAACCATCTCTGGGTGCACAGCAAGATCCAAGCACTGCAGACCTACCAGCTGCTCTGGAGATAACACACATGGCATTTTCCTCTGGTTTCAAGCCTCTTGACTCTTCCAGAGCCCCCTGAAAAGCTCTGCAGTCCCATTTCTTCTCTTCCAGCTCCCCTTCCATCACCAGAAGCACGAATCCAAATCACCTACACAGCAACTTACTTGCACTCCCTTTCACAGGAGCTCAGCAGCCTTTTCTCTTCCCTGGAGCTCTGAGGTTTGCACCTTGTGCTCTGACTACAGGCAGCAACTCCAGCAGCAAACGTTCTTGGAAAGCAAGAAGGAACTAGAGCTCTTTTACCAACAGCTTGATGAAATTCTCCTCCAGCATCCCAAACAAGCACTTGCCAGCTGCAGAGTGACCAGCAAAGCTCCTTTGCACCATTTCTGCAGGCTAGGAAGTGTCAGTGTCAAGGTGCAGCACAGCAGTGACAGCACAGAAGGTGATTTCCACCACCCAGCTCAGAGGATCAGCATGGAAGCAGAGCAGAGGCTTTTGTGTAACCAGTGGCTGTGCTTGCTCAGACTTGCTCCACATGGGAGTTTTCTCCAGCCCTGCAGTGAGTGGGGGAAGGTTTCAACAGCATCTTGAGAAAACAGGGCTGGAGGCAACTCAAGAGCAGCAGAACTAGATGCTGGCCATACAAGGGCACAGGAGCTGTTGTTCTTGGGTGGGCACAAGTGCATGGGTGTCCTTAGAGACAGGGATGCAAAAGTTCTTTCCTGCTCTAAGATGTCCATGCAGACTCTCACATGCATCTCTGTTTCATGGAAGGTCTTGGCAACCCTTCTCCACCTGACAGAACAATGCTGTCCTGTAACCCTGCAGCAGCCTCTTGCTTTGGGAAGGAATCAGGCTAACAGCTCAGCTCCATTTTGGCCAAGAAAGGGAATGCTGAACTGGGATCCTGCTTGCCCTGCAGAGCAAAGGGTGGAAGGCAGCGACGTGACCCTCAGCCAGAGGAGCTGGTGTCAGCCAGGGGTCAAATATCAAGGCTCTTTTTTGTGCCATACTGTTTGCCTTCTGCAGAATATGTGATGTTTGTCTTGCTGGCTACTCCTGAGATACCTGTATGAAAAAGCATTTTTTCCATGCTCAAGGAGTTAATCATTAGCCCTGGGTAAGTGGCCACTGAGCAATTAGAATGCACAATAGAAGGAAGCAAGCACAACAGAACACCTTTCATCCCAACAGGGAAATAAAAACCTTTTTTCTTCTGCTGGGAATTACCCTTCATAAAGTTGTGTCACTTGCCTTGAAATCAGATCCCTCTCAATGTTTATAAAGACTTTCTTTGGCACCTAGCATCTTCTCTGAAACCTGGAATGGGCTGGTAGACAAACAGCCAGGCTCAGGAAATGCATATTCCCATCCCCACACCGTGCAGTGCCCAACAGCACAATCCAGCCTGGCCAAAGGAAACAGGGAATTAAAGAGCCTTGGCTCCCTCTGAGCCATCACCAAGTCCAAAACAAATGGAAGGTCAGAAATATTCATCCTGAAGACCATGGACACATTTCAAGGGACAGCCAGTTTGGTTTCCCATTCCCCAGTAGCCATCCTGAGGTATGAGGATTATTAGGTGGCTTGATCAGTTAATTTAATCATTTTGCAAGTGTGATTAATCACCAATTTCTGTGCCTTTTCCAGGGAATGCAAGAAGAATGACTTCACTGGTGTTCCTCTTCCTGCTCACCCTCCTTCCAGTTGAATTTGCAAGCAGCAGTTACCTCCCCAAGGCAGCAAGTAAGTGTAACCTGCCTGGAGCCCAGGTCTTGCAGGTGACCTAAGACCAGAGATGTCACTAGGGTGGGAGCAGGGTTCAGGGAGCATCCCCACCCCACCAGTACCCCTTACTGCCATGGGATCTTTCAGACCACATGGTGCTGCACAACCCTGAGTCCATGCTTGTCCCAATCCCCCCAACCTGCTCTGCAGACCCCAGGGTTGTGTAGCCCATCTGACCTTCCCCCAACCCCTTTTCCTCTTGCAGTCTCCAGCCCTGTGTTTGGACCACGGCAGGTCTATGGCCTCCTCAACGGCTCAGTTACTGTGAAATGCTTCTACCCTCCCACCAGTGTCAACAGGCATGACAGGAAATACTGGTGCAGGGAAACAGCCACCAGCTGCAGGACTGTGGTCTCCACCAGTGGCTATGTTGCCCCAGGCTATGAAGGCAGAGCCTCCCTGACCGACTACCCCCAGGCACACAACTTCCAGATCACCATCTCTGGCCTCAGAGAGGCAGATGCAGGCACTTACCACTGTGGCATTGGCATCAATGGCCGAGGGCTCTCCCACAAAGTCACTCTGGATGTTTCTGAAGGTAAGGAGCCCCAAGATCATTAGAAGTGTTCCTTCCTTTTACTTTGTTTCTTCCCTTCTCAATAAGGCTCCCCAGAGACCCTGCCCAGTGCCTAAGAGCTCAACATCTTCCATTCTCTCAGGAAAGAGTTTATTTTCCTCTGTGCTTTTACAGAATGAGTTTTTTGACCCAAAGTCTGGCCTAAAAACCCCAATTCAATGAACCTCAACTTCAGATCACAAACACTGCTTAGATACTGCTGACCTCTCCCAGCCACCAAAATTTAGGTAGACACAGTCAGAACTGCCCATCACTCTGATGTACCCTCCCACCCACGAGCTGAGGCTGTGCAAGCCAAGCCTGGCCACGAGTCCAGCAGAACATGGTGTGCAGGATGGCACCACAGTTGCTGGGACAGGGCCCAGGGTGCAGAGCACAGTGCAAATTCATGGCACAACTCCTGGCAAGAGAAATCTTGCTGGAGACCAGGTATTGACACAGCATAGAGACCTTGGTACTGAAATGTGTGACAGGCATGGGCCAGAGCTGGGGAGATCATGCCATGACAAGGAGTGGCACTGGGTCCTGTAAGAGCAAAGTAGAGAGAAACCTTGTGCTAAAAAAAAAAAAGCCTTCAGAGGTGTCAGGGAGCTGCATCCAGTAGTGGACAGAGCAGATAACAGCCACTGATGGCTTTCTCCATGCCCAGGTCCACATCTACCTGAGGGAGCCGAGCTCTTCTACGTGAAGCTGCACAGCACCCTGACCATGTCCTGCAGCTTTGGGGAGGCTTCTGCAGACAAGAGGAAGTTCTTGTGCAGGATGGGGAAGAAAGGCTGCTTTAACATCATTGATAGCTATGGGAACGTGGATGAGTTCTACACAGGGAGAATTCTGCTGAGCAATGAGGACACTCCAGGCTCCTTCAGCATCACCATAAGCCAGGTGGGCTGGGAAGACTCTGGCTTGTACCTGTGTGGGTTCGGCTACTATGGGGAGAGCGGGGAAACAAAGGAGCTGGACGTGCATGTCTATGAGGGTGAGTAAGCTGTTCCCAGTGGCTTTCCCCTTCATCTCTGCCTCTCATCAAAAGCATCACTAGCAGTCTCACTTTATTTAACAAGAGCTTTAATTTCCCTTTGCAGGCTGATGTTATCCTGTCCTCTAACCTAGCTAGCTCTTTCTAGTCATTTAGCTATCTATAATGTACTAAACCACCACTAATAAAGCTTGTATCAAGACTTCACTTTCCCAGCAGAGGTTATCTCCTCCAATCTGGATAGCCCAAAACTCCAGGAGGCAAACTCTGCCTACCAGGTTGAGACAAGAAAACTCTCTTCAGGTCTTAATTCCTTAAATCTCAAAATGGCAGATGTCCAAAGGAGAAGAGCTGCCCTTCCCCTAGCAGAGGGAGCACAGCTTTGAAATGTCAGTGCACAAAGACACCAATCACCTGGTGAATTTGGGGCAGGGGGAAAGCTCTGAGAGGCCTTTCAAGGGTCATTTCCTAGCAGAGCCAGGACAACCTCCCACCGTCTGCACCCCTGAGCTTCTCCTAGCCTTGCTTTAGCCAAACCAGCTTTGTGTTGATCTGATAACATGTATTCTCCTGGGGGAGTGCCAGATGTATATATGGCAGCACATGCATAGCTGCTCATTTCATTTTTCTCTCCAGAGACAAAAGTTCCTCAAGGAAAGCCAACAATAATTGGAGTTAAAGGAAGTTCAGCAACTTTTGAATGCCACTATGCCCCTCAGAGGAGATCCTCACTAAAGTACTGGTGCAAGTGGAGAAACAAGGGATGTGCTCGGATCATAGACACCGATGGCTTTGTGTCATCCGCGTATGAAGGAAGGGTGGTCCTGTACAACAACCCAGTCAATGAGACTGTCACCATCATCCTCAACCAGCTGAAGGACAGTGACAAAGGCTATTACTGGTGTATGTCAGATGAGGAGAAGGAGCAGCAATCATCAACTGAGCTGAAGATCATAGATGGTATGAGCTTGTACATTGGCAGTTCTCTGCCTCCTCAGTAGGTACGCAACCAACCTCCTAAGCACCACAAAGGAGCAGATCTGTCTTCTTAGGGAGAGATGTGAGGTCTAACTCTGAACTTCTCACCTCATAAGGCAAAACACTGTGCCAATCCCACCCCAGCCACTTTAACATGGGTTTCAGTTTTATGGGAAAGTGTTCACAAAAGTTTCTCATGCAAGTGCTTCTTCAGCCTCGCAAACCACTGCCCTGGTTTCACCTACTGCATCCGTAACATTCATTCAGCAATGTAAGGAGCACTTTCCCTCAAAGGTACCTCCCCTGCTGCACCATCTCTAGCAGCACCACTAGCTGGGGACTACCATTCCCACCACTGAAACCACTGCTCTCAGCCCTGACATTCTGTTTGCCCTTGCAGGAGAACCTGGACTGAAGGGAGAGAAGGAAGTAGTGGAGGCACAAGTGGGTTCACGAGTCGACTTAACTTGCTTTTACTCATGCAAGTACTACTCCTACCAGAAGTACTGGTGCAAGTGGAACAACACTGGCTGCATTTCCTTGCCTTCTTCTGACCTAAAGCAGCCAGGGCCAGATGTTACCTGCGACACTGACAACAAGACAGTTATCCTCAGCTTTGATCCAGTGGCAAAGACAGACCAAGGGTGGTACTGGTGTGGAGTGAAGCGCAACGGCCAGTTCGGGGAAACCGTGCCTGTGTACCTGACGGTGACTGAAGGTGAGCTCCAAGGCAGAGGCAGGCAGGGGCTTTCCTGCTCCTCAAGGCTGTGAATGGTGCTGCCTTCTGCTGAGAGAAAAGCCCTCTCCATAGCCACTAGGTTGCAGCACCTCAAAAGAGAAGAGCTCTCAGCCAAGCAGGCTCCCAAACTAAGTGCCAAGATTACCCTGGTTTTGCACAACTTGTCATCGATGTTTGCAGCCACTCATTGGTTTCTGGTTATAAAAACCTCACTGGTGTAGAACTCCCTTCCTTCCACACCATGTGTACTTTTTAAGCCCTGTCCTTACTAATTGCCACTATCACAATTTGTATCATCACTTAGTTTAGACAACACACAAGAAAAAATAAGCAGGAAGAATTACAGCCTAGATTCCCACATCTCACCAACCTCAGCTGATGATGGTCAAAGTGAAAACAGAGACAAGCAGCTCATTCTATCGCCTTTGGAGAGGGAAAAGGAGCTAGAAATGACATCAAAATCTCTTCTGGGAAGGCTAGAGGCAGGACGTAGAAACTCAGGAATATTTCCTATGGGCAGAGAAAACCTACTTGAGATTTTTGTAATGAAATGTTCAGAATGAGATTGTCAGATCTCTAAATTAGACTTTAAAGAGCTTCTCATGCAGAGCCAAAACCCACTCACACCCAGGCTCCTTCTAGTGTCACCATCTCCATGCTGCTGCTCACACGACTAACTATCCTTCTTCCCTGGGATAATCATCAGGGAAGAGCGAGGATCACAGCCTGGAGCTCCTGAACGTTGACGAAGCCCCGAGCCGCGCCGACCAGCCCCCGAGCCGCGCCGACCAGCCCCCGAGCCGCGCCGCCGAAGCCCCGAGCCGCGCCGACCAGCCCGGCTTCAATCCCCAGGGAAGAGCCTTCAGCGATGTGGTGGTGCCAGAGGCAGCCAGCTCAGAAAGGTGAGTTCTCTCCCAGCCTCTGTCCTGCAGCATTTTTGTGCTGTTTTGTTAACCCCTTGCTGGTTTGCACACTGTATGTGAGTTTAGCAACAAAAAAACCTTATCTCCAAAGAACGTAGCTCAAAACATCAGAGGAAAGAAGAGGAAATAAAAAGATCACAGCAAAAAGCAAGGTGACTTGAAACTAATCTCTAGCTCAAGAAAGAGCAGTCACTGAAGGGAATGATTAGAGATTCCAGGTCCATAAAAACTAACTGAAAAGAGCTGTGTGAAGACCAGAGAGCTTTCCCTCACACATTTCTAACCAAGCTGCTGATGTAGCTGCTTGGGCAGAACCTCTCTCCTACTTTTTTCGTTGGGTTTTGTGTTGCTAGATGTGCCAAAATCCAGATCATTAACTGAACTGCATCGTGCTCCCTCAGCTTTACCAGTCCTCTACAGATTCTAGGCTGCTGAGCATCCATCCTCATCATTCTCTCTTGATACCAAAATGTGTTTCACAACTTACTGATGCCTTTCTCTCCATTCCAGCTCTGACCAAAGCCATGGCCCCAACTCACTTGTGTTGGGAGTAGGTATTGGTGGTGCTGTGCTCGTGGTTCTTGGGACAGCTTTTGCTGTTTTTAAGTACAAGAAGCTGAAGAGATCTGGTGAGTCTCTTTTCCAGTCTCTCAAGTGTTAAGCTGAAGGAGATACCTCAGTGCCTGCTGCTCCCCAGCACATGATGTGCAGACAAAGGGACCCTGTTCCTCCCTCCCACCCTATCCATATCTCTCCAATGCCCAATGTACAGGATGTCTGGGCTGAGATGGAGATCACCTCTCTGTGGGCTTTGCAGGTGGCATTGCATGATGGCTCCTTGCACAGAGGTGGCTCAGATCATAGAATCTCCTCAGTTGGAAGGGACCCACAAGGATCATCCAGTCCATCTCCTGTCTATACACAGAAAAGCCCCCAAAATTACACCATGTAGCTAAGAGCATTGTCCAGACACTTCTGGAATTCTGTCAAGCTTCGTGCCACAACTACTCCCCTGGGGAGCCTGTTCCAGTGCTCCACCACCCTCTGGGGAAGAGCCTTTTCCTCATATCCATCCTAACCCTCCCCTGACACATGCCATTCCCTTGGGTCCTGTCTCTGGTTACCAGAGAGAAGAGATCAGCTCCTGCCCCTCTGCTTCCCCTGTGAGGAGCTGTAGACCACAATGAGATCTCCCCTCGGCCACCTCTTCCCCTTGATGCACTTGCACCTACTCTGAGCAAGCATCCAGGATGTCTGTCTCCTCCCTCTTCACAGACCTGGTCTCTGTTGGGAGCTACAGGACCAACATCAGCATGTCAGACTTTGAAAGCATGAAGGAGTATGGTGCAAGCAACAAAGCCTGTGTGAAGGAGAGCGAGGAGACCCAGATTGGAGGGGATGGTAGGTCACAGCCCCAGGGCAACGGGTACCTTCAAGGAGGACCTTACAAATGCCACAGCCTGCCTGCCCACTGATGGTCCCCATACCCTAATGCCTCCCCTTCTCTCCCTGCAGAGTTCATCACCACTGAGGTCAGCCTAGAAAGTTCTGCTGAGACAAAGAAGGCCAAAAGGGTAAGAGAAGGCAGGAGAAAGCTTACTGACCTGGGAGATGACACCACAGCTCTCCAACCTCTGCCAAAAGAGCCACCTTCTCCCAGAGGCCCTATTTATACCCAGGTGCTTTCCATCTCACCTGGAGGAAGACACTACTGCAGATCAGCCTCCGTGGGGAGAACTTAACCCTTTCCTCACCCCATGTTTTAGCAGAGACAATAATAGGCTCATAGAATGGTTTGGGTTGGAAGGGACCTTCAGAGGTCATCTAGTCCAACCCCCTGTAGTCAGCAGGGATGTCTTCAACTAGATCAGGTTCAACTAGATCAGAGACCCAGACAACCTGACCTAGAGTAACAGTCACCTTGCTTCCAGCAGCCCCAGGTGGTGCCAGGAAGGTTGGAGTTGGGTTGTTAGCATAAGTATAAAACACTGGGATAAGCAGATTGCCAGAAGCTAGAGTACATCCAACCTTACCCCCCCCATGAGGACATGGTTTAAGGGCAGAAATGGGCAGGGAGGTCTCTGTTATTGCAAGAGCTATGAGTTGCTCTTGTGGCCCCAGCAAGCCTCTGCCTTCCCTCCCCTTGGGTAAGATGATGGTTGAGTGGCACCACTCAGCAGTAACTGAAGGTGCCAGATGCAAGCCCTTCTTTTCAAAGGTCCCTAAGGAAAGGTGATATGTAGGTGTTGTAAGTGCCAAGAGCTGAACTGGAGCAGTGAAGGAAACTGTCAGGAAAGCAGTGAAACCAGGACAGGTGAGCTGGGTGCCAACACACAGGGACAGGCATGCCATGGAGTCCCAAACCCATAAACATTTGAGGTCTTCCCAGAGCTGAACAAAGGCGTGATGCTCTCCCATGAGCACCTGTGTGACCTGTCAGATTGCCCCACTTGTCCAGCCCACCCATATCATCCTGAGAGCCTCACAGCCCATGAAACACTGCCTTTTCCCATGCCACGTGCTGCTGTCCATCCCTGGCCACCTAACTATGTCCTCCTGTCCTTCCCCAGAGCTCCAAGGAGGATGCTGACCTTGCCTACTCCACCTTCCTCCTCACCTCGGGCACCATCGCACAGGGTGGCTCCGGGGAGGACAGTGCTGCCCCAGAGGTGTCTCCCCCAGCCTGGGAAGGACAGATCTGAAGATGAGGGACCAAGAGGTGGCAGCAACCAGGACCAGCTTTACCTTGAGGATCAGAGCAAGAGCTCAGCAAGCAGCACTGTTTATTGCTACCACTATTTGCTATCGCTTGACCTTTTCCTTTTTTGCTTAAATTCAGCTTTGAGCAGTGATTTAGGAGGAATCCTTGGGTGCAAAACATGGACACTGGTCTGGAGGTACAGGTCTAGGTGAGCAGGTTGGACAAGGAAACGGAGAAGTTTGAGGGTTTTAATCCACTGAGAACCCCAGTCCCACCAGCACCCTTCCAGCAGGGTGACCTCTCAAAGGGCAGAAGGCACATCTGAAAGAAACCCCCAAATCTCCTTTTCTCTTAAAGGCAGCTGGAAAAAATACCCCTAGAACAACATCTCATGCTCTTGATTCCTCCAAGCTTCCTCATCCTGAGGGCAGCACCTACAGACCAGCCATGGTCTGAAGTCTCTTTGTGCACAAGCAATAAAGAATACCACTGGCTTCAGCAGAGCGGGGGCTTGCAGTCCATGGGAGGGCATGGGGAGAGTGGACCCAAAGTAGGGGCAGCAGGGGTCAGTTTTGGGGGGAACTTGCTTCTCCTATCACTGCAGCACAACAGCATCACCTCTGGTGTTCACACAGCACAGGATGGCAGGAGAAACCCATGATTCATGGAGATAACCAGGAGAAGTTTTGAGTCCTGTTTTGCATATGCATTTTCATCAGCTGCAGGAATTGATCACAGCATGGGGTTAATTAGCCTGACAAGCTATTAAGAGCTCATAGAGTTGATGAGGCAATAGGCACTGGTGGTCACTGGTACTCTATGGTTAGCAGAGTACAGACCATATTCCCCAGAGCAGCTGAACCAACAACCTGTCCTTTCTGACAGGGAGTGGGAATAACTGAGCCCAATCCATGCTCCTCTGCCACGAGCCACCCTGCTGAAGGTAGCCTTGGAAACCACCTTGTGCTTAATAAACCTGAGCAGACTTCACTCACATGTCTTCCCTGGCTGACTTCATGTTCATCCAGGCAGCAATGAGGATTACTCTAATTAAATGTTATCTCTTGGTCTTATTTTCCAGAGTGGGTGACTACAGAGGGGAAAGCAGTTTATTGATGCACAGATTGGAAAAGAGCAGCACGATACTGCTGGCTGTCAGGGAGATGTGGAGACAGAAAGCTGAACACCTCACAAATAAAGCTATGTAGGAAACAGCAATGATGAAGAAATTGTGAGAAAGCAGAGAAGCAATTTTCCCTGAACACAAGGAATGGGATGGGCTGGTGCCTGCCTGGCAAAGAGAAGAACCGTGGAGGTGTCCAGCAGGGCCAGAGATGTTCAGGAGGAAAAGGGCAGAAACTGCACAGAGCAGAGAATCAGAAGGAAGGGGCTTAGATATCAGGAAAGATGCAGAGGGACCAGGACAGGTCTGTACCTGCCTGGAGTTGCTGGAAGTGAATGGATTATCCTGGTGCAATAGGGAAAGCCTGAGCTTGGGGAGTGTCCCTGGGGGTGAGCAGTCATAAAGCTGCAGGAGAATGCTAAGGTTTGGAAATTTCTGCCAGGAGAAAACCCCTTTTGTTCTCCCTTTGTAAATCCTCTTCCTCTTCAGCTGCCTGCAGGCATCCTGCCCTCAGCTCTGCTTCCTGCAGGGGCTGAGAGCCGTGGGTGGGCTGAGCTCCCTGGCAGCTGCCTTGCTCCCCTGTGGCTGGGAGAGTGTAAACCTAATTGGACATGAAAGCAATCAAACACGCATGGACTGAGGCACAGGATAGAAACAGCAAGGAAATCTGCTTAAAGACATCAAATCAATGACATCTGACAGAGTAAGCTGAGGGTGTGGAATAAACCCCACTCTCCTCACTCAGGCTGTGATCCAGAGCCCACCACAGTCAATGGAAAGGTCCATGGGGACTTCCCCAAGCAGCCCCATCCACCTGACCACACTGTTAGCTGAATGTGTTGACCAATTTCCAGTGGTCTGGGATGTGCTGTGGTACCTCCTGGCATCAGCCCTTCATCCCTAGGGGCATTTCTTCAACAGAAAACTGTGGGGTGTGCAAGATACCTCTCACTGGTGGCTAGAAGAGCTCAAAATGGGTGAAAACAGACCAGATCTATCCAGAATGCACAATAAAAAATGGTCTCAGGGACAAGCAGGGGTGATTCAGTGTCATTCAGGTTAAACTCTGGTCTCTGGCACACCAGGAGGGATGCTGAGGTTGCCAAGACTGATGGTATCTGTTCTGAGAGGACACCACAGTGAATTCAGAAAGTTTCACCAAAGCTTCTTCAGAATTCTGCCAAAGAGAGGCAGTCAGCAAGCACAGTTTCAAGTGGGGTTTACTTACAGCAATTACAGCAGATTTCCACCAAACTGACTACTGGGTAGCAGTAAATTACACAAGACATGCAAGGGCTTTTGCTCTATTCATCAACCACATACCTTCCATAGAAATGTTTGTTCCATGATAAGGCAGAAAGTATCACCTCAAAAAGAAGCACCAGTTTCTAAGATCTGGACATAAATGCCAGGAGCAGTTGTTGGAAGCAGCTGCCTTAGGCCAGATCAATCAGTAGCAGCAGCCCCATGAGACTGAACCCAGGTTTAGAAGCAGTGTAGACTGCAGCAGAGTCATTCCATGGGCACTTGGCACTCCTGAATATACATTCTCCATACAAAAAGATTATAAATTAAACAATACTTTTATGAAGTGATCACAGCTTATGTCTGCTAGCCAGAGAAACCCTTGGGGAGCACCCTTTGGTATCAGTCAGCTAGGGCAGTGCTGATGTGACCCAGCTCCAGCTTTCCATCTTCAAGGAGGACTCTCCTCTGGACCTGGCTAGCAAACCCCTCAGTGTTTGGCTGAACTCAGCTGCAATCATCACAATCTGCACTGATCCAGGACATTCTTTTCCCACTCAGCTGTGTCCCAGCAGCTTTGTCAGCCCTGGCTGGTGGTGGGGCATGAACACCTTCTGCTCTCTAAGGAGATTTCTCCATCCAGTCCAGCAGGATGTCCAGCTCACCCAAGGATTTAATTGCTGCTGATGTGACATTCAGCTGAAATGACATAAAGGAACAAGCTGTGAGCAAAGCTAGTGAATACAACCCCACAGAAAGAGAATCTGAGTAGCTGGGTTAATTACTAGACTTAATCACCCACTTACCCCCTGATAGTTCACCAGGATTTGCCTCAGTTTCTCAGTGGATTCCTGGCCACACAAGCACTTATTTTGCTCATGCTAGAAAAATAAGAGAGAACTGATTAGCTTGGGGAGATTGCTTTTAAAACTAGGTGACCACTTTCCAGTTGTGGTGGAATTACTGGATAGGCTGAGACCTGGTGAGACTGTGGAGAGAGCTGTAGGTCCCCCAGGCAGACTGCAGCCAAGAGTTTGTTTTGACAGACAGAGGGAGAGGATAAATATTATTCTTGAGCTGGCTCTGAGAGGGCAAAGGTAGAGAGTTCTCAGGCACACTTCACATCATGCTTCTGGGTGTCCTCATTAAAAGCATTTTTGTAAGTAAGGATTCTGTAACTTTATAAAGCCACAGAATCACAGAAGGGTTGAGGTGGGAAGGAGCCACCAGAGAACATCTAGTCCAACCTCCCTGCTCTAGCACTGTCACCTAGATCACATCTCTCAGGGCTGTGTCCAGGTGGGTTTGGAATCTCTCCCCAGAAGGAGACTCCTGAAGCTCTCTGGGCAGCCTCTGCCAGGGCTCCAACACCCTCACACCAAACAACTTCTTCCTATGTTTAGGTGGAACCTGCCTGTTGCCTTGTGTCCTATTGCTTGGCACCTCTGAGAAGAGCCTGGCTCCATGCTCTTGGCACCCTCCCTTCAGTTACTTCTATCTACTGATAAGGTCTCTCCTCAGCCTCCTCCAGGCTGCCCAAGCCCAGCTCCCTCAGCCTTTCCTCAGCAGGGAGATGCTCCAGCCCCTCAGCATCTTTACAGCTCTCCATTCGCCTCCCTCCAGGAACTGCATGTTTCTCTTGCACTGAGGACCCCAGAACTGAAAACATTTAGGTTTATTTAGATATCAAACACTACCAGGTGAAGCTGAACTGTAGCAATACCCAGACTCACACACTGCTGCAGGCTCCTCCTGACGCTGAGGAAGGAGTTGGCTATGCTGCTGATTTTCCGGTTCACGTAGGAATCCTCAGTCTTGCAGTGCTTGAAAACTTTGTCCACATAGAAGTTGAAGAGGTGGTGGGTGATGCAACATCTATCTGAAGACTTAAAGAAGACAGTTCTGGTTTATAAGGTCTTCCAGCATGCTTTGACCCTGGAGTCACCAGCCCTCCTGCCCTCCAATAGAATCAAACACCAACACCAAGCAGGGCAGATGAGCACCACAGGGTGTTTGGATTCCTGGAAAGCTTTAGATCAATATTCCAGGAGATCCATCCTCAGCAGGTTTCACTGAGGCAACAAAATTAGCAGCTGATTTTGTAGCTGGGTGTTAGAGACTGAGACCTGAAGTGGTTTCCCATGTCTACTGCCTTTGAGTGTAAGACAGCTGCAAAATACCATAATATAACAAAACATAAGCTTTGGGGTTCTTTAATAGCTTTCTACTCAACATCTGATTGACCTCCCTAAGCCTCCACTGCCTGAGGTGATGTGGAGACCCAGTTAAAGCTCCTGCAACTGCACATCACATACACCAACACAAAATCTCTCTGCCCACCGTTCCTGGAAAGCCAGTCAGGGTGAAAGCCCTGTGCAGGAACCGGCAGTGGGAAACCCACCCACCTCTTCTCACAACCTCATCCTCCCTGACCTGCCTTTGTCTGTCTGCATCTGTGTCTCACAGGAACTTAGAAGTGATGGTACTGAAGAGCTTCTCCAGCCACCCAGAGCTGGTGGCCCTCATGGCTGGGGTTGAGGTGCTCACTGCTCAAAACTCTTCAGAGGGAGACTGAAGCCAGGACACCTACCTTGAGCTTGTGCAGAGAATGGGGATAAGACAAGATGCTGAGGGTCTTGATGGGGTCTCTGGCTTGCTGCACAGGAGAAGACAGAGATGGTGATGGAGGTGCTGACTCCAGAGGTTATTTCAGGAGCCGCTAACTAAAGAGCTTCCCCAGCTCCACGAGAGCCTGGAGCAATACTTACAATGTTGGCTTTAATCGTGTTGAAACCAGCCCTAATCTCAGCCATGCTGATGGGAACCCTGCAGGAGCCGAGCTGGAAGATTTGGCTGCCAGCTGTTGGCACTAAGCTCAAGGAGCACAGCATGGAGAGGAGGCAGAGGAACAAGTGAGATCCCTTCATGCTGCCACAGGACGAAAACACAGCTTGGCTGCCTGGGAGAGCTGCTCAGAGAAGACAAAATTGCCTCAATGTCTGCCCTAAATAACACAACTGTGATGCTTATGAAAAGACATGTATTAATATACATATATTAATATATAATGTTAATATACATATAATATTAATATACACATAATAAGTATATACTAAATATACATATTTATTAACACATGCATTAAAAATCCCACCCTCACCAGTATCTCTTCCCCATTTCTTCTTCTCTCATGTGCAAGAGAATAAACCCGAATATTTAACCAAAGATTGAACAGAAGAAAAATGAAACCAAACCAAATCAACCCAAACATCTAACAGAAGATACCCAAAGAAGCAAAAAGAAAGAAAAGATCAGTAAAAGACTGCACATAAATAGACAACATCAACTTAAAAGAAGTCTCATAAATACAGGTAAATCAAATTTTCCAAAGTCTAGTGGCTCAGACAAGAGGCAGCAGGAGGAAAGTGCTGCTGAAAGCAACAGACCCCCAAGGCTGATCCCAAAAGAAAATGCTTTCCCTCAGAGACAGGGAAAGGTCTCTTAGCACTGAAAGTTTAGGTTATTCCTGAAGAACATCTGTCAGAGACACCCTGATGAAAAGCAGGTAAATCTGCAGGAGCAGATAGAGCAGAAGGATAAAAAAATCAGCATTTTACCTTGTTGCTGGCTGCAGGTTCACCTGTCTCGCTGACATCTGACCTGGGGAGCTCTGAAGGACAGGTTTTTATCCAGGTATTGGGAGGAAATAACTCTTGGATTAACTTTTGGGATTTTTCTTGCTTTTCCCAGCACGTATTTCCCTTTGTAATTGCCTGAATTAATGAGGTAGTGAAAGGGACCAGCTCTCCCACCCAGAGCTATTTCCCTACGGAGGCGGAAATCCTGGCAGTGCCTTGCCGCTTGTCATTCGGGAAGCAGGACACGACCTAAAGGAGGGATCATCGTGGGGTTACACCCCAAAACCTCAAGCTCAGGGCTTCCCCCCAGCATAGAGCCATGCTGCCAAGCCCTCCTGGAGAGGAGCAGATCCTAGCTCATCATGGAGGTGCTGGGATGTGAGAAGCTGAGTGGCATCGCCCCCCTGGGATGCCAGTGGTCCAAAGAGCCCAAGGGCTTCTGGCAACAGGACACGGTGCACCAGTGGTGTGACTCAGAGTGTTAGCAAGACCTTTCTCCATCACCTTCCTGGCACATGAGGTCTTCAACCACCAGATATGGGAAATCCTTCTCGCAGGCTTGCTCCTCAGGTGGGTGGACACTTGTCTCCATCAGCATGTCCCTGGTGTTTGGAGGCTAGAGATGCACAAGTACGAGAGGGCAGAGCTTGGTGACGACACAGCTCCCACCACGCTGCCAGAAGAAGCCACTTGGTTTCCAGGAGCAAAGTCCATAATTACCCTGCCACAGAAAACAGCTGCTGAGCAAAACCAACACAGCTAATGTCCTCCTCAAGCTGACCAGGAACACTCTCACACCAACATTCCAGCTCCAGACTGTCCCCAGGGAACCAAGGTTTACAGCTGGGACATGCTCTCAGGTGAAAGTGGCAGTACTGTTGCAAAACCCAGACTCTTTCACCATGCTGTTGGCTCTGAGACTAGTTTGGTTATTTGTGTAACCCCTCTGGAGATAGCTGTGTTCAGTCTACAAACAGAAATGAGCCATTCAAAAGACTTCTGGGACTACCTGTACCCCAGAGGGAAGAAGGTCAGATGGACTTGGTGGGTGTGGAGGTGGCAAAGACACCTCTCTGATCCCATAACCCACCTCTGGAACAGCCACCATGCTCTGGTGAGAGCAGCCTGAGCCTGTGCCTGCTGCAGTGCAGGTAGATCCTGTGTGCCACTGCCTTTGGGCCAGGGCTGCTCCTCACAGCTTTGCTGGGTGAGTTATTTATTGGTAACCAAGCTTGATCTTGAGCATGTATCAATCATCAGGAGAAGACTAGGCAAATAGATTTTGTGCCCAGGCTAGTCATGGTGTTGCACATAATGTTACCTAAACTGCCCCAAATACCCCAAACATGCTTCCTTCATCCCGGTGCCTTCACACCATGAAACAGCCAAAAGGCAGGTCCAAATCTGCAGCAGGTTGCATTTGCTCTTGCTGAGGTGTTGGAGGGGACCTCAGCAGCACAAGGATGTTCAGCTCTGCCTTCCTCCCCCAATTCCCAGCTGCTGCCTGTCATTGCAGCAGCAGTTTTGCTTGGAGCAGAGGAAGAAACAGCAGAGGAGCATTCCCAGGCAGCCTGGTGCACACCCAGCCTCAGTGAGGAAATGGGGAGCTCTTACTTAATCATGTAAATTGCAGATGAGGAGAAGGGATTTCTCTCTCTCTCTCTCAATTTTTAAGTTTATTTTTCTTTTGGTAACTGAACTGATGCCCAAGGCAGGTCAGCCAAATGCCAGCAGGCAAGAAAGAGTCATGGGCTAAAAAGTGCCAGCCAGGCTGTTGGAGTAAAGATGCTGGAGTGCTATGGGAACAGGAGTGAAATGATGTCTTACCAAGGGTGCTCCTTTCCACACCTCTGCATGGCCCTGGCTGGGTGTCCCTTGGCCTCTCCATCCTGCCACTGATCATTGGCAAAGCAGAGGCAATAGCCTGAGCCTCACCCAAGGACATGGAGGAGAAAAGCTAGGTCAGAGCGGGGAGATACTCCACAGGATTTCTCATTTGGGGTTTTTAAGTGTGTGTGTAAGGTTGGTGATTGATTACCCCAAGTGCTGGACCTGGAGGAGGTCTGAAATCCTCAATCTTCAGAGCAGATGAAATGGCATCAGCACATGAAATGAAAGGGATCTCGACATGTGCTAGACCGAGTGGTGATGGAAGCAGATCACCCAGGCTTGGCTTTCCCCTGGCAGCCTTCCTAAGGGAAGCTCTCATCTACCTGCCAGCTGCAGCAGCATGAAAATATCCTCCCAAAACAGCAAAGCCATTTCTCAGGTGCTCTGGGAAGGAAGAGGGAAAGGAGAAATTGGGATTTCTGCAACACAGCAGTCTGACGATGCAGATGAGCTCAGGCGGTGAAATGGGAACTGACTCCCCCAGGCACTCTCTGGATAATTAATCCTTTCGTGTAATGCAGCACTGGGAAGCTTGCTGGGAGCTGGGAAGTGATGCTGGGAGCTGGGGAGTGGTGCTGGGAGCTGGGGAGCGGTCCTCTGGCCAGGAAAAGGGAGACGACTCCCAGCTGAAGGGAGACGACTCTTCCCTTGGGATTTTATGGGAGGCACCTCGTGAAAGGGCACACTAAAAGTAGTGATCAGCCACCTACCAAGCCAAGGCAGCAGCACAGAGGGTTTTTAGCTACCTGCCACCATGCTAGGGACCTAAAAACTGAGCCCCATGCATCACTTAGAAACGAGAAATTTTTCATACAGAGCCTGTGGTGGGCAGCACAGCTCCTGCACCTCTGACAGCTGCAGCAATGCCACCCAAAAAAGGCACGGGAGGAGCTAGGTGAAGGGAATGTTCCTGGAAAACAACTCTGGGAGCAGCCTCCTGGGCCACCCTGGCTCCAGCAGCTCTGACCTCAGCTGGGACCCGATGCTCAGCCTCACCCCACGGTGGCATCGCCGTCAGCTTGCAGAGCTGGCATCACTGCCATGGCAACGGAAACCCTGCAGACAAAAGGCTTGTTGAAATGACTAACGAAGCTGCAGACGTTCCTGGAGAGCCCAGGACTACGACAGGAGACGAGACACCTACTCACTGCTGGCCACTTACGTCAGGGAAACTCAGCAGCAGCTCCCAGTCCTCACCCAGTCACTTACTGGGAGTTACTGCAATCGCAGAATCATGAAGGTTGGAAGAGACCTCTAAGGTCATCGAGTCCAACCAGCAGCCTATCACCCCCATGCCACTAAACCATGGCCCTAAGCAACCACATCTAGATGTTTTTTTGAAGCCCTCCAGGGATGGTGACTCCACCACTGCCCTGGGCAGCCTGGGCCAATGCCTAACACTTGCAGGGAAGAAAATTTTCCTGATATCCAATCTAAACCTCCCCTGGTGCAACCTGAGGCCATTTCCTCTTGTCCTATCACTGGTAACCCAGAAGAGACCAACCCCCACGTGGCTCCAACCTCCTTTCAAGGAGCTGTAGACTGCTGACCTAACTTTACTCACCTCAAATATCCAAAAGCTTGAAGCTGTTCTGATCTGGAGTGACCACAGGCAGAGGTTAACACTAGATTTCCAGTAAAGTGTTTCAGAGTGATAAGGGACCAGTTTCAGTCCTGCATTATATCAGATCTGATAGTACTTCACAGCCCATTCTTGGTTTGCCATTCTTTGTCATTACTCACTTTTCACAGCAGCTCTAGGTGAAGCAGCCTTTCAGAGGTGAGGTTGGCAATGGTTTGCACACAGATCCCCAGTGTAGGACAGAAATGTCTCAAGTCATTGCAGTTAGGAACTCTTCCTGACATCCTTCAGGGAAAGAGCTGCAAAACCCAACTTGGACTCTGAAACAAAACTGCTTGTAGGATTTTGCATGTCCCCTGGTAATACTGTAGCTCACCACAGCACCTGCCTGAAGGAACAGCATTCTCTTTCCACAGGCAAAAAGAAAATGCTTCTTCTTGGGTTTTGTGCCCTGGAGCAATTTGTTCTACACTTGCAGTGGTGTAAATGGTCAGACAGCCCTACCCTGACCAGGGAAGCCTGGCTGCAGTTGGGTTGCAGCTCTGAGCAGTTCTCAGCTCCTTAAAAAGCAGTGGTTAGACTGCCAAGGAATTCACAGAATTATCACAGTTGGAAAGGACCTCCAAGATCATCAGGTCCAACTGATAGCCCTACACTTCTGTAACCTCTAAACTTTGCCTGGCTCTCCAGCCCAGAGCCCATTCCAAATCTCTTTGGTACAAGTGCTAACCTGGCAGGGTCTTCTTGAAGCCCAGAGAGTCACAGCAGCACCCAGATAGGTGTCACCCACTCCATCATCACCCTTTCCTTTGGTTTTGCTGTCCAGGAAGGCAACATGCTCCCAGGCTGCCAGTACCATCTCCCAGCCTCTGAAAATCTGGCTGCTCCTCTTCCCTTTCCATTAGTATGGTTTATTATGGACAGAGAGCAGGGGCTGGGCACCACACAGGTTCACTAGCCCTGCCCTCACTCAGCCCCAGCTCTGCAACAGTGCTGACAAGAGTCAAAAAGAATAAGAAGAGTTGTTTTTCTCAGCAAACTCAAGAAATGAGTCAGAAAAGCCTCTGCTGATAGGTGTGGTACAGTGTGTGTCCTCTGCTCCCTCACGTTTCTAACCATAACCACTTGAATCATTCTGAAAAATCAAACCCTCAGAACTGCCTTTTAGGGAGCCACAAGCTAAGCAAGGCTCAGCCTAAGGAAATGCAACTTTTACTCAGCCAAGCTCAAGAGTTGCCCGAAGCCAAAGGAGAAACAACTCCAGCTTGTCTTCCAGGATCTCTTCCTGAGTGGCTCGTGCTGCTTTAGGATCTCCTCTCGTGGGCAGAGCAGCTCCTTTCCTATCATTGAAGGACTTTGGGAGAGTGTCCTCCACCCCCAGATGATGCCTGAATCCTCCTGGTTTAGGGCATCACCAGTGTCTGCCCCTCTGGGACTGCTCCTGCTGCCTCCTGTTACCTACAGACCAGGTTGTCCCCAGCTCCATGTCTCATCAGGAGGAGAACAAAGCCACCTCCCCCAGGGATATCCCAAGGCTTATCACATCCTCATCACCTCATCACTGTGGATGGCCCAAGGCTTTCCCTATCCTCACTGGATGTCCATGACCAGGTCATGGTTAGCCCCAGGCTGTGCAGGGCTGCATGTCACCCAAAATGACACTGCCTCAGCCACCACCTTCACGGAGCAGATGTGACACTCATCTGTGTGAGTCACCCCTGGCAGTGCTGCCAACAGGCCATGATTTCACACAAAGAGGGGAAAATGCAAAGCTGAGTGGGTTTGGGTGGGTTTGGTTGGGGTTTCCCCCCCCCCCCAAAGATTCACTTTTGTGGAAGGGCAGAGCGTGGTGGAGGATCTCACACACACTGACATCTCCATTCTGCAGAAAACCATTCATCTAGTCAGCAGGCTGGGGAGTGGGGAAGGTTAGATATTGCTTCCCCTGCCTTCAAAGTGTCAACTCATCTTTTGGTTATCACAAATGGCATCTTCCCCAAGGGGAAATACATGTTTCAGGTCTTTACAGTTTAATGACACAGCCAAAAAGCAGCTCCTGGGAGCTTCTCTCCAGTTGTCCAGCACTTGGCTCTCAGCAACCACCTCTGTGCCTAAGGCTTCCTCTGCAGAGCATCTTCAGCAAGCCATGAGTTCAGCCAAAGAGAGAGCCACAGAACCACTCAGGTTGGAAGAGACTTTTAAGATTATCAAGTCCAACCATCAACCTACCAAAGACCTGCTGTGCCCAAAAAGGGGCAAGGCCATGGTGGGTGTGAGGGGTAGGGACCAGCCCAGGGACTCCCACAGACTCCTGCTAAGTTCAGGAACTGGCTGGAGAATGACATTGCTCCTGGGAAATTTCCACCCCTAAATTTGCCCAGCTCAGGAGTTATCCAAAAGGTTGAGCAGCTTGGGTACCTCTCCCTCTTCTGTGCTCATTTCAGTGGCTTTCAAGGCTTTGGTTTTTTCCTCTTTTGACCCAGCAAGTGAAGGAAATTGGCTGTTCCAGCAGAAGTGGAAGTCCAGCTGTCTGAAAAGCACTGCCCAGCTCTGGAGAGGAGCAGAAGCATCCAGGAGACCATGATGTGAAGCCCAGTGCCCATGCTAAGGCTTGCACAGGTCTCCAGCTGTGCATTGAGTTCAAAGACTCAAATCTGCCAACAAGATTAATCACAGGCTAAATGAATGAGGCTATTTTCAGTTTCCAGGAGGTTTCAGAAGGTTTTTGATGTGGGCATCTGACCTATTAGCAATTGGGCTGCTCTAAGCAAAGGCAAAGCCAACCCACAGAGAAATGCTGAAGTAGAGTTAGGGTTTTGAGCACCAAGGCCTGGGAGGACCAAGAGCTCCCAGAGAAATGAAACTTTCTTGAAAGGTCTTTGTGAGGGAGAGAGAGCTGATGGAAAAGGCACTGAGCAAATCCAACTTCCACTTTCAAAGCCCACAAGAAGCCCCCAGGCACCTCCTCCCTGCAGGATTCAGGTTGGTTTACTCTTCTTGCTTGTAATTCTAGGCTTTTCCTTCTCCTCTCTTGCCATCAGCACCACAGTCATAAGTCACAGCAGCAGCCATTGTGATGCTTCAGCTTGTTCCTGCACTCCTGGGCACTGGGTTGTGCTGGTGAGAGAGCAAGTTTGCCCCTTGGAAAGTGGACAATCTAAAAGAGATGTGAGACAGAGACCCAAAGATGAGACAAAAGTAAGATTAGGCAAAGTGGAAGGAAATAGCCCATTCCAAGGACAGGGGTTTGCCATGCTGAGCCTGGAGATCTCCAGCTGGAAGCCCTGGATGCTTTCAGGACATACAGAAGAGCTGGTGCTGGAAGCTCTAGGGTGCTGTTCTCCACCAACAGCTCTTCTTTGGAAATGAAGGATCTCAGTGTTGAGAAAACCAAAGCTGAAGTTCCTTGCTTTGAGAAATGCAGATGAACAGGCACTGGTCATGGAACTGGACATGGCACTGGTCATGGAACCACAGAATGTCCTGAGCTGGGAGGGACACACCAGGATCATGGAGTCCAACTCCTGCCCATGCAAAGAACAACCCCAAAAATCACTCCATGTGGCTAAGTCTGCAGGACTTTGAGGTTTATAACAAAAAATAACCACACAGAACAGAGTGATGGCACAAGCAGAGAGCAGGGAGAATCCTCTGCATTCCCAGGAGAGCAAGAACAGAGCAAAGACTTTACCTCCCACCAGGCACAGCCAGGATGGTCACTGCTGCTTCTGAAAACAAGCAAACCAGCCTCGTTTCCTCCTCCAAAGGTTCAGACAGAGCTCAGAATGATGAAGTTGTTCAGATCACCACAGTGATGCCCTGGAGAGAAGAGAAACCTCCATCACCTGCTGCTGCCAGCACCGAGACCGATGCCATCAGCACTGCCAGGGCCAGCACCAGGCTTGGGGCAGTGACATGACAGACACCAGAACATGCTCTGTGCTTATCCAACTCTCCTGGCTCCTCTTGTGCTTAGATGTGGAAGAGCTGAAAACTGATGTGACAGCAGAAGGACGTTTTTTAGGCAGCTGGGCTTGCCCTGGGATTTGGGTAAGGGCTGGAGCTGGTTGTCCCACCTAGAACCTGGATTTGCCCTGGAGGCTGAAATGTGCTGATGGTGCAGGCAATAAATGATGCCTAATAGAGGAGAAAATGAGTGCTTGCTGCCATCAGCTCGGTTTTCAGACTCTCTGAGGTGAAGATGAATCAGTCCAAGAGCCAGGCAAAGCTGTCAAAGATTTAGCTTTCACCAAAACTGAAACTGATGTCTCAGTAAACTGGCTGTGGATTCATGCTGGGCTTGACCCAGCTCTCAGACCCAGCTTTCAGTTTTGCCTGGGTTAATATTGCCTTGAGGACACATTAACTTGAGACTTGATTCAGTCTCAATTTCACAACCCCGAGAGGCCAAAGCTGGTTTTGTTGGTGCTGGTGTTTGGGAAGTCTCCTCTGCATCCATCTCCTGACCTGTTTGCACAGTTCCTTGAATCCAGTCTCTGCCCCACTGGGGCTGCACAGCCACCCCCCTCCAGAACATGCCCCAGGGTGGGCTGATGAACCAGGCTATGGCTTACCCAGTGAGGAGGAACATGGCTCAGGGAGGACCAACAGTGCCCCTCCAGGGATGGTGACTCCACCACTGCCCTGGGCAGCCTGGGCCAGTGCCTAACCACTCAGTTGCTCACACAAAGCAACCAGCAAGATTCCTTTTAGCCACCACCATAAGACAAGGGCATTCCAAGGATCCTGGCTCTTCCATTTGACTGTTTTCAGCAGCCCCTCTGCCAGGCTCTCCTGAGGAGCAGGCAGTGCCCAGCTCTCCTTTCCCGACAGGCAGGACACAGCTACCAGGGGAAGTTTGCTGCAGATCTTTCTTCTTCTTCTTCTTTCTTCTCCTTTTTTAAACCCCACTTGTCAGTGAAAGGGGTTTTCCATCCTTCAGATTCTTCTGTCACTTCCTAATTCCAGCCTGCAAAAGCTACATGGAAAAGCCATAACCAAAAAGGGATCTCTGCCTGGTCCTGGTCCTGAAGTGAACCTTCCTCAGGCTCCAGGAGAAGATCAATCCCGGGCAAAGCACTGGAGAAGTGAGATGAGAGCTGAGCAGGAGGGGAGCAGAGAGCCCAGCTCCCACAGAGGGAAGGAGGTCATAACCCTGGGAGCAATGGGCTGTCAGAAGGAGCTTCTTGATTGCTTTCAGAGGTCATGTTCTGGTTTCCTTTGGGTCTCTGCCACTGAGCCATCTCTCAGGAGAAGCAGCCAGGTGACATCACCTGCTGTCGCCAGAGAAAAGAAGAGAAAACAGAAGGGAGATCTGAAGACATGGAGGCAGAAAGCAATAACAACTTCAACCCCTCTGAAATCTCTCAAAAGCAGATCTGACAGATCCTCTTTCAATCAGAAAAGATCTCAAAAAAAAGATCAGAAAAGAGCTGAAGCTAAGATTATTCCTCCTCCCCTTTCCCAGGGCACAGCTGGATGAGGTTGTTCTGATGCTGAGGTTGTTCATTAGAGATTCCTCAGCTTCCAGTCAGGGAATCACAGACTCATTAAGATTGGAAAAGACCTCCCAGATCATCTGTTAACCTAACACTGCCAGGTCACCACTAAACCATGGCCCTCAGCACCACAGTTCCATGCTATTTGACCCCTCTAAGGATGGTGGCTCCACCACTGCCCTGGGCAGCCTGGGCCAATGCTTAACCCCTCTGTCAGGGAAGAAATTATTCCTAATCTCCAACCTAAACCTCCCCTGGCACAACTTGAGGGTCTTTCACAGAATGGTTTGGGTTACAAAGGACCTTAAAGATCATCTAGTTCCAAGCCCTTTGCCTCTTTCCTCTTACCCTGTTGCTTGTTACCTTGGGAGAAGAGATTCCACCCTTTCCCCCCAAAAAAACCCCAAAACCAACCTAAAATAATTTCAACAGGAAAAAAAAACTTGAGCACTTCTATTTTATTGCATTTTTTTCTGTGAAAGGGCAGCAGCCTCTGAGCTGATTGTTTTGGGAATCTACAGCATGAAACCAGTTCCCTGTGGCCTGACTCCTCCCTGGGGGTCTCTGCAGGGGCAGGTTTGGGTACAGCCCTGCACAGCCAGCACCATGCCTTCTCTGGTTAACTCACTCTCTGGCTCAGAGCCCAACCTCCAGAGCAGCTCCCCTGGGGACTCCTGAGGGCCAGAGTGTTATCACCCCAGGGATTTCAGAGCAGAAGGCCATGGTAAGGTCATGTGGGAAATCCCACAGCACTGGGGAGGCTGCAGCACCCCTCGGGACACGGGGGTGACCCACGGGCTCGTGCCATCACGTGTGCCATCACCAGCCATGGCATGTGCTTGTCTGTGTGCCAGGGGGTGGAAAAGAAAGCCCAGGATTTCTCCATCTCTGACAACTAGTTTCTGTCTTATGACCATTCCTAACTATAAATAGTTTGCAGTATTGGCCAGGGTGTTAATGCTAGGCCACGACAAAGACAGTGGTCTCCAGAAGAGCCACACACCACAACCCCCAGGAACAGCAACACCAGAGCCAAAGAAACTCATCAGAAGAGCACTTGGGAAATGACCTGTGCAAGGGAGGGGCTGCTCAAAATTGCCTCTGGAGGATGCTCCAAAAAAAGGGAAAAAATAAAGAGCAATGCAAGAGAAATTTGGGTATGTCAGGATGGAGCATGTGTTCCTCCTGTGTTTGGCACTGGGGAGGCCACAGCTCAAGTCCTGGGGTCAGTTTTGGACCCTTCACAAAAAGAAGGACACCGAGGTGCTGGAGTGTGTCCAGAGAAGGGCAAGGAAGGTGGGGAAGGGTCTAGAGCACAAGGGGTGTGAGGAGCAGCTGAGGGAACTGGGCTTGGTTAGCCTGGAGAAGAGGAGGCTCAGGGGAGACCTTCTCACTCTCTGCAGCTCCCTGAGAGGAGGTTGGAGCCAGGTAGGGCTTGGGCTCTTCTCCCAGATGACTAGCAACAGGACAAGAGGAGATCATAGAGTCATAGAACTGTCAGAGTTGGAAGGGACCTTAAAGATCATCTAGTTCCAACCCCCTGCCAAGGACAGAGACACTTCCCACTAGACATCCCTCTAGAAACCCCTGCCAAGAGCTTAGACCAGGACTGAAGAGGAGAAACCTAATGACACCCTTGCTTGTAACTGCTCACATGGAGAAGGGCAACGCTGTTCTTCAGGCAGATGCCCTCAGCTGCACCCCTTGAAGAGCCAGTGACAAGAGGGTGTTGACTGCAGGAGCACCAACCTCCCCCAGGGCTCCACACACCCCCCACAGAGTGCCTTAAGATGGCAAAGAACATGCAACCTAAGGAAAAACAATACAGCTTGCTCTTCTGGGTTAGCAGAGGGACCCCAAAATCCCAGGGCAAGACATGAAATAAGGATGTGACTCTCTGCCTGCCTTAGAGGCTGCAGCAAGCTTCCAAATATTGGGGGTTTTATGAATCCAGTGAAAACAGTGCAAACATTTCTCAGTCCAGTTAATCACCAAAACACAGCTGTAGCTGGGAGGAAATCTCCAATAGTTGATGCTTCTAGGCAGTGATTCCAACATGGTTTAGATCAAATGGAAGTTCTGGACCTGCTCAGAATTTCTGATGTAAGAGTGTGTCATCTCAGAGGTCACATCAGAGGTCACCATAACTTCTCCTAGTCACACTTAGCAACAGATTCGTGGACACTTCAATGTTCTGGGACAAAACAATGACATTGGCCAAATTTCCACAGAGCAATTTGGGATTTACCTGTTGAGGTCGATGTGAGTCACATGGCAAACTCCAAGGAGGGGGCTGGGGGAGCAGCTTTCCAGCAGTGAACAAACCCCAAACCACCTACTTGATGCTTCAGCCATCAGGAACTGTTAATCATCAGCCCTGGGGTAGCTGAGAGAGCAAATGCCTTGGCTTCAGGAGGGCTCTTCACCCAAGGGGAACCAAAGGCTTCCTCCAGAGCATCCCTGAGAGCAGAGCTCCCCAGTCAGAAGGGGTGAAAAATGGGGAGTTTCTGAAAGGGAAAGGAAGAAAGACACCATTGTGATAGGCTGGAAAGCTCTATCTAGAAGAGATAATGACTAAACCACACCAAGTGCCATGTCTGAAAGCAATGACAGAGACAAAGAAGGCCAAAAGCTGTGAAAACTTGCCCACATAAAAGCTTGCCAGGGCAAGAAAAGCCACACATGGAAGCAGCCTCTTCAATAAGTAAGCAGGAGATGTTGCCCTGCTCCAGGGGATGGGATTTCTGCAGACCAGCAAGCCCAAGCCCTGCCCCTGGAGGGGTCAGCCGTGTTCCACAGAACAAACCTTTCCACATGCTGTGCCTCAGTTTCCCTAAATGCCTCTGTTTGGCTGCAGAAACTCAGTTCTGCTGAGCACTGCTTGTGAATCACAGATTCAGTGAGGTTGAAAGAGACCTCTAAGATCATCAAGTCCAACCTACCATCCCCTTGCCACTAAATCATGTCCCTAAGTACCACATCTAGATGTTGTTTGAACCCCTCCAGGGATGGTGACTCCACCACTGCCCTGGGCAGCCTGGGCCAATGCCTAACCACTCTCTCAGGGAACAAATTGTTCCTGATACCCAAGCTGAACCTGCCCTGGTGCAACCTGAGGCCATTTCCTCTTGTCCCCTCACCAGTATCCCTGGAGAAGAGAGCAACCTCTATCTCATTTCAGGAGGAGCAGCTCTGAGCAGCTCGGTTAGGGCAACAACATGCAACTAGCTTTTGAGGAAGAGACTTTCCTTCCTGCAGTGACCTCCTCAGCAACCAGGAAAGCTGTTTCCTAAAGGTTCAGAAGCACACACCCACGGTCCCCTCCGGACACTCTTTAGGAAGAAGGTGCTTTATTCATTCATGCAGGAGCTCTGTACTAGTGCAGAGTCAGTGAGTTTCCAGCAGCAGTCAGCAGGAGTGAGTCAGAGTGAAACTGCACCGTCAAGATCTCTGACGCAGCGAGGGAAAGGCAGGTAAACACTGCGAGCAGCTGGGGCAGGAGTTTCCTTTGTGGAATGGACACCTCTGGCTTACGCTGCTGCCAGAAAGAGCAGCACACAGAGCAGGTTCCAAAACAGGGAGGAGGAGGGAATTGCATAAGAGAGACAAACTCCCTGCACCCTGAGGCTGTCAGCTTGAGGTGACCTCATGGAGAGCCACAGGTTGCTCAGAATAAGGGTGGGTTGGAATTGAGGTCTCAATCCCTTGGTTTGAAGGACACAGATTGGAGGACACACGTCCATAGTAAGGTTAAGGCTTGGCAAGCCCTGTCCCAGGCTGCCCAGGGCAGTGGTGGAGTCCCCATCCCTGGAGGGATTGAAAAGCCCTGGAGATGTGGTGCTGAGGGCCATGGGTTAGCAGTCCCCTGGCAGTGCTGGTTAATGGTTGGACTTGGTGATCCTAAAGGTCTCTTCCAAACAAAAGGATGCCAGGATTCTAGGAAACTTAAGGACCCACCCAGGTCTTGGCAGGGAAGCTTTTATCTGTGGCAGATTTGAGTAAATCCAAACTCAGGGTGAGAGCCAAGGGGGAAACAGGGAGGGGTAAGATCCTACCAGTGGAAACAGGCTGAGTTTGAAACTCCTGGGTTTTGCCTGGGCCATCTGCTGCTGCTGGCTCTTCTCCTTTCTCATAGCTTCTGCTGGCAGGCCAGGGAAGAAACCACAGGGCTGTGATGGGGCAGGGGAAGAGAAATGGGTCAGCAAAGCCATAAGACAGTCTGTGATTCAGATCAAGTCGTGTGCCTGCAGTGATTCACCAGGAGAAGACTTCCCCAGCCCCTCTGGAAGAGACAACATCAACAACAAAAGCAAAACAAATCACAAAATCCCACACTGTCTCCACCTCAAACCCTTCCACTAGTAATGTTTCACCTCCTTTACTCATACAGACACCCATCAAACATTCCACCAGTTGTTCCTAAAAGTGAAAGGCAAAAAAATAATCCCAATATCCCTGGTAATAAACAACACTTTGCATTTCTCCAGGTTTGCAAATGCAATTCAAGAGAGGTTCAGTGAAGTGAGGGAAAGGAGAAGGGAAAAGCTTGGCCCCAAGTGTTGTCTTGGAGGCAGGTTGGCAAGAATCTTCTGTTTCAAAGAAACCAGGAGCTTTGAAAGGAAACTCTGTGATCTCAGGAAGGCCAAGTCCATCTCCACTTTCTCTTCCTTGGATAAGAGATTCCTAGACTTGTCAGTGAAATCTTTATCACCAGGAAGCAGGGAGTGAGCACTAACATGTACAGAAAGGGAGCATCAAAGGGAGGAAAGCGGAAGGTGAGAGACGTCAGGGGAATGATCTCCAGCTCTGAAATGCTAAGGTTATCAGAGCTGGAACAAGAAGTCTCTGTGAGCAGAGAACAGCTCAGCCCTGGAGCCAGCTGTGGGCTCTGGATGGGACTTGTGTCCATTTCCAGGAAATCACAGAATCCTTAAGGCTGGAAGAGAGCTCTCAGCTCACCAAGTCCAACCATGGACCTAGCGCCCCCCTGCCACTAAGCCATGGCCCTCAGCACCACATCTAGATCCAGAAACACAAATGTTCAGGAGTGCTTCTGCACTTGAGCAGCCCACCCCAGTGGGAAGGTAGTGGCTCCCATGGCACAAACCCTGCTAAGCAGCCCCAGGGGGACCTGAGCAGCAAAGCATCCCAAGCAGAGGGGGCTCTACCTCTGCACCCCAGTGTCCTGATTTGAGCAGAGCAGCCGTCCCTGCTTTAGTGTCCAGCCCTAGCCCTTGACACCCAACACATCCCAGACCTGATCACACCAGCACTTGGGCACATCACCACATGGAATATGGGAGCATAGTCTTCAAGCTTGCTGAAGGCAGTGAAGATTCAGATTGGCTTCAGCAAACACATGCATGAACTGAAACAAAAACCCTAAACAAAATAAAATTCATCATGAAGATGATGATGTGCACTTGCAGAACAGCATGAGAATGCCCAAGGAGGAGACAGGGCAGGTTCAGTAGCAGCAATGCTGCTGAATTTTGCATCCCAAGGGCAGGTTTGATGCAGGGTTTAAAAATAGAAACCCTTCTTTTTTTTTTCCCCTAACAGAGGGGCATTCGTCTAAACCCAAAAAGCAATGTGAGAATGCAGAAGCAACCTGACACAGCACCTCTCCTCCTGTGCACTGCCTCTCCAGCCACATTTCCATTTACAAGAAGCCAGCAATGACAAAAAGAAAAAAAAAGACCAAAAAAAAAAGACCAAAAAAAAATGCAGAGTCTAAGCACAAAAGATTTGATGGGGTGTGAGGAGAGGAGGGGGGTCAAGAGAACAGGAAACCCAAGTTGACGGGAAACCCAAGTGACATTTGGGTTTAATGAATGACTTAAAACCCCAATATTGCTCCCCAGGAAATGGGGAGAGGAAACAGAGTGGGGATTTGAGAGTATAAATGAGGGGCTCCATCAAGGTGAAGGCTGCAGATCTGCTTCACCCTCCTGAGAAATTCTCCCAGGAGCTGGACCAAGAGGCCACCAAGCTCCTTCCACAGCATGCCAAGGCTCCCAGCCCTGCTCCTGCTGCTCCTGGCTGCCAGCACCCTGCCTGCCAGGGGCTCTCCTCCTGAGCCTGCCTGCCTCCACTTCCCCGAGCTCCTGCCTGCAAAGCTTAAAGAACTGAGGAGCAAGTTTGAGGAAATCAAGGACTATTTTGTAAGTACAGCCCTGCTGCTCTATTCTCCTTCTCCTTTTCCTTTCTTCTGGTTTTTATCTATTTTTCACAAAGCTCAGTGATCTGGAGGAGGGGAAAGAGCAGCTTCCTGCCAGCAGAAAGGATTCAGTCCTGTACTGCGTTATGGGCTGACAAGGGCTGAGAGCAGGAGAAGTTCAGTTTCCCTGCATGCTGAGCAACCTCCTTGCAAGGGTTTTCTTCCTAGTTTTAGTTACAACGAACTGAAGAGATTTCATAATGCATCTTGGCAGCCAGACTTCTCCCTAAGTGCTGCTGAACCAATTATTCACTGAGTTCATAGGAAGGAAACAGTCCCTTCTGCAGGGCAGCAGGTCCAGGCTCGCTGAGGTCAACACTAGATGAAAAAGGAAATCTTTTGCTACAGATTAGGGTTTTTTTTTTCCTCTTGGAGAGGACCACTCAAGCCTGGAGATGGTGTTTGATGAGTGGAGAGAGGCTGCAGCCACCTGCCCTCGCAGTGGTCCCTCTCAAAGCTCACTGCTCTCTACCGCAGCTCACGGGAGCCCCGGGGCTGCTGAGGAAGCAGCACAAGATGTTCTCGGAGCGCTTGTCGCTGCATCAGTGCTGGTGGAGATGGTGGCCACATCTCTGTTGCTGTTTTAGTTAATGTCACCGTGTTTTAGCAACAGAACATGCTCATTCTCCAGATTAGATCTCAGGATGATGTCAGGGCTTGTATTTGTTACCAAAAACACACAGCCAAGACTTTAGATTCCAAGCTTTCTTTAAATCTCCCAGTTACTATTGGGAAGGAACATTTTTAGCCTCTGAGGAAAGCTTTTAGGTACCTCGGTGCCATGAGGTGGTGCTTTGGGTGGTGCCAACCCATCCTGCTGCAGCTCTCTGCTCTTCCAGAGCCGATGGTGCAACAGAAGCACCACAAGAGCAAACACCTTCTGCAGATCCCTCACAACAAAACCAGGGGGATCAAACCCTCCCGGGTTCACACTCTGATGAGCTCACAGGCAGGCAGCCTGGGGTGGATCCCTCACTTCCAGAGGTTGCCAGAACATTGACCCTTCTCTGGTGAGCCCTAAGTTTGCATTAGCACTGACACAAACAGCCTCAGTGTGCAGTGCTGGGAGGAGCTCACGTGAGTGAAATCGCTGCTGCTGAAGGTTCTGATTTCATTTTCTTGTTGCTGTCACCTAAAGGCTCAGGGACTCCTGTTTCTGATCTGCTGTGCTGGGTGCTCTTTGGCTTCTCCCCAGGCAGATCATAAGTGCAAACAAGCCAAAGGATGGCTTGGTGGGACAGAGGGGACAGGAGTGTTGCCTCCTTGCCTAACTTCATGTGTCCTTTGCATCCTCCTACAGCAATCAAAAGATGATGAACTTAGCATCCAGCTGCTCAGCTCCAAACTGCTGGAGGAATTCAAGGTAAGAACTACAGATAAGTCTCCTCTAAGTCCCTTCTTCATCCTCTAGGCAGGGTTTTGTAAGAAAGGAAGCAGGCTGGAAATCAAAGCATTTCCTAACCTCACCCAGGGACACTTCTCCAGCCAGACAGTGCCACGTCTGCATGTCTGCTGCAGGGCTGGTTCTTCAGCACGCCACAGCCACAGCCAGTGGCTTTAACACATCACCAGTGCTCTGAGCACCACCAGGATTGGGATTTTCTTCAGGACACCCACCCCTGGGGGTGCCGGTCTCTAGCCTCACCATGGTTACCTCCTCTCTCCCCAGGGGAGCTTCGGCTGCCAGTCGGTGTCAGAGATGATGAGGTTCTACATGGACGAGGTCCTGCCCAATGCCATGAAGACCAGCACCCTCCACCAGCAGAGCATGGGTGACCTGGGCAACATGCTGCAGAGCCTGAAGGCCATGATGAGGCGCTGTGTGAGTGGGGCTCAGCATCACAACAGGGAGGAAATCAGTGCTGCAGAGAGGGAGCCAGTCCCAGAGCAGCAGCAGGGTGGGGAGTGGGTGGTGGGGTCTCCTCAGGGGCAGGGGCCAGGAGCGTGGGTGTCAGGATGGTGTTGAGGAGCAGAGCTAACAGGCTCTCTGAGGATGAGTTTTCTCCTAGCCCCTGCTCTCATCAGTTAACTAATAATGATTGAGAGGCTCTGCTCAGGAGCTCTACTCCTTTGCAGCCATCCTCACCCAACAGAGCCTGGCTGAAGAGATGAGGGGAGGATGGGTGGAGGGTCTGAGCCTTACATGGGTGCTGGAGCAGGGTGGCTCTGCCATGAAGCCTCCCAAAACTACTCCTGATACGGCCACGACCTCATCATCTTCCAGGGGTTGAGTCAGATGGGACAAAGCCTACCCTGGGCAGAGGGGACCAGAGGGCTGCCCTCACCCAGGGCCAGCAACAAGGGCCACAGGGCTGCCAAAGGGCTCAGGATCCCTTCTTGGGTCACAGCAGGCTTCTTCCAACAGTGCATGATGCAAAGCAGGGCAGTGGCTGCCCCAGGGACCCCCACGGCCACGGGGAAGGAAGGTGGAGAGCAGTGGGGAGGCAGTGACAAGGGTGCAGGAGAAGGAGAGAGCTGCTGCCACACATCCTGGGGAGGAAACCCCTGTGGTTGAAGCTGTTGGTCTTGTCCCTTTGCAGCACAGATTCTTCACGTGTGAGAAGAGGAGCAACACTGTGAAGCAGATCAAAGAGACCTTCGACAAGGTAAGGAGCTCCTGTGGCTGTGCTGGGGGCAGGAGGAAGCCACCACCCCAGAGACAGCTAGAAGTAGCTGCTGCTCCAACTTAGGACAGAGAACAGGCTGAAAAACCCTCTAATTATAGAAATACTTAAGGTAGAGGAATTAGTTTGGCTTGATGATCCTTCTGGGTCCCTTCCAGCTCAGAATATTCTGTGGTTCTATGAGGAAGAACTTGCTTGGTGTGAGGGTGTTGGAGCCCTGGCCCAGGCTGCCCAGAGAGCTTCAGGAGTCTCCTTCTCTGGAGAGATTCCAAACCCACCTGGACACAGCCCTGAGTGATGTGCTCTAGGTGACCCTGCTAGAGGAGAGAGGTTGGACCAGATATTCTCTGGTGGTTCCTTCCAACCTTAACCCTTCTGTGATCCTCTGAATCCAGAAGAACAATGCTGGAAGGAGCAGAGCTGGGTTGGGCAGAGGAGCTGGAGGTGTTGGTGGAAGGAGAATGTGTCTAGAGATTGTACCTAGTGGTGAGCATCACACTCAGACTCAAAGGGACTTGGCTTTCACCTGCAGATGCAGGAGAATGGAATCTACAAGGCCATGGGAGAGTTTGACATCTTCATCAACTACATTGAGGAGTACTTGCTGATGAAGAGGAAGAAGTGAACATGCCCATGGGTCTGCACCTTCCAGCCCCAATCCTGCTGGATCTTCAGAGATCACTTTAGGCTGCAAGAGCAGATGAGAAATTAATTTATCTCAGGGTTGAAGTCAAGAGTTACAGGTCAACAACTTCCAGTTTTGTATTCTATTTAAAAGTTGCCTTTTATTTTTTACCAAGGGAATTCAATATTTATTACTTCTAATACCTCAGTGTTTATGTTTACAACATGTCTGTAAAATACTATTTATTGGTTGATATTTTAACTACTCTTGAGGACAGTGCTATTCTATTCATAGCTTCAAAGAACTCAAAGGAGCACTCTTCTGGGGAGCAGAGCTTCTCCTGAGCACCACCTCTCTGAGCAGAGGAGCCTGACAGGAGCAATTCCAGCTCTGAGTTCAGCAGAGTTTGATTTGAAGCAGATGAGCACCCTCCTCATGTTCTAACCCCCTCTTGAGTTATACAGTCAAATGGGCTCATGCATAGCTACCTCCCTGGCTCTGTTCTGCACTGGGACTTGGGCACTGGAATATTCAGAGTGATGCCATGGCCTTGCCCTGAGCAAAGGAACCAGAGAGGTAACCAAGGGCTTGTGTGCACTGAGGAGGAGGAGGAGGAGGAGCAGGAAGACCTTCACTCCTGTGACCCACAAACAATCCTGCCATGGCAATAGGAGTTAGCTCCACCTCCAGACTTCAGCCTATCCATTAGTCCACATTAAAGACAAAAAAATAGAGTAGTAGGAATGAAATGTTTGGTTCTAACAGAACTTGATTTCAGAGTTGCTAAGGACTGACTTCCAGAGCTGCTGGAGCAGCCACTCTGCACTCTCCAAAGTTATTCAGCAGTTTCCAGTCTTTGATTGGGGTTTTTAGCTTGTTTGGGGTTTGGTTTTGTTTCTTGTGTGTGTGTGTGTGTGTGTTTGGATTTGCTTTTGATTTGGTTTTTGAAGTTAGAAAGTAATTAAGTAACCATCATTTTAAGGTGGCCTGGGTAATCTGCATTCAGCACTGGCAGTATATATATATATATATATATATATTTATCTCTATCCCTAACCCTGCTCACAAGGAGCTGCAGCAGCTGAGTGCTGGGAAGGGGATGCTGCAGCAGGAGCTGTTGGCTTTGGGGCTCCTTTTCCTCCTGCCCCAGTCTCCTGCATGCCTCCTCCCCCTCCACAAGTGCTAGAGGATGCTGAGCTGAAGGAAAATGCCACAGCCTAGATTTGCTTCTAATATTTAGAAGTATTAGGGGCACCAATGTGATGAAACACTGTCAGCTCGTGGTTTGCTTTGTAAGTTACTGCTGAAAAGAGGTTATTTATACTTGATTCATTCTATATTTACCTTTCTGATGACAGAAGGGCATTCCTGCTGGCTGCCTGCCCATATGGGACCTGGTTATCCCAGAGCCAGGGCAGCCCCTGGAGCAGGAATCCTGTTCCACGGGTGGCTCCTTCTGCTGAGAGCAACCAGGTGGCATCAGCTCAAGGGCAGTGTGGGAGCCAGATGCTCTAAAACTTCAGTCAAGCTTCTTAAGCTCCTGTTGAGCCAACTCTGGACTCCTTTTTCCACCAAGTGCCTTGATTCCAGTGTTGCAGGAGAAGTGAGGATGGTCTGAGAGCCATGGTGAGAGCCAAGAGCATCAGGGGGGAGGACCATGCCTTAGCCACAGCTTCTGTCACTGTGTGACCTCTTGCATGTTTATCTGTACAGAAAGAAATCTTCTATTTTTGCTAATAAAGACCTCCTGATGAATCCAGCTTCTGTTCTCTTCTGGCAACTTGTTCCCAGGGCTGTACATAAATCAGCAGCAGTGCATAGCTGCTGTGCCCAGTGTCAGTATGCTGGGGAGGAGCCCAGCAGGCATGGATCCAGGTGAGGAAGCCCATGGAAGATGAGTTCCATGTGTTAATGACCAGAGGAGTGGGAAGAGCTAAGGTCCTCACAGTTAAATGCAAAATCCTGACAAAATTTGCTGGTCCAAAATACCTGCCAGAGATTTACAGGAGAGAAACCCTGGCCCCAGGGTACTCCATGGGTCACTGCAGCCTCTTCAGCCTCTAACTCCAGCAAGGGTTTCAGCTCTTGCCCTATTCAGAGCAGCATTTACAGTTAAACAACTGGTTACATGCCCCAGATGGCACCAGTAATTACCAGGACTTTGGGTTTGGGTTTTTTTCAGTTAATAAGGCAATTTCTAAGTCTGTTTCTGCCCAGACTTCAGTCAGTGGAGTTGTTGAATTTGCCTCAAGAGGTTATTTGTCTTCTCAGTAAAAGCTGCACTGAGGAGCACTGCCCAAAGCTCCAGCCCAGGCAGATCAGGTCTGCATGCTCCCCTGACCCTTCTGCATCTCTTTTTATCCCTTGAATCATAGAATGGTTTGGGTGGGAAGAGACCTTCAAAGTTCCTCTAGTCCAGTCAGCAGGGACATCAGCCACTAGAGCAGGTTCCTCAAAGGCCCAAACAACCTGACCTGGGATGGTTCCAGAGATGGGGCATCTCCCACCTCTCTGGGCAGCCTGGGCCAGGTTCTCACCACCCTCAGTGTGAAATATTCCTTCCTTCTCTCTAGTCTAAATCTCCTCTTTTAGTTTCAAACCACCACCCCTTGTCCTATCACAACAGGCCTTGCTAAAAAGTCTCTCCCCATCTTATCAGCCCCTTAGTATTACTTTTCTTCCACAGGGAGCTCTCAGAGCCCATGCACCAGCTCAGGGCAGAAGCCTGAAGACCCTCCTGAGTGAAACCAGTGCCTGGGCTCTGCCTTGCACGGAGCAAAGGGCAGAGTCAGCTCAGCTGTGGGGAGTTTCTCAGTAAAGCTCAGTCATGCTGGTTAAAGTAACCACAGGAAGAAAGCAGATGGGATGCCTCCTGCTGCACAGAGAACAAAGGGTTCCAGTTACCTGGTGCTGCAGCAGTGGTTTGATTCAGCAGAAAAACGGAGGCAAAGCAAGTCAGCAATCTGGAGGGGATGGCTACCTGCTCCTGGGGGCAGCAGGGTGGGAGAAGACCTGCCACAGCGGGGAGGTGACAAGAAGATGCAGCTCTGCTCTTCCAGAACAGGGTCAGGAAGCTGGAGGGACTGTGGAGAAGTGGTGCAGGACTCCCAGCTGGGGCCATGGGTTCACTCAGGGGCCAGAGAGACAAGAGCAGGAGGACATGCTGGATCACCATGGAAGCCACGTGCAGAGAAGCCTGTGCCCTTTGTCACCGAGGCTTGGGGATGTTTGCATCACGGCACAGGCAGGCACAGCTCTGACTAAACACTGCAAGTTTCAGCAAGAGTCTCTGGAAATACCAGCAGCAGCAGAGCTTTGGGCAGCCCAAGGCTGCACTGACCACGTCCAGCAGCAGAGCAATTGGTTCATGATTCACCCCTGGCCATGTCCTCCAGTAGCTTTTTCCTATTGCTAGAGCAGCCCTGGCCATAGCAGTCCCTCCCTGCCAGGACACCCTGCTCTGGAAAAGGTGAAGAAAAGCAGGGGGAAAAGAACCCAAAAAACCAAGGGGCAGCCTGCAGAGCTGAGAGACCCCTGGCACAAGTCATCCCTGTGACTCATGACACCTACCTGGAACCAGAACCACAGCAGCAGCATCACCCAGCACCCTGCTCCTGGCATCTCACCACCATCCACCTGGATCTGATGCCCACTGCACACCATGGCTCTGTAGACACCCTTTGGGATCCAATGTGCCAAAAACACCAGCATCTGGGCTGGGGGGAGAATAAAGCAATAAAAAATAATCTTTTGCTCCAGCAGTGTGAGGCCATCAATGAATGTGCTCTGGCTGAGGCAGCAGGAGCAAAACCCCACTGGCCTCTTTCTTGTCACCAGAGAAAATCCACGTCCCTTGGCACGAGGAAGAGGAGCATCTTCTCTGGGTGCCACCAGGAGCAGGGACCTGGCTTTTCATGGTCCAAGGGCACCTTAAGTACTAAAGGGGGGAAAAAAAACCCCAAACCAAAAGAAGGCAAGTCTGGATGAACCATTTTGAAATGGCAAGAGCTTTCAGAACTTTCCTGGTTGCAGCTGTGGCTCTAGGTCACGCTTGTTAGTAACTCTCAGTGTCTGCCCCACGCAGCTCGTGCCTCTCTGTGTCCTAGATTTGAGCAGCACGTGACAGAAATCAGGGCTTTTGACATGAAAGAAGCCAAGAAAGAGCAGAGCAAACAAGGGTGGAGGGGAGCAGAGGGAAGCAGGCACGGCCCTGGCTTCACAGGGTGCCACTTTCTAATCTCAGCTGCACCAAGGTGGCGAGAGCCTGACTAATACCAGGCCTGGGATTACTAAATCCAGGAGCTTAGCTCGCTGCCACCAGCACCCTGCTCACCACAGCCACACTTTGGGTGCCCAGGGGTCTGGTTTCTGGGAAGGACTCATCTCCATGAGCACGTGAAGGCTGCTGAGAGGCTGCTCCTGCTTTCAAGGAGGAGCAAGTTGCTCAGTAAGCACAGGCAGGTTTTGGCAGCATCAGCCCTGCCTGTGCCCCTCGCTTGGGGACAAAGCCCAGAGCCCTGCACGCTGCAGGATGGGAACCCCACAAAGCTACAGGTTACATAGGAACAGATCTTGCTCCTCTAGGAAGTCAAACTGTTCAGCTCTCACCTTGTCCCCTGCAAAAGCCCAACCATCAGTTTTCTGCAGGCTTTAAATTTTGAGACAAGGTTGTTTGAGAGGAAGGATTTCACCTGCTGCCCTGACATCATTTCTTCTTCTCCTCCACCACTGCACAGCAGAGTTTGTCCTAGACCTTTCCTGAGCTCTGCAGGTTCCTGCCACAAACTTAGCTACTCTCCAACTGCACGGGAAGATGCAAGGCAAATAGAAGTCTAGGTTAACACACACAGCCCCCTCAGAAAAGCCCTTAACAAACAAGCAGACTGATGGTTGGTGAGATTCTGTACTCAGCCACTTCCACCCTCCTTCCCCAGGAAGGGTCTGGTGCAGAACTTCAGGAGCCACTCACCTCCTCTTCCAGATGCAGCCCCAGGGCAGTGATGGGAAGCCAGAGCTGGGCAGCCCCAGGGCTGCCCCCCACACTCCCAGCACTGAACCCCTGGGTCACACACCTGTGGCTGGCAGAGATGAGCATCCTGGTGAGATGCAGCCTAGATAGGTGGAAGGGATTCATCACTGGCACACAAGCCTGGAGGAAGCATTACACCACTGCTGCCACAGATGCTGTTTGAAGCAGATAGGGAATTACACAGAGAACTTAGGAAAGGGGCTAGAGGGTAAGCAAAGCCAAGGGATTCCCCTGGTTGCACTTGCAGCTGGTGGATGGGGGGGTGTGTGGAGACGTTTGGGAGTGGATGAGCACTGGGGGCTGTGTGGGGCTCTGGAGGTATTCACGGGTGAAGAGCCTGGTTCTCAGAAGGGCTCCTGGTTTCAGCGAAGCTCCTTTCCCACATGGGGTGCAGAGCCCCCAGCGCGCCCCAGCCCCCGCCCAGAGCCCAGTCTCCTCTGCACGCAGCCAGTTTCACAATGACTAAGGACTGGTTACCCTCCCTGGCTACCCTCCACGAGGCAGAGCCCGTGGCAGGCTGGAGGAGAAGCCACCTCACAGGAACAGCAGCTACCTGCCTTCCCCTCTGTGCTGAACCCCTGGATCCCGAAGCTGTGGCGAAGCTTCAGCTCCTGAGAGGTGAAACTCAGCTCCAGGGTGGTTCACAAGGCACCTGCCAGGGAACAAAGCAGCTGACTGCCCATGTGATGCCACAGAGATGCACAAACACCAGGATGTTTTGGGGCCCTGCCCCAGGGAGCAATCTATTGGCTTAGGGAAGAGCATGGCACAAGGGCACTGGCTCACTCTTGGGGCTGAGAGATGATGATGCAGAGGAAAGAAGGGAATTGGCTGAGCAGGTTCCCATCCACAGCACCTCTTGGGATGACTAAATCTGAGCTCTTACCTGGGCTTTCTGATGGAAGAGGAGGTGGAGATTGCAGCCCAGGGTGGAATGGGATGGCAGTTCAGTGTTTAACCCCCCCAGGCTGGCAAGTGCTGATAGCCCATGCATGGCAGGACGTGGACTCGCTGTTGTAATCCTTGTCATCAGAGAACTTAAGGGCAGCAGCAAAACATCAACCACACAACTGCTGAGCACTCCTCCAGCCTCTCTTGCACAACCTGCCTCCTTCCCCCCACCACCTACAATGCCCTGAGGACAGTTTGTCCTTCTGGGGCTGTCCAGGGTTGACCAACTCTGTGGCAGGGCAGCAAAGGGATGCTGAAGGCACGTCTCAGGGAGAAGGACATGCAGAGCTGAGAGCTCTCCAGGCCTTGTCTCCATCCCTACAAGAGCAGCAACAGGTTAGGAAACAGAGACCTTTGTGATTCACCTCCCAGGTAGTCACAAACACAGATGATCTACCTGGAGCAGAGCCAGACTTGGATCAAAATCAATCCCATCAAGAGTGACACATACTTATAGATATAGATTTTTTCCTTAGCAGGAAGTTTGTAACTGAAAATAAGAGGAGAGAGGGTTTATTTTCCTCCTAACTAGTAAAAATGGCCAATGCTGCTGTGAATCTTCCAGACATTCCCTCAGAGTCAGCAGGTCACAAACCCTTGGCTTTGGGCTAAGTGTTGGGGAGCCATGACACAGCACACACACAGAGGGCTCGTGTGATGGGCAGGGATGCCAAAAGGTTCCATGAAATATAAATTCAAGTGGAATTCTGCACAAAACAAACCCAAGACAAAGCCAAAATGAAGCCAGCCCCGTGCCAGCATCACAGCAGAAAGTCAGAGGTCCCAAAACAGCAGAGGGAAGGAGGCATCGAGGTCGTAAGCCAAATGGATATGAGAACAACAGCTCTGAACACTCCCAGGAGCCCTTAACTGAAGTTCAGAGGCAAGTCCTGGATGGCAGGAAACTTATTTTATCCTCACCTGGTCCCAGTGAGTGAGCAGAACTGAGCTCCCCTCCCCCCTCAGCTCCCAGTTACCTTCTCCTGGTTTATTTACAGCACCTTGTGAACAAAGCTGTCTACAAGTTTTACTTTCAAAGCTGAGGCAGCAGGAGCTGGCCCTGCATGAGCAAGTCTCCTTTCTCACCCTCACCCACGCTGACTCAGCTGTTCCTTTAGTATCGACAGCTTCACAGAAAACAGCTCTGGGCTGCTCCTCCTGAGACAAACACCCTGAAAGCTCTGACAGAAAGGAAGAGTCTGGCTGTGGTGAGCACATAGCCCCTCCAGAGAGAGATTTCTGCTGGGAAGGGAGGGAGAAGTGGTGGCTGGAAGGTGGTGAGCCCATGCCCACCCCTGAGCCCAGGGAGCTGCAGCAGGACCTGCTGCCCACTGGTGACTTCAGTACCAATGCCAAAAGAAGCATGGAATCATTGAGGCTGGGAAAGACCTCCCAGATCATCAACCACTAACCTAACAGTGCCAGGTGACCACTAAACCATGGCCCTCAGCACCACAGCACAGTTTGAACACTCCCAGGAGTGGTGACTCCACCACTGCCCACCCACTCCAATCCACTCTGCTCTAGTCTTCCCAAAACACAGACAGAAAACATGTCAGGCCACAAATCTTCCCACTGGAGTCGAGACAAACCCCAGGGAGATTTCAGAAGACCTCAGACACAACTGTTAGTAAGCACCCTGACTTCCAGAACAGGCTCTTGGTAACAAAGGAAACCTGAACCTCAGTCGCTCACCCCCCAAGACAACCTCAGGGGTTTATTGCTGGGATCATGTTTGTTCAGAAAAGTTTGGGGGTTTGTTTGTTTGTTTGTTTCCAAAACACTGAACCTGCACAAGCCCCTGGAAAACTCTGCCTGGGCTTCACCCCTCCCAGTGCTGCAGATACTTGTGCAGCTCCTGTTGCCACCCAGGGAGAGTGAAGAGCATCCTGCAGACAGACACCACTTACTGTTAGGGTTTGGGTATGACCCTCCTTCTCCTAAAGCCACACAGGACAGCACAGCCTTGAGCTCTGCAAATGCAAGAAATGCATTTTCATGGAGATGCAGCCTACCAGGGGAACTTCATTCTTCCCTCCTGACAGATACAACACCAAGCCATTAGCTAGAGACCAGCAAGGGAAAGCCAAGTGCTTGCCTAAGCCTCTCCAAGCAGCCAGGGGAAGGGCTGCACCAGGCAGAGGCAGCTCACCTTGGGACTCTGAGCAGCTCTGAGTTCCACTTTCAGCCTCTCAACCTTCCACCTGGTGCAACTGTCGCTGCTTGGTGGTAGAGTTGGGCTAAGCTCTTGAGAAGACAAAATCTTTTCAGAGCATCTCCAAACCACAGCATGTGCCAACAGCTTCGTGTGCTGCCAGCACAGGCCCAGGAGCTGCCACGTGGCACCTGCAGAGCTGCTGCAGGGAAGCTCTTCTGAGCTGCTACTCCTGCATTTATCCCTCCTGGCAGCATCCTCCTGGGCTGAGGGAAACCACATATGCAACAGGGAGGAGGGAAAAGAGACAATAGGATACACTCAGATGAGCAAGAAACAGAGCAAACCCCTGGCAAGGGATTCAAGGGCACCAGGAGTTGAGGTGTGTGGAGGAACCAACATCATCTGCAGCACAGCCAACCTGCACAGGGGGGTGCACACTCCACCTCATGTTTCCACATCCCCAAAAGGCACTTGGAACACCAGGACCCTTTCCAGGGTGGGGAAGAAAGTCTGGGAGCCACTGCCCCTCCACCCCCAGTGCCTCCCCAACCCCAGATCCCTAGTGTGTACTGACCCACTCCAGGACATGGAGGGGCAGAAGCATCAGCTGCTTTGCCTCAAGGATCTTGTGTGGTTCCAAGGTTCCTGGGTGCCACAGGAGGAGGAAAATCCTGTGGCAGGAGAGAGGTTCAGGGGAGTCAGGGGAGAGGTTCTGGCAGCAGCAGCACTCGTTCTGCCAGCAGAGATCACAGAGGGAAAGGAAAAGCAGCTTGGCTCCAGGAGTTAAACAATGAACCAAAGAATCAGACAAAGCCCTGGGAGCCTTCCTGTCTCTGTGGTTTGGCAAAGCTTGTGGGCAGCACTCCCATACTGCTACCTGCCCAGTGCCCCAGTGCCCAGGGACTGCCAGCTGGCCTAGGAGGGGATGCTCCAGGGTCCCCAAGCTGGGGCTCAGGGCCCAACCTTGAGTCACCCATGGAAAAGCCTCACACATGGGAAGCAGAGAAGTGATGGTTTGGGGTCAAAGAACCCAACAAGACCCACCCAGAGACTTGAGCCACTGAAGCCCCCACTGCTGTGGCTGCCTACCCACTGCTTCTGCCCCAACAGGAGCAGGAGGAAGGTGAGGAAGGCACCTGGGCATCTCACCACTTCCTTCTCTTCTGCAGACACTGGGATGAGCAGCAGCTCTCAGCAGCTGTAAACCCCAGGGTAGCACCTGCAGTGCCAGCACAGAGGTGACAGAGGTGACAGTGGGCACCGGGCATGGCTGGTGGCAGCCCCAGCACCCACAGCCAGGCCAAGATGCTGGAGGCACAGTTCCCTCTGCTGGCACCCAGGTGCAGCACCCACAGCCACATCCCCATGCCCTGGGTCCCAGGAAGGGGCAGAGAAGCTGGAGAGGAAACTATTTCTAGGATCACAGAATCATGAAGGCTGGAAATGACCTCCGAGATCATCAAATCCAACCAAGCCACCACTAAACCATGGCCCCCAGCATCACATCTCCATGGGTTTTGAACCCCTCCAGGGATGGTGACTCCCCCACTGCCCTGGGCAGCCTGTGCTGATCCTTAACCACTCTTTCAGGGAAGAAATTGCCCCAAAAAGCCAGACTAAACCTCCTCTGACACAACTTGAGGCTGTTTCTTCTTGTCCTATTGCTTCCTCCCTGGGAGAAGAGCCCAAGCCCCACCTGGCTCCAGCCTCCTCTCAGGGAGCTGCAGAGAGTGAGAAGGTCTCCCCTGAGCCTCCTCTTCTCCAGGCTAACCAAGCCCAGTTCCCTCAACTGCTCCTCACAGCACTTGTGCTCCAGACCCTTCCCCACCTTCCTTGCCCTTCTCTGGCCATGCAGCAGCCAAGACAGACACAGCCAGGAGACCTCAAGCAACTGTCCCCAAGCACAAGCACTCTGCAGGGCCCAGAACACTGTGTCCCCTAGGGGAGAGCCTGGAAGAGCTCAGCCTCTCTGGTGGAAAAGAGACAGAGCCATCTCGAGCCATCAGAAGAGCCCTGACCAGCCTGGAGCCCTGGGGAGGTTCCTCCCAACCACACAAGGAAGGAGGAGAGACTGAGTGAGGCAGTAAGTGTCTTTAATCCAAAGGACTGAGGAGCAGACTGGGAGGATTAGTATAAGCCAACAGACAGAAGTTTAAAAAAAAAAAAGAGGATAAAAATAGGTTTTTCAACCAAAATTCCATACAGTGTCTAGAAGATCACCTAAAAACTAAACATTGCCTTAAAAAAATTGGGGTTTTTTTTCTTCTCCCCCATTCAAACACATTTAACACAGTGAAACATTGTGACAAATCATGAGGAGAAGAAGAAGAATTCATGGACTAAAGACTTGGGAGCTGCCATCCTGCTCCTGGCAGCAGGGGATGGCTCCCAGCCCCCTGGGAGCTGGCAGGAGGAGCCATGCTGGAAGGGGTGAGGGGGGGCAGCATCACCACCAGCCCTAGCTAGGGAGGGGGCAGTGCTGCCATCCAGCTATAGCCCCACACCACCTCCAGCCCCTCCCCACGCACCCACTTGTCCCCAGGGACTCTCAGGACAGCATCTCCCCTGGAGCTGGAGGCTGCAGGAGCAGTGGGGAAGCATCTTTAGGGGGGAATGATGAGGGGGGGGGGCACTGCTCACCCCTCCCAACCCCCTCCTTGCCCACCCTTGAGGTCAGAACTGGATTCTAGGCACAGGTAGGGACTGCAGTGGCCAGAGCAAGAGGAGCCAGGAGCAGCTCCACACCCACAGACAGGACACACACCCCACGGACAGACAGACAGCCACAGAGACAGTGCCCACAGGGAGCCAGAGGCAAGGCTTCCAGGTCAGGGAGGGCTTTGGGCTGCTTTTTGGCTACCCTGTTTGAAAAGCAGCAGTGTTTCCAGGCCAGCAACAAAGCATGGTGGCCACAGGGATGACCCCCACCCCACACACACACACACAGAGCAGGATGGGGAGAAGGCAGCTCTCTCCTCTCTCCCCTCTGAGCTGCTCCAGAGCCCACAGCCCCTCTCTAACCAGCATCCACAGGGAACATGCTGGCTGGCTTTCAGCTCTACAGTAGTCTTTAAAAAAGAGGTGTATGTTCTATACCCTAAAAAGGTCACCACAGGAATTTCCAGGTCTTTGGAAGGAAGGAAGGAAAATAAAAAAAGCAAAAAACTGGTTCACAAAAGGAAGGAAAAACAAAACAAACCCAATCCATTTCTGGGTGGGAGCTGCCCTAGAGGACAAACCCCTCCCCCTGAGCACAGAGTGTGTGGATCTGACAGGGGGAACCTTTCCACCTGTTCCAGGAAGGGCCAGAAACACAGGTGAGTAGCTAAAAATAACTAGTCTGGTATAAATGTCTGAATTCCATGCTCTTGATAGAACAGTCTGTCTCTTTTTGTCTTTTTCTCCTTAAAAAATATATATATATATAGTTATTGCTTTCTGAAGGGCTGGAGGGCAGGGGCCACCCTCAGTGGGGGAGCGTGGTGGGCTCAGGGGGGTTTGCTTTCTTCCTCCTCTTCATCAGCAGAGGGTTGGAGGAATCTTCTATCTTCTTGATCTTGATTTGTTCATAGTCCACTCGCATGGTGGCCAGGGCACTGGTCATCTCCTCCTGTGGGCAGGGGGCACAGGTAGCATCGTCAGCAGAGCCTGGGGCACAGCCCACCCCCCGCCCCTGGCACCCCCCTGGCAGCTGTGCCCCTCTCTGAGCCCCCACAGGAACCAATTACAGCAGGGATTAAGTGTCCCACTGCTCATTTTTCCAGGCCCATCCCAAGCCCAGATCTCCCTGGCAGCCAGCACGCTCACCCCCTGCCCAAATTCACCTGCTTTGCCATGAGAAGGGAGAAGCAGGTGATCCCCAGATGGCATGGGGGTGCAGAGCATTTCAGACAGCAACAGAGAGAGAGATTTTTACCTTCACATCCTCCCACAGGTCCTTCTCCTCCTTCAGCACACGGCTGGTGTGCAGTGGGGTCTGGGGCACCTGCATGGATTGCTGCCGAGGGAGAGGAGGAGTGTGAGCTGGGAGCTGCAGGCACCCCAGNGCCCTGCACCTTCCCCACCCCTGGCCCTGCACTGTTCCATCCCACCCCACCCCATCCCCTCCCGTGGCACTGCCTCATGCCCCTGGCACTCACCATGATCCAGGGGTGGTTCATGAACTCCGTTATGGTCATGCGCTGGGTCGGGTCAGTTTTCAGCAGGTTTCGGATCAGCTGCTTCACTGCAAGGGTTTGGGCAGAGCTGGGAGTCAGCAGGTCCCAGGAGGGCTCTCTCCCCATGCTCCAACCTGAGCCAGCAGCCCCAGAAAGCCTGCACACACCTCCCATCCCCTTCATGCTACAGACCTCACCCTGGTCAAACCCTTCAGCAAGATCCTCTGGAGCAAAGAGGAGAAGCTGCTGCCTCACCTAGAGGTGTCCAAGCTTCCTCCAGCCTTTGCAGCACTGCTGGACATGGAGCTGACCCCAAAGGGAGACCTCAGCCCAGGGAGAAAGGGATGCCACAGGGACCACATTTACCTTCCTCTGACACTTCAGACCATTCAGGATTGGGAAACTCATACTGGCCCATTCTGATTCGCTTCTTCATGCCAGGTGAGATGGCCAGGCCGTGGTTGGAGTAGAAGGGAGGGTACCCACACAGCCTGGGCCAGAAAGGGAGCAGAGAGTCAACACATCACCTCAAAAGCCACCCCAGCAGCACCCACAGGCCAGTGCAACTGGGTAAAGCTGAGCCCTGCCAGCCCACAGCCAAGCTGAAAAGCTGCATCCCCCCCTCCTGACCTCAGCAGGATGGAGAGGGAGCCACTGGACTTACAGAATGTACATGATGACACCGAGGGACCACATGTCACAGGACTTGTCATACTTCTCTGGACCCAGCACCTCTGGGGCTGGCAAAGACAGAGACAAACTCCTGAGTCAAAGTGGAGCTGCAGAGCCAGGTGAGAAGGACCTGACCATCCCATGGAACCACCAAAGAGCTGCCTGCACCTCCACGTGGTCTCAGAAGCATGGGCTTCAGCATGGCTACACGGGCAGTGGAGGCAGGAGCAGGGCAGGATGGTGCCACCTCACAGCAACCCATCCTGCACGCACCAGTGAGCAGCAAACACAGCACCCCAGACAGCAGCTGCCCCCAGCACCACGCTGTGACTGAGGCTGCAGGCTGGATGCAGAGGTGCTGAGCTGCCCAAGGCATCTTCCCAACCTCCCCAGCCCTGCCAACCTGCAGGCTCAGACCCCCCAGGCACTTACCCACGTAGTACGGCGTGTAGCACGGCGTGGCCAAGGAGTTGTGGGTGGTGGTTTCTTTAGCAAAGCCAAAGTCCGTGAGTTTTAGCACAGCATTGGGCCTTTTGGAGGTGTACAAGAGGTTTTCTGGCTGTGGAAACACAGGGAAGAAGTAGTGAGCAGAAGAGCTGGAGCAGCCTTGGCACTGCCATGGGCCAAGCAGGGCTGAGGACCAGCGTACCTTCACATCTCGGTGGGCGATGTTGATCGAGTGCAGGTACTGGATGGCTTCCCCAATGCTCTTCATTATCTCTGAGGCCTCTGAAGCAGCAGGAAAAGAAACCAGCAGAAGGCTTTATGAGCAAGTTAAAATGAGCACAGCTCCCTGGGTTACTCTGCAAACCAGGAGCTAAAGAACCTAGCTGAAGCCAAAGGGGTTTCCTCTCCCTCAAGTCCCTCTCTCCAAGCAGCAGGGCTCTCCCAGCACCCATCCCTGGGTCAGAAGCCTGCAAGGAATGGGAGAGGGACACCCAGGAGAAGGGATGGGGCAGACTCCAGCTCCTGACCCCAGTCCCAACCTCATGCACCACAAGGAGTGGCTTGCTCCCTAAGCACTGCTAGGGACCCCAGATCCAAAGGGAAAGCAGCTGGGGAAGCTTTCCCTATAGGATGAGAAGCCAAGGGGACAATGGGCTCAGGATTCAGCTTGTGCAGAAGCTGTTCCTGGTCATAGGAGCAGAGGGAATGAGATGAATGAGATCTACAAGAACCTCAGCCCCTGAACTTCACTTTTTGAGGGAGACAGGTGTTTCTGAAGGCCATTGAAGCTCCTGTCTCTGATGGAGTGGGATGGACAGAGTGTGGGGGCAGCTGAGAAAACATGCCCTAACCCTGCTCTCAAGTGAGGGTGCCAAGCAGGGCCACCTGCCATTCCCCAAGCACGAAACCCTGCTGAGGGTTCAAAAGAGCAGTGGAGGGGATGGGCTGGACCAAGAACACTCCTACAAATACCAAGACACGGTGCAAAGATGAAACCCCAGGTCCCTGTGGGCTCCATACCCCGTTCTGTGAAGGCCTGGTCTCCCCTGTCTTGAATTCTGCTGAAGAGCTCCCCACCATCCAAGCTGGAAGAGAAGCAGGTGGTGTGAGATGCTGCAGCCTCCATCTCACGCCAGCACAAGCAGTACCAAAACCTCAGATGTTCAGCCAGGAGCTGCACAAACTCAGCAAGAAACAAATCCTTTCTCCATCCAAGCCTTCAGGGTCAGTGTTTCTGGGCACAAGACATTTCAGAGCCTCTTCCTTCCAGAAAGGAGCAGGGCTGAGGCTCCTCACTGGCAGTGGAGAGGCGAGGTGCGAGGGGACCTGGGCTCCTCCTCAGCCCACAGAAACATGCTTCCAACAACAAACGTGTCTCCAATGTGCTGAGAGCACTCCAGGCATGCCTGGCCCCACTCAGCTCATCAGCTAACCACCTCACTGGCACACTGACCCTCTGCAGAAGTGCTGAGCAAGGATCAGGGCACAGGTGAGGTGGCAGCAGCACCCAAACAGGCTCAGCAGTGGGAGAGGGGAGGCAGAGACTGAACCTCACTGCAGCAGAGCAAGCTCTCGTGGAAGGTGTTGGAGAAGGACTGTGGAAATCTTGGTGTGGTTCCCTCCCCAGGTAAGCTAAGGAAAAACTCAGCTCCCAGAGAGACCAGGAGTGAGATCAGGGATAACTCTCCATGAGAACAGGGATAATAGTGCTTCCTGTCCTTGCCTTATCTAACTCAAGCAGAAATGGCTCCTGGCTTTCCCAGTACTGACAGCATCTCCTGCCAGAACCCCCAACATTGGCTGCACATCTGCAATACAGATCATGTACAACCACCAGGGCTGTGTGAGGAGAGACACTGCACTCACACTGAAAGCCAAGCACTGCCTTGTGATGGGTGTTAGCTCCAGAGCAACCCTCAGACAGCCAGGTCCTGTCACAGAGACCCACTGCAGGGAGCTGGCATTGCCCTGGGGACTTGCTCCCCACCCTTCAGCTACTGTTTTCTCCCCAGACCAGCAGATGTACCACACAAACCTGTTCCATCCCCAGCTGCCCAGTGTCCTGCTGTGTCCTCAGGAGGCTTTTCCCACCCAGGAGCTCCTCACAGCCACTGCCCCCCCAGGCAATCTACCAGCTTGCCAGAGGAGAGGTTTTGGCAAGGAAGCTGCAGCAAATCACAGCTGCGGTTGGGATGTGGTTTCAATACTTTCCCCTTCATTCCTCCTCCTCCTTCCCCAGGTTATATCAAACATCTACCAGAACCAGAGCTGCTCAACTGCTGCTGCAGGAGGTGAAACAGCCTTAAGAGCTACATCAGCCCAGCTCTGCTGTGTGCTGCCTAGAAGACATCACCACAGGCTGCCGGAGTGCCAGGAACCCCCTGACTACCCCAACTTTCAATGGCCAAAGTGAGTTTGGTTATGATCTGTCTGCAGTGAGAACCACAGGCCCTAAGCCTCCTGAGAGCCAAGGGAGTTCTCAGGATGACTCAGAGGCAGCACAGCTCCTGCCACCCCTCCATGGCCAGCAGAGCACCACCTCTTCCAGGGCTTGCATCCCTCCAGCTCGCAGGCTGCATCCCCCAGCACAGCATCTCCCTGGGGTCTCCAGCACCCTGGCAGCAGAGCAGGAAGGTGCTCACCCCACCCTTTTAGCATCATTCCACAGGGCTGTAGGTGCTCCTGTGGGATGAGCCAGGCACTGCTGAGGACTCACCACTCCATGACGATGAGCAGACACTTCCTCCCCTGGTAGAGGTTCTCGTAGACGTCCATGATGCGGACGATGTGTGCACACTGCGATGCCCTCCAGTGCAGCTCCACCTCCCTGCGGGCTTTGGGGCAGTCCTGCAGCATCTGGGAGAGAAGCCAGACAGACCCCATCAGCTCCAAGCCCCCTGGGACAGCCAGGTCATGACACTGCCCAGAAAGACAGAGAGGTGAAGGGTGAGCCTGGGTGCTCTCTGTGGGCGGCGTGGAGGCAAGCTCCAGCTCGCTCTGTGCAATGCCTCCACCCCCATCTAGTGGGAAGAGTGGGAAGCCATCTACCCTCAGAGCCTTCTTGCCCTCCCTTCCAAGGCTGCTAAGATATCCCAGCTGCCTGCCACCTCCCTGCCCAGCCAGTTTGTGCCAGCAGCCAGCAAGGCTCCTACCGGATTTATGGGCACGCTTGCACCTACACCACTGCACCCCTGGGTGCCTCCCAGCATCCTCACCCTCCCCTTTGCAGCCCTCAGCAGCACTGCCCATCCTCTGCCCAGCCACCACCTTCTCTTATCAGCCTCCTGCTCCATGGGCCTGGCAGCACCCTCCTGCACAGGTCAGGCACAGATGTCCCCTCACCATGGCTTCAAAGGCCACCAGCACCCAGCCCCAGGAGCCTGGGGAGGGGACAAAGCAAACAGCCAGATGTTCCCTAACTAGTAGCTTTTCTCCCAAGTGGCAGCAGCTCTGTAATGAGGCCCTTGCCCCTCCCAGAGACAACTCCCAGTTTTCCCAGGTGCAGGAAGGATTTGCTCCTCTGCCACAGACTATTAATTACCATGTTTGTCAGGATAAACAATCAGCCTTAATTATTATACTCCTAAATATAGAGCAACAAACACGTCTATCTTGAGCAGAGCTCATTTTCCTTCCTGCCTCCTGCAGCTCTCAGGGCCAGGCTTAGCACAGCCCCATGGAGCAAGGCCTCTCCTTGGTGCAGGAGCGAGCAGGGGAACATGGAAATGCCTCTCACCTGCCATGGGCATCAGCTGGGAAGATCTGGGGCTGCTCATGGTACCAAGACAGACACAGAAATGCACTTCTTGCCCCTCTGCCCTCTCCCAGCCAAGCTCCCAGAGCTGCTCAGCAAAAGAGAGTGCCCAGCCAGCAAACAGGAGCAGGACCCCCTGGGATGCTTCATTAGCCTCACAGGACCCAAATGGTGCCCAGGCCATGGCCAGGACCCTTCTGCCACAGTGGGAATTTCACAGGACCAAGGATTAATGCTTGCTGCAGCCCCAAAAGGTTCAGATGAGGAAACTTTTCTTCCCTGACAGAGTGGTTAAGCCTTGGCCCAGGCTGCCCAGGGCAGTGATGGAGTCACCATCCCTAGCAGTGTTCAAAAACCATGGAGCTGTGGTGCTGAGGCCATGCTTTAGTGGTGACCTGGCAGCGTTAGGTTAACATCTGGAAGCTCAGTGAAGACCAAAGTAGCCAAGTCATCCTTTGCAGAAGCCAGCAACATCATTTGCCCCAGCACCCTTGAGCCTAAAGAGAGACAGGGCAGGAGGCTGCCACACCCTGCTGGCTCCTCTCTTCTTTAATTACTCCAAAACCTGTGTCCTGCTGAAGCCATAAGCCAGCACAGCACCAGGCCCCCAGCAGCCACACAGGCAGAGAAGGGGCTGCAGAAAAGCCTGGTTTATTTGCAGGTCTGCTCCCAGCAGCCTGGACTGGGGAGGGGGAAAAGACCCAACAGCTTGTAACTGTGCTGGGAAACTGAGGAGCAGGGAGCAGAGAGCTAACATCATTCTGCACTGGACAAACAGGAGATGTACAGAAATATATCCATATATCCCCAATGTTCAGAGTGCTTTGAAAGGAGCTTAATTGTATTTCTAATCAACCAGGAGGCAGCAGCCTCCATTACCTGTACCAGCACAGCCCTGATGTTTGCTTTTGTACTCAGGCCCCCACAGGTGAGCAAACAACTGTCCCAGTGCTCTCCAAACACCCTGGATGCCATGCAGCTGCAGGCCCAGCCAGGCTCCCTCTCCTCCCCTGCCAGCACAGGATGGCTTGGTGATGAAAAGGTCCTTGTCTGGCTGGGAGAGGAGCAGATTAAACCTCATTTAGAGAATGGTTTGCTCTATTTAGGAAATGTTCCCAGTGACAAGTGGTAGCAGCATGCAGCTGAAGGCTAGAAGCAATGAGGTGCTGTGGGAAGGCCATGACTGCTGCAGGAGGGACCTGACAATGGCAGAAGCAAGCCAGAAGCATCACCCACCACACAAGCTCCATCCTGCCCTTGGCTCTGTGTCCCCCAGGGATGTGCTGAGCACAGCACAGGGCTGGGGAAGCACTGCTTGGTCCTGATCCTAGCCCAGGCAGTGCTTCCACCCCTTTCTCCCCTATAGGAAGAGAAGGACTTTCCCTCCTGCTCCCTCCTCTGCTCCTTGGCCCCCACTCAGCAGTGAAACCACTGGTGAGTGACATCCTGGTGTGACAGGGGTTGTTCTGGTCATGGGAACTCCACACTGAATGGATTTGGGGTGGGAGAGTGGGGGTGGTAACAGTGCCCAGGTCTCTAGTTCAGCTCCAGGAGCCAGGGCAGACTAGGGCTGGCTGCAGCAAGAGTTGTATTTCTTGGCTCACAACCAGGTGGCTGAGATGGGAAAAGCACCTCGTGTTTCCCCGAGGTTCAGCAAGGGTCAACTGTCCCCATCCCACCCAGCTGAGGGTGCCAGCCTGGGGACACTGTCCCCTCCCAGCAGCTCCAGAAGCAGGAGGTTTTGTAACCGCAGGAATGTGAAGCCCAAGCAGAGTTAACCCTTCACAGAGGGGAGCTGGCAGCAAAGAGACAACAGGGTAGAAAGCCCTGACCGCCCACAGCTGCTCCCAGTGCAGCTTTTCCATCTCCCTTGCTGTTCCTCTTCCAAGGGAGGGTTCCTTGAAGATCAAACTCTCCCCTGTTTCCACGGGGAAGTGTTGCACTGCCTGCTCATCCTCACCAGAGCAGAGGACTGCAGCCCTGGGGCAGCAGCTGAGCCCAGCAGCCCAGGCACCACGCTGGGCAGTAACCGGATCCCTGAGTTACACAAGTGTCCCTGGGCCAAGGGCAGAGCCAGGCAGGGGCCTTGGCCACTGCCTCAGAGGAGTTGTCTGCCTTTCCCTCCACGACAGTTAGGTGCTTTACCTCCTTTTTTTTACCTCCTCTCATCATCAGAGCACGTGCCCAGGTGTCCCTTCAACACCACATGGGACAGAGGACAACCAGGAGAGTCATGCCACCCCAGAGCTCTGCATCACCCTGTCTCTGCTTCCCACTGGGTCACCTGCCCACAGGAAAGGAGGAGAGCTGGGAATCATCACAGCTAGGGAGAACATTCAGCTTTCTGCCACGTTTCCAGTCCTCATAGCAGCTTGAGACCTCTGAGCTTTCAGCAGACAGCATTTGCTGCCATCCTATGACTTGGCTCAGCCCAGCACCCCCAGGAGCCATGACACTGTGAGAGAAATTAGTTACCTGCAAAGCTAAACACCCTGAAACCCTCAAGCTGAGAGAGCTCCAAAACCAGCCTCCTCAGCAGAGGGCACAGCCCAGCCCCTGCATGCTTAGGACCCCCAGCAGCAAAGGCTCCTCCTGGGCTCATGCAGCACCTCTGGGCTTTTCCCTACCTTTCAAAGACAAACCCTGGATATGGCTCCTAAAACCAAAACAGCTCCTTGGGGTGTCTGCAGGGGGACAGCACCCACCCAGCAAACCCAGCCCCCAACAGGGTGCCTTTGCAGTGTGAAAAATGGGGATGCACATGGAGCAGGCTCCAGCCGGCTCCTGCTGGCACCCAAAACGAGCTTCACCTTGAAGGAAAGGACTGGGGCCTCATCCTGTTTGCTCAGCACCACCTCCATCAATCTGATGCCAAGCAGAGCCAAAGGGGGTGGGTGGGTGTGAGGAAGGAAGGAAGGCAGCAGAGAAAACAGGGGGGGCTGGAGCCACCCCTGCTCCCCCCTTCCCTCAGGCACCACTGATTCAGCCTCCCCAGCTCCTCCCGGGAGGATGGGCCATGAATCACGGCAGGGTTGCAAAGGAAGCTCCCTCCTCCACTGCTATGGCAGGAGGTCCTGGATTGCACCATCCTGCTGCTACTCACTGGGGATGCCACCACAGCCCCAAACTACTGCCCCCTGGCAAGCTGCTTTCACCCAGATATCCCTGGCCAGGAGCTCCCCAGGGAAAACTCACCTCCCACAGGTAATTTCCATGAGAAGTGAGGACCAGACCAGCAGGCTGAGCTCTTCATTTTCCCAGGCTCTCTGCTCTGGCTCCATGCTCACTGCTGGTGCTCCAGCTGCAGGCAGGGTGTTTTTTATTTCCATGGCTATTTTGATCACACCTGCTGCCCAGAGCAGCATGTCCACACCCCAGGCAACCCCAAGGAGGTCCCCTTGGGACCCAGCTGCCCCAAGGGGGTTAAAATAAACTCTTCTCAAGTTGCATTAAAAATAAACCCTCAGTGAAGGAAGGCAGAGTGTGGCCCTCCCAGGGTATCAGCAGGGAAGCAAAGCAGAGTCCCCTCCACCTGTATGGCACACGTGGGCTCTGGGTTCCCCTGAGCAGGCTAGCATGGGGCAAGGAGCATTTGTCCCTAAGAAAGCCAAAGGATTTCTCTTCAAAGGATTTACCTCTTCTCATCTTTCCACCCAAACTGGTTGCCAACTGGCAGCAGCTGCTAACACATTGATAGAGCTGGTGCTGGATGCTCTGCACGTGCTGTTCCCACCTCGCAGTGGGGAAGGCAAAGCCCCACTGCCCCCCAGACCCCACTCAACAAGCACAGTGCTGGGGGGGTCTGGATGAAGCTGATCATCTCCCATATGTATTTTTTCTGCCTTCAATGCCAGCATATTTGGGGAGCTCCCAGGAAATGGCTCCAGAGCTGCACCAGCCTCTGCTGGGGTTGGTTTGGAGCAGGGAGCAGCAGAAGAGTAAGGCAGCAGCAAAGCTTCATCCCATTTCTACTGCTGATGAACAACAGAGAAGAAATAAAATCATGAGTCCCAAAGCCCATAAGAGGAATTCTCTTGCCAAAGGCAGGGAAATTCATGGTTCAACCCCACCACAGTAAGGATGAAACTGTGCAGCTCAGGAAACCTCCCCCACACCACCAGGGCTCTTCTGTAAACCTTTACATTAACCCCATCCCCACTGCTTCCATCCACCAGCAGCACTCAGACAGAGGTGATGGGGATCCCTTCTGCTCTCCCCATGCACATGGGGCCCCAGACAGTTCCTGTGTGAAGAGCTTTAAGCCCCAACAGACCAGGCAAAAGCCTCATCCTCACATTTGTGTTGCCTGAGGAAAGCTGGAGAGGAGAGGTGATGCTGTGCATGGGTTCCACAGCATGTCCCAGCCTGCCACACCAGGGTGACTGTTTAGAAGAGTGGCTGCTGCTCCCTGATGGAGATGGTTTCAGCTCAGCCTCGTGGTTTCCAAGGCAGGATGGTACCAGCCACCAGCTACCCACCTTCTGGATGGTGCCAGCAGCACCCAGGTGGATGCTGAGGCTTTGCCCATGTGGGCAGGGTGGGAGTGTGGCTGGTTCCAAAGGTCATCTTCCACATCCACTTGCTCCAGGGGAGTGGGAGAGGTTGGAAAACCATCCCAGCAAGCCCAGGGAAAGCTCTCCCACCACACAGCAAGCCAGGCATGAAGAGGCTATGGAGTTGAGCTCCAAACCCCAGCAGCAGCAGCCCCTACACTCGTGGAGGCAGATGTCAGAGCAAGTGGCCTCATCCTGCTCCCGTGGGTGATTGTGCAATGGGGAGGAGGATGGAAACAGGGTGAGGGCAGAGGTGGCTGTTGCACCATGCTTTCCCCAGGAGACCAACTGCACTGGGGCCTCACTCACCCACAGTGGTTTCACAACCCTCTGTGCCCCACGTGCTGCCAGCTCCCTGCCTGCAGCTCCCACAGGGGTCCACGGTCCCCAGGAGATGCCCAGGACCCCCTGTCCCACGAGGGTCCATGCCCACTAGGGACATGCTCAGGACCCCATGCCTACAGCTCCTGCAGAGGTCCATGGTCACCAGAGGATGCTCAGGAGCCCCTGTCCCACAGGGGTCCACATCCACTGGGAGGTGCTCAGGACCCTCTGCCCCACAAGGGTCCATGCCCATCGGGGGATGCTCAGGACCCTCCTGCCCCACCACCCCTCACTTCCTCAGGGCATCTGCTGAGCATTTCCTCACCCACTTTTCCCCACAACAGATGCAGCAGCTATTCAGCCTTTTCAGGCTGCAACAAAAGCCTCTCCAGGCACACAAAGGCGACCAGCAGAAGAGAAGCCTGGGCTTAAACAAGAGCCACCTGCCAGGGGCCCATGCCCCCCACACAGCCGAGGTGCTGCCCCCACCCAGGCTGGCTCTGCAGAGCTCCTTTCCCTGCAGCAAACATAGTGTTGGCAGATCCATTGCCAGGGGATGAAGCTCTGCAGCAGGCACCCAAGAGCTGTGCCCTGGGTGCCAAGGGAAGGGCCACCAGCACGGTGGGGACTCCAGGGATGAGGGTGTAGGGAGGGGATGAGGAGGCAGGGGGCGGGAGGGCGCTGTGAGAGGCAAAGCAGGTAAAGAGGCAGGAAGCATCTTCGGTGACTCACAGCAGCAGCAGCAGGCTGGAGCTGGTGTTTCATGGAGAGAAATGAATAGTTTCAGCCTCACTTATCTGAGAAGAACAAATGGAGGAACCCATTCAGTCCTAAGCTTTGGTTGGGGATCATCCTCTCCTCCCCACACACCAGGAGCAGCACTGAGGTTTGGTGAGGACTCACTCCTCTCTCCAGGAAGCACCAGAGCTGGTGTTAGGAGCCAAGATCTCAGGCCAGCAAGAGTGCCCTACCCCACAGAAGGTCCCAGGGAGCCATGGAGCCTTCTCAGAAATCCAGCAGGGAGGAAGGGGGGCATCATGGCCAAAAAAACCCAGCCCATTCCTTCCTATGAGCACCTGAGATGTCCCTTCCCACCAGGAGCCACCATGACACTGGGCTAGGACATCTCTGAGGGGGCAAGGGAGGAGCTGCTCTGGGGTGGGGGATACCTAAGGACCCCTCTCTGCAAACTGAACCCCCTCCATCCCCCACTGCAGCTCTCACCAAGGACACACTGCAGCCACCACAACCTTTCCTCTGCACAACAGGAAGCACAACAAAAATCAGAAGCCCTGGGAGGGGTGAGGATCCCCTGAGAAATGGCTGGGACCTGCTCCACACACAACCCCTTCACTGCCACCTCCTTGCAAAGCTTTGGGGCTGGGGTCAGCTCCTCCTGCCAGTCCCTCACCACACTTCCTAGCAGAGCTGCCAAGCTGGGGAATGGCACAGCTCACATGTGTGCTTTTATGATAGGAAGTGGTTGATGTTTGCAGGCATGATTAATACAGAGGCAAACACTCCTGTAAACCATTAACTCAGCACTGACCTATGGCCTCTGCACTTCCTCCCACAGGCACAGCTTGAAAAACCCTTTATCACCATCCAGCATCCTTCCCTGCCCTAGCACAGCTGCTGCCACCTCTGCCAGCCTTCTGCTCTGGGGCTGGGACCTTCCCCTGCACGTCAGACAGACAGACAGAGCAGCTCAGCCTCCACCGTGCAGCCCATGGGCAGCCCCCAGGTGCCTGAAGCATCTTTTTGGGTCTCTTGCTCTATCATCAGCCTCACAGCAATCCTGGGGACAACCCTGCCTCGACCTCACCATTACCCCCAAGGCCAGGGCCAGCCTTGGAGGCATTCCCCAGACCTACACCCCAGAACTACTGCTCTTAGAGACATGGAATCATCTTAGGTTGGAAAAGACCTTGAAGATGATGGAGTCCACCTGAACATGCCCACCCACCCCTTGCTGTTAAGCCAGAAGGGATTTAGGGGAGAGGCTCAGACCCCCCCAGACCCATGCCTGCAAGGGCAGGAGCCACCAAGCCCTGCCAGCAGCCTCACAAACCCCCAACACTTGCCAGCAGCTCCTGGCCTCCTGTTCTGCACTAAAATGAAGTTTCCTGGGGCTCAGCCCATGGGCAGGACCCAGCCCAGGACACCCCCCCACTCTCTGCCAGCCCAGCAAACCTGCCTGCTGCCTTTCACCCCAGATCTTGAGAGCAGTGCAAGTAAATACTTCTAAACAATTAAAAACCCAAAACACAACACAAGCAAAGCTGCCTTGAGGCCAACCACTCTGGAGGCACCATCCACCCCAGTGCAGGGGCTCTGGAGCTGCTATGGTCAAGCCTGAAGAGGGTTTCCTTTACACCCTCTGGGAGCTGAGTGAGGACAGCACAGTCTGCAGCCTTCTGGCCCTTTCTCAGCTGTTTATTTAATGGAGTTTCACCCTCAGCATAGGCTTTGGCAACACCAGGGCACAGCAACCACCCTCCTGAGGTGAGAGCAGGGAGGCACAGCCCAGCTCTGCCTTCACTGGGGGATGCCCACAACGAGGAGCACCCCTCCAGCATCCACCACATAAAGCCTCACGTCTACTCAAGTGGTGCCCAGCTCAGGGGCTGGCATCACACCCCTGCATGGTCAATTCACTCCAGGCATGATGGCCAAAGTGATCTGAAGGCTGCTAGGGCCTCAGGGCTGGGTCTGCAGCTTTTCCCTGTGGGAGATCAACAGCTCCAATGCTGGGTGGCCTCTCTTTTGTTGGCAGCAGGTTTGTTTTGTGCAGGGGAAGGGCAGGCCAGGAGTGACAGGGGGGCTGCGTGACATGCCTTTGCCTGTGGGGGTGCTCAGCGAGGCAGGAGCCCCACTGCCACCAGCCACCCTGCTCCTGGTGCTCCTCCCTCCACCTCTCACCCAGCACAACAGGCAGCAGACCTCCAGCACTGTCAGCTCCAGTGCAGCTGGATGTACAAGGTCACCTCCAGGGACTGGGCTGGGTTGGAAGGGTCCTCTAGAGCTCATCTAGTCCAACCCTCCTGCAGTCAGCAGGGACACCTACAACCAGATCGGGTTGCTCAGACCCAAACAACCTGGCCTGGGATGGTTCCAGGGCTGGGACATCTCCCACCTCTCTGGGCAGCCTGGGCCAAGCTCTCACCACCTTATTGGGAAAAAATTCTTTCTTCTGCCTAGTCTAAATCTCCTCCTTCAGTTTCAAACCATCAGCCCTTGTCCTGTCCCAACAGGCCCTGCTAAGAAGTCTGTCTCTCTCTCTCCTCCACCATCCCTGCCAAACACCCCAGGCAGAGCTGCTCACCGAGGGCTAGGACTGCCTGTGGCTCTCACTCCCTGCAGCCAGCCTGTTCTGACTGCTCTCCTCCTCCCACTGCACAGCTGTTGCACACCCCCAACACCTCCCAGGACCTGCAGAAGAGCTGCTGGGGCCACCCATCTGCAGTGAACCTGGGTGAAAAGAGCCAAGCAACACTCCAGGTTCAGCCCCAGCACCACCACTGCTCACACACTCTCCCTTCACCACCATGGCAGAACGTGGCTTAGGGCAAACCCTGGACCTTGAAGCAATGCAATGAAAGGCTGAGAGCCCAGGGAACTGAGCCCCTTGGCTGCTCTCCCCTCCACACCAGCCACCCTTCAACTCCTCCAGCCAGAGGAAAACACAGTTGTGTTTCTATTTTTGAAAAGCCCTTCTCTGCATCCTGCTGGCACCTCATTAAAGCTCTCAGGACACACTGCCTATTATTAGCTCCCTGCAGGCTTTTGGCAGCCCTGAGAGCCTCTGTGGCACCTGTTGGCAGCAGCCACACAGCTCCAGAGCCCAGCAGGGCTGGTGAAGCCCAAAGGGAGCCCAGACCAGCAGCATCACAACCTCAAACAACCTCAGCCAACAAGCCTGTAAAGCTCATCATGAAGTGCCTGGCTGCACACACCTCCAGAAACACCAGAGGAGAAATCTAAAGCTCATCATGAAGTTCCTGGGTGCACACACCTCCAGAAACACCAGAGGGGAAATCCTCTCCCCCTAGCCACTGCTGAGAGGGAAAGGCCAGTGTCCAGGAGAACCCTGCATGTCCATTCAGACTGGGGAAGGAGAGGCTGGAGAACAGCCCCACAGACAGGTACCTGGGGGTTCTGGTCAGCTGTAAGTTGAAGATAAGCCATGAGTGAGCCCTGGCAGCCAAAAGGGCCAGTTGGATCCTGGGCTGCATCAGGCACTGTACTGGTAGCTAGGCAGGGGAGGTGATTGTCCCACTCTGCTCTGCACTGGGGTGGCCTCACCTCAAGGTGAGGTGTTGGAGAGCATCCAGAGGAGGCCAGGAGGATGGAGAAGGGTCTGGAGGGGAAGCTCTATGAGGAATGGGTGAAGGCACTTGATTTCTTCAGCCTAGAGAAGAGGAGGCTGAAGGGACACCTCACCTCAGTCTATAGCTTCCTCAGAGGGGAGGCAGAGAGGCAGGAGCTGATCTCTTCTCTTTGGTGACCAGTGACAGCAGCTGAGGGAACAGCATGAGACTGTGACAGGGGTAGGCTTGATGTTAGGAGAAGGTTCTTCCCCCAGGGGCTGGTGGAGCACTGGAACAGGCTCCCCAGGGCAGCAGCCACAGCACTGAGCCTGACAGAACTCCAGCAGCATCTGGCCAATGCTCTTAGCCACATGGGGTGATTTTGGGGGTTATCCTGTGCACAGACAAGAGTTGGACTCCATGATCCTGGTGTGTCCCTCCCAACTCAGGACATTCTGTGATCTCCCAGGAAAAGGTCCTGCCCAACAGCCAACAGCACAGAGCAAGGGGTCAACAGCAGAGGTTTTATGACCTTTTGCATCCTTTCAGTACACAGCAAAGTCACCCATGCTCTGGGAAAGTCTCACTGATCCTCCTGTGGATGCCCAGGACCCCACTGCTGGGCAGTGTTTGCCATCAGGCTCCTTCATTTCTTACCAAACACAACAGGCAGCAAGTGCCTTGGCCATGTTTTGCCTGTTAGATTAGAAGAGAAGGGAGAGAAAAGGATAAAAGCCAGGACATTTAAACAGACTAACAAAAACCACTACTCCTGCTGCTGCTGCTCCCCTGGCAGGGCTGTTTCTTTGGAGCATCCCCATACCCAGCCTTTCAAAAGGAAACCTTAGCCTAGAGAGCCTTACAGCCACCAGTTCATCCCAGGGCAGCTCAAGCAGGCTCCCTCTGGGCTGGCCAGGGGCTCCTGGCTCCTGCTTTGTATGAATTTAAGCTTTTTCAATCCCCACTTCTTCAGGAAAAGGGCTTAGGGCTGTGGGGAGCCAAAGAGCAGACAGGGCAGCCTTTGTGCAGCTCAGCTGCCTGCCCACCCAAGGGCTCCAGCAGCCCCCACATTTCCCTCTGCTGCCCCTGCAGCAGACTGGAGCTCACTGGGAAGCAGCAGCCCTGACATTGCCATCAAGCCTGTGGCCCCACAAAGCCTGGAGCAATGCCTCCAGTCAGCAGAGGCCCAAAATGAAGTCTCTGATGGCCAAAACAAACATCACCCCCACTGCATTACCCCCATCTCTCCCACAGGGAGCTTTCAGGCTCTTTCCAAGGCTGCTAGGGAGGTTTGGATTCCAGATGGGTACATGCTCCAGATGTTCAGCACTGGCTAGAATGAAGTCACTAAAACCCTGACAGCATCCAGCATCATCAACATCTTCCAGCCCAACCCCTTCCAGTGCATTCACCTGGTTCACAGTGCAGTCTTTGGGGGCAAAGAAAGGTGAAATGGATGTTTTGGTGAAAGCCAGAGCCCAGCAGAGCTGAGAGGGCAGCCAGAAACCTCTCATCAGCTGCACCCTGCAGGGCTTGAGCCCTCCCTGCCCTGCAGCCCCTCGAGGTCAAGCCCAGAAATAGGAAGATCAGCTGAGGCACATGGAGAGCATCATCTTCAGTCAGCTCCTCCAGACTGCAACAGAGGGCACAAGCCACAGACCTGCTCCAAAGCTCCTGGGAAGCAGCTCCAGCTCCCACCCTTCCCACCCTGAAGCTGCCCAGGAGGTACTGGAGCTCAGCAGAGTGCAGAGACCACATCTGAATCCATTCATAAAGTCCTCAGCATCTTACTCACTCAGGCCTCATTAGCCCAGGATTTGCATCTCTAACAACACACACCCAAGGCTGGGTGCTGTCTCCTCCAGCAGCAAGGAGCTAGGGGATAGGAGCCCCAGAGGATCTGGAGCACTTCCCTGCTGAATCCCACCACCCCCAGGGCATCTTGTGTCCTGGAAGAGTTCATCTTTATCAGCAACCCTTCCTTACAGCAAAAGACACTGAGAGTTTCAACCCCAAAGCAGAACAAGAGAGGATTTGGAGAGGGAGATGTCAGCAGCCCTGCTCAGCCCCTCACAGCAGGAAACAGGACCACTCCTTGCAGGGAGAAGCACCAAGGAGAACAGGAGATGCCTCCACAAGCCTCTTCCAAGCTCCTTGGCTAGTAAGGGGAGAGATGTCCTCTCCAGGAGCTCAGGCAGGTGCCTGGACAAGGGCTGCAGTGTCCCCAGGTGCCCCAAGAGAGTCATGCCCGTGGGCTGGCACTGCTCTGCCCACAGCACAGGAGGTTCCCACCCAAAACCACCAGATCTGCAGCTCCAATGGCTTCCAGGAGATAATCTGGGTTTCAGCTTCCTGGCAAGCCCTTCCTAGAAGAGCCACTTATGCAAGAGCCACCCCAGAGTCCTCTCAGCAACCTGCCCAGTGCAATGGGCAGTGAGGTTGGGAAATGGCTGAGTCCAAGTAGAGCTGGAGGGCACCAGGCTGCCTGGAGAAGGCTGTTCCAAGGGACAATGGCTGCACCCAAAAGCAGCAGCTACAGGAGCTGTGGGGCCATTGGAGCCACCTGAATCTGGCTCTTGCCTGCTGCTCTGTCCAGTCTGAGACTTCTGCCACATCATCATCAGTGAGGGAATTGCCATCAGGGGTTGGGGTCAATATTGGGTTTGTAAATATCTGAATTATTGCCATTATCTTCATTAAAGCAGCTTTAGGGTTCTTTTTCCAGTCCCTTAGGCTCTCTCCCTTATTCCCTTTCTCTTTCCCTTTGGAAGGGAGAAGGGGTTAATAGAGAGCATCTGTCACTTGTTTAGTGACCAGCCCAGCCCTGACCCTTTACCCCCAGGATGCCATCCCTATTTTTGAGCAGCACTGCTCAGACCCAGCTGCCACCTGCACCCATGGCTGTGAGAAGCCACGAGCTGTGGCTACTGGAACCACAGGCTGATGGGACCTGCTGCCAAATTGCCACAGCAGCCCCAGTTTATGTTCCAGCCATGCTTCCCCGAAAACACACACTTGGCAGGAGGTCCAGAGAGCCTTTAGAGAGGCTGCCTTAGCTCAGTGCAGTGTACCAGGGCCAGAGGATGTCAGGAGGACAGTGCATGGGGAGAAAGGCTGCTCAGTTTCAGAACATGCAGCAGCAGATGCTCCCCCCCATGCCTGCCCCAAAGAAACCCAGGAGGTGCTGCAGCCCTTGGAACAGGGAAAGCAGAGTCTCCTGACCTGCTGTGACACAGATTTAGCTCTTCACAGTGTGAGAGGAGTAAGGTTATGGTGACCCTGAGCTCAATTTACCCCCACCTGGGGCCAGCAGACTCGAGAGAGGCACCCAGAAGCACCCAAAGCAAGGCAGGAAAGTGAATGAAGATGATGAAGGAAATGAGCCCATCCCTCACTGATCCCAAAGCCAGTAAGGATAGCTAGCCAGAGCAGAGCTGCAAAGCCCCAGCCTGGCTGGGAGCCCCAGGAACATTCAGCTCTGGGTTTACATATGAACTTTATCTCTGGTTTAGGCTAGAGCTCACCAGCCAGGCACAGATCACATGCAGCCCTGACGCCAGTGGCTGAAATAATCTCATTACCCATGACAGCAAACGTTGGGCCAGCTGCAGAGTGCCTGAGCCACTGCCTGAGCTCACCTGCCCTCTCCTCTGCCACAATGCACTTTGTCATGGCAAACCACGTACCCATGGGGCACCCTCATTCAGGGGAAGATGTCCTCATCCTCCCTGGCAGCATCAGACCAAAGATGGAGCTGCAGTAGAGCTCCCTGTGCTCCCAGCAGTGCTCAGAGAGGTAACCCCATCTTCTATCCCCCTCCCAACAGCAGGTACTGTCCCACCACCCTCCACATAATGTTTCTGTGGCTCACAGCATCCCCAGCAAAACTCCTGTTTGAGGTCCTCTTGGGTCAGGAGGCTCTGTCAGCACTCAAGGACTCGTGGCTGTTACCATCCCGAGGCCACGAAGGAAACAGTAAGTTAATGCAACCATTCAACCTGCCAGTTGCTCTAATCCCTGCTTCAAATTGGGAAGATCTTAAAAGGCTGAAATCTTTGAAATGACTCAGCCACGAGGTACAAAGAAACAACAGTTTCAAAGGCTGTTAAAGCTCTCTGGATTCAGACTTGCTCTTGAGTGCCCTGCTCTAACCCCAACACGCTGCTCCCCATCCATCTCCACAGGGGAACCAGGCACAGAGAGGAGAGCCCTCTCCAGAAGGAGCCTCCAGGCACCCCAGGTCACACACACAGTCCTCGTGCCAGCCAGAGCTGAAAGGGGAATGTACTTCAGCATCCTGCAGCCAGGAAAGACAAAGGGCAGCTCTGGAGGGGATGGAATCCACTGCCAGTGGGACAGGGCTCTCAGGGGCTTTGCAACTGCAAGGCCAACGTCACCAGGTGACCTCTCAGCCAGGTTACTGAGAACCCTCTCCCAGTTCCCACCTCACCTCTGCTGCCTGCAGAGCCAAAGAGCAGAGGAGCTGCACAGCACGGGGCAGACAGGGGGCTACCCAGGAGCAGTGGGCAAGGGCAGAGCCCCAGGAGCCAGCCCCTGCTGGCCAGGGCTGCAGACAGCCCCGGCGAGGCGAGGGAGGCACCGCGTTATTCTTGGAAACCAGGAGGTGAGGTCATGCTGCCTGAATGCTGCAACTTGAGGCCAGACACACGGGGCCAGTTGTGCTTGGAGAGGAGCCTGGCTTCTGCAACGAGCTGTCTGCGGCTCGGGGAGCCACTTACCTTCCGAGCTAGCAGGGGGAAAGGGATTCGAGGTGAAGGAGGGCTCCTTCCTGCCAGCCCAGCAGCAGCAAAGGGATTCGAGATGAAGGAGGGCTCCTTCCTCCCAGCTCAGCATGGGGAAAGAGATTCGAGATGAAGGAGGGCTCCTTCCTCCCAGCCCAGCAGCAGCAAAGGGCAAAGCCAAGCAAAGCCATGGGCTTTGAAACAGCATCAGTGACTGCCTCCCCTGCAAAGCCCTCAGCCCATCCTAGTGTGGCTCACATGAGACCACCAGGAAGGCTTAGGAGATGCTGGATGCCAAACTCAGAGCCACTCTACTCCCTGTGCCCCAGAGACAGCCAAGCAGCCACTTCCAACTCAACCATTCCTCCCGTGCACCCACACTGCCCTGCAAGCCCCACAGCACCCATCAGGAGTTCATCCATCCCCCTGGATCCCAGAGCACATCCTGGAGCTTCTGGGAAGAAAGAAGTCACTAACTTGCTCTTTCAGACCTGCAAGGCAGGGCCTTTCTGGGAGTCTTCATCACTGATGCCTACTCATCACCCAGCAAACCCCCCAGGAGCCCTGGCTCTCAGTCTGCACAGCTTCCAATTATGATTTCTACACTGTTTTAAATGCTCTGGAATAGGCAGCACGTGTCTGGCAAAGCTCAGTGCCTGCTCTGCACTGCTCCCTGCCTGGAGGCAGAGCCAGTACCTCCAGACAAGCACTGTCCCAGATATCTCTATATATGTAGATATACACACACAAACATTTTGGGCTTTCCCAACACATATGCTGGCAGATGGCAGAAACCTTGCCCAAGGCCAGCAGGAGCTCAGCATGAATGATAAAATGGTTATTTTACCTGGCTGCATTTGGCTATTAAATCACACAGACAGGGGCTGTATTTCATCCTGCAGATTGGCTGCCCGTGAAGGATTCATCCCGGAGCAAGCAGCTCAGCTCCTCAGCCCAGTACAGCTTCTGACAGCCTGCAAGACCTTCAGGAAATCACTGCATCTCAGTTCCCCACCTCTGCAAACATGGGAAACTCCAACCATCTTTTGTAAGGCCTACAGCTGATGGCATTAGATTATCATCAAGAGGAAGAACACCCCCCCCTCCCCACTTCCTGAGTGGGTGCCCAAGCAAAACCCCAGCCCCTGCTCCCAGGCCCTTATCAGTGCCTCTCAGTCATAGCTTTGAGTGCTCAGAAGGTGGCATGTGTTTAGAAGAGATTATGGCAAACCCTGAGCTGTTGAAACAAACTCCAACCCCAAGCCAGTAGACTCCTTTGGTCAAGGAGATAACAAACCACTGCCTGGGAGAAGTCCCAGTGATGTCACTACACTCTCCAACCACAGCTGGCACAGAAGAGCCACAGCAAAGATGCTTCTAGTTATTTAAAAGACATGGTAGAGTTAAAAACCCAACAAAATCACTCACAGATGACCTGAGGAGGCTGAGAGTGAGACAGAGTGTTTGACAAACATGCCCTGAAGCACCAAGGATGCTCCAGGAACAGAGAGAGGGCTGCCAGAGAGGGGACAACTTTGCAAGCAGGCTCCCTCGGCCCCTTCAAGGCTCTTCCAAAGCTCACCAACCTAGGTGAGGATTTCCTGGCTTGGGAGCTGGGTTTGTTAACTTGTCTTAAAGGAAATCTGCTCCACAAAGAGCTCCATGGAGCAATGGATAAAACTCAGCCCCTGTCATTACTAGCCCCAGCTCTCCAGTCTGGCTCACCTGCAAATTCCTCACCAAATTAAGGCAGGAAGTCATCAACCCAGCACCTGGCCTAAAGATTAGCCTTAAAAAGAGGACTAATTTGCAGCAGGGGAGCCAGACCTCGATCCCAGCCCCACCACCACAGCCTGCCTCACTCACACCAACAGTCTGACCACAACAAACCAGCCCAAGTCAGCTCAGTGGTGACCTACTTACAGCAGGCTTCACAGAAATGACAAGCCTAATTTTGCCTAATAATAAATCACACCAAGGAACATGGAAGAAAGGGGGAAGAAACCACCTAGACCTCACATTTCAGTTCCATTCATCACCTCTCCATGCACTTTATGTTCCCACCCTGCAGTAAATCACTGTGCATCAAACAAGGGCAAGTGATGGGTGACTGGGACCATCCACAGCCTGCTTCCCACGGGATAATTCAGGGCTGTCACACTCCAGAGGCTGCTCAGTACCAATAAACAAGAGAAAACTGGGGGTGAGAAGCTGCAACATAAACAATAATGATCTATAAAGAACAGTAAAGGAATATCTCCTGTTTTCACCTAGGTGCCCACACAGCAAATCAAACTACAGCCCCCAGCTAGCACCCAGCACCCTGCCGTTCAGCAACGTGTCTCTGCCATGGACTACTGCACTGAAGGAGAAGGCAACTGGCTGTAACGTTTCCACTGCTGCTGGAACACTGTCTCCAAGCTCAAACCCTCCTGTGTCACCTTCAGAGGAGAGACTCTGACCTGAGAAGTTCTTCCTAGCAAGGTGACTCTCAGCAAAAGCCTGACCTGAACACATCTCGCTTTGGGAGCGAGAGGTTCAACAACATCAGAGTGGCTCAGGATCCAAAAGGAAGGCACAACATCACCAGAAGAGACTGTCAGCATCAGGGGGAGACACAACTGCTCCTTTCCACTGGAGGATTGCACTGTTACAGCAGATTTTGGAATAGCCAAAGGTAGAGAACAAGGTTCCAAATGGAAAGGTTTGCTGCACCACCGAAGCAGGCAGCAGAGAGAGATCTCAGCTGTGCCTGCTGGCCATGAGCCATCAGGATTCTTTTAAGCATCATCTGAAACATGACAACTAGATGCACTCACTCCTGCAGATCCTGCTTTAGGTCATCTCTCCACACTGATGCAGCCCATGAGTAATTGGGACCCAGACACCCCTCAGCAGGGCAGGGATGACATCAGCACACGTCACGTCTAGGGCAGCCACCCCCATGCAGTTTGGGCTCAGTTGTTGACTCCAAACACCACAACCAAACAAACCAAGCCTCTAGCTCATTCTCACTGGGGCACTCCAGCTACACACTGGCTTGTCCCAGAGCCCAAACTCACAGTGTAGCAGTTTTGAAGGTGCTGGAAGGAATCACTTACAGTAGCAGCTGTGCTGCTCTTTGAAGAGCCAGAGACACGTCCAAGCTCCCAGCTGAACCCTCCTCTCCCCAGCAGGGACGTGTGAAGAGGCCAGGGCAGGGGACAGGGAAGACAACCAAGGCTTTTGCAAACCAGAGAGTCAGCACAGAACACACCTCACCCTCCAAGAGCTGTGCAGATGCTCTGCACGACCTCCTAGAGTACAAGATGAGGTCCTCAGCTCCGAGATGCTTTTCAATGCAACCAAGGAACCAACATAACTCATGGCAGCAAATCCTCAGCCTATCTGCTGCACCACACTCTGGTAGGGACAGGGGGACAGCACTAAGCCCAAGCCCTAACCATTCTGCCTGTGCTGGGTTAGAGAGGAACCACAGCCTACAGCCTCCTCTATCTTCCTTCCCCTTTCAGGGCTGCAAAAGGGAAGTGTTGGAAAATGTGCTTTAAACGTGTGAGTCAACTGCAGACTCAAGAAGCAGCCTGTCTGTCAAAACAGAAGAGGATTTCACCAATTTCCAACCAAAGGAGGTGACAATACATGTCTCCTTGGAGTACAAGGCAGTGCTGCTCATCAGAAAAGCCTGCATTTCCAAAGGAGAAGTCAAACCTCAAGTGAACCCTCCCACCTCCTGAACTACAGGGGTTCTGCACCACCATGACATGACTGGTGCCTCCAAAGTCTCTTGTTCATTCATTCACCCAGGTTAAGAATCCCAGACACCACCAGATGGGCAGCTCTAAAGGCACGAGGTGGGGGCCAGGGGTTTAAGTGTGGGGTTTTTTAAGCCTTCCCAGTTCTCAGGGTAATGCTGAGGGTTTGAACAGCTCCTGTGTGGGCGCAAATCCCATGGATGCTGGAGAACACAGAGCTCCCACCGAGCAGCCAGCCTGCCTGTGCGTCACCAGCACCCTGCTCGGTCTGTCAGGAGTCCACTCAAACCTCCTGGAGCCCCTCCAGCAGGGAGACACACTCCCCCCCTTCCTCCACTCACTGAAAATCTCACTGAAAAACAAGGAAAAATGGTAGATCACCTGGTGCATGCTAAAATACACCTTTGCTGCTGCTGTTTACCTACGTGCCTTTCAAAGAGATGCAAGTTACAGACAAGGAGTAAACACAGAATCATAGAAACCCAGCAGGGTGAGGGTTAGAAAGGACCTCTGGGGATCATCCAGTCCAAGCCCCCTGCTCCAGCAGGGGCACCCACAGCAGCTTGCCCAGGATCACTTCCAGTTGCCTTGGCAATCTCTCCACACAAGGAGACTCCACAGCGTCTCTGAAAAGCCTGGGCCAGGGCTTCAAAAGCAAAGAACTTTCTCCTTCTGCTCAGGTGGAACCTCCTGGGTTCCAGTTTGTGCTCACTGCCCCTTGGCACCACTGAGCAGAGTCTGGTCCCAGCCTCTTACCCCCAGCCTTGAGCTGTTGCTCAGCATTGAGCAGCTCCCCTCTGGGGCTGCTCTTCTCCAGGCTCTCAGCCTTTCCTCCTGCCAGAGCTGCTCCAGTGCCCTCAGCATCTTCCTAGCCTCTGCTGGACTCTCTAGCAGTTCCTTGTCTCTCTGGAACTGAGGAGCCCAGAACCGGACCCGGGACCATAGCTGTGGCCTCCCTAGGGCAGAGCAGAGTGGGAGGAGGAGCTCCCTCGACCTGCTGGTCCCACTCTTCTGAATGCACCCCAGGAGACCACACAATGACACTGAATACTCCCTGACTGAAGCAGGGGACAACAGCCACTCCGTTTTACACTCCATTCCATACAGCCAGAGCCGTGAGGGACCTGCCACCAAACGGGGACACTCGGACAGCTGGCAGCATCGCCTGCCACAGAGGACCCCGTGTTTTGATGTGCCAAGCCCAAGGGGTGACACAGGCTGGGCCAGGGGCTCCTCTCCACTCCGGACCCCCAGAGCAGGTTACCGAGAGATCATTTCCTTTCCTTTCCCATTAGAAACCCACATTTGTGTGCTCTTACCAGGGCTAAAAACACATGAAAGCATGGCGGGACGGGCGGGCAGCTGCCGGCTCCATTGTCCCGACCGGCCCCGCCGCAGCCCTGCTCCCGGTTCCCGCTGTCGCTGCCCGTTTTCCGGTAGCCGGGAGAACCCCTCCATTCCCCGCAGCAGACAGACAGACATCTTCCATCCCCATCGGGCAGCAGCTCCTCCTGCCCCTTCCGCCACCCAGCAGCGGGGCGGGGGCAGCCCGGAGCCACCCTCCCTCCCGTCCGTTCGTTCATCCGGTCCCCGATACCGGTCACCCCAAGACCCCGTCACGGTGCGAAGGCCAACTAATCCCCTTTGAGATTCGCACCTTGAGAGCGAACTTCTCTCCGCTCTTCTTACTGAAGATCTCCAAAACTTTCCCGTTGATTCCCAGCCCCAAGACTTGCGTGGTGACCTTGTAGTCGTCCGTGATGGCATTCTTCCGGATCTGCAGGCCTCCTTTACCGGGGAACGGCGGCGGCGGCGGGGGCAGGGGTAGGGCCGGCCCGTGCTGGGGAGCGGCGGGAGGCTGCGGAGGAGGAGGAGGCGGCGGTTGGGGCGGCGGCGGGTTAGGGAAACCGGCAGGAGGCGGCGGAGCCCCGGAGAGCATGGCGGGGCCTCGGGGCAGGGCGCCGGGGAACCGGCGGCCGGTGGCAGCCCCGCGGCAACAGGGAACGGAAAAGGAGAAGGGGAGAGGTGAAGCAGCAGCGCCGCCGCCACCGCCGCCGCCGCCACCCCCTCCCCGGCCCCGAGATGAGCGATCGGATCGCTCCGGTGAGGCGGCGGCGACTCCTCCTTCTCCTCTTCCTCCTCCTCCTCTCCGCCCGCCGAGGCCTGTCTCTGATGTCAGCGCCTCGCCGCGGCCTGCCCCGGCCGGCGGGGGAGGGACGGGACGGGGCGGAGCGGGCAGCGAGGCCTAGGCCCCACGGGAGGGAGCGGAGCGGGACAGGCGCTGCCGCTGCCCCTCCCGGCACGCTTCACGGAAGGCTATGAGGGGTGGGAGAGGTCGGGGGGTGGTCTTGGTGTGGGAAGGAGACCGAGAGATAGCGCCGAAGAACAAGCTGATCCCTCGGGAATCTGCTGGGAGGTGGCAACAGGTCCTGGTGTTCCCAGTTGCCAGCAGGGCAGGGGGCAATAGGCACAAGTAGCAGCGCTGTAAATTTCACCTAAACAGGAGGAGAAACTTGTTTGCTGGGAGGGTGTCGGAGCCCTGTCCCGGGCTGCCCAGAGAGGTTGTGGAGTCTCCTTGTGTGGAGAGATTCCCAAGGCAGCTGGAGGTGACCCTGGGCAAGCTGCTGTGGGTGACCCTGCTGGAGCAGGGGTGTTGGACTAGGTGATACCCAAAAGTCCCTTCCAACTCCCACCATGCTGGGATTCTGTGACATCCAGCTTGCTGGTGTCTTCCTGGTGCCCCAAAAGCATCCCTGATGTGATAGAAGGCTTTGAGGAGTCAGTGACTTCTGGTGCCCAAACACCTCATTGTCCATCTGACACCAATTCCCAAGATGTAACCAGCACAAGCACACAGCAAAGGCAGGGGATGAGAAATGGGAAAAGTCAAAAAAAACCCAACCCAAACCAAAAAAAGCCACCCTGATTGTAAGCACTATCTCCATCTTCAGACCAGAATCCAATAGGACACTGTCAAAGCCAGAGGAGGAGGGGTCTGTTCTGAGGTGCAACATGCCCTTGAGATGCCCAGCATCCAGCAAAATCAAATAAGCATTTTTCCAGCTGGAGCTCAGTGGGAAATCAAGACTTTGTGGTTATGGACATGAGAAGCACAGCCTGCTTGTCACCAGTATTCTCTGTTTCCTAAGGAAAGAACACATGGGTTTGGACAATCACCACTCTCTTACCCAGCAGTGAGTATGCCCCAGGGAAGGGATGAAAAGAAACCATGCTCAAAGCTACACCAGGAGCAAACAGCAGAGCCTAAAGCAATCTCCTGAGGCCCAGCCACTGCTTTTTTGGCTGACTGGTATGCATCCAGCCAGGCACACAAGCCCCCATGGCATGGTACAGCTGAGAAGCTGACGTGCCACAGGGTAGTGAGGGGCAGGACACGCTCCCAAGCCCTGCAGATGTGGCAGCCACATCCACAGGGCTATGATGGGCCAAGCAGCTCCAGCCCCAAGCCATGCATGGTCTCCAGTCTCCCTGTGAACCACAAAGAGCTCTGGAAGCTCCTCAGGCATACACTGGTGGAGGGTCCTGGTCAGAAACCACCATCTCCATCTGCATGGATAGCAGGAGTTTCGGTGGTGTCACAAGGACAGAGCAGACCATGGCACTGGGAATTCCCTCTTCTGTTTGCCACTAAAGGAAAGCAAAAGGAAACAATTGCAACATCCAGGGGAGGGGACACCAGGCCCACAGGAGGCAGGGTCCTCAACAAGCAGCTGCTACCAGAAGAAAGCAGAATCCAGAGCTTGAGGGGAGCAGGAGAAGGGCAGAACAGACAGAGGAGGGGAACCCCTAACCTCTACCAGTTCCTAAGCACAGACAGAGCCACTTGCACTGGAGCAGGAGGCATCTGGTCCATGTCTGCCACCCCAGCGCCTTCTGTGGTCAGTATCATCCTTTTGGACGTTTCAGCCAAGCCCATAAAACCTCCCCACCTGTTCAAATAAGCCACATCATGCTTTCTAAAGCTAGATTTAACCAGTGCCTGATCAATACCCGTGTAAGCAGCACATCCAGCTAACCAAAGTACGTCAGCAGCAGCAAGACAAGACAAGCGTCTGTCAGGAGGTGGCAGCGATAGGCACCAGATGGGAGTGAGTAAACCTACACCATGCGCTGGCAGCTTTGGGAGTAAAACTCCTGTCGAGCTGCCGGTGCTTTTAGCTGCGCTCCCAAGTCTCCCAGCAAATCGCACGGAGCGGCTGGAAGCCCCTGCCGGCTCCCGAACATCACAGTGTGTTTGCAGCAAGAAAGTTCCCTACTGGGAAAGTGGATTACTTCTGGGACTTGCAGCATCTCCCAGAATCTGATCCTGTGTCCTTCATCTCAACTAGAGACAGGGATCCACTGCGGAGAGTCCAGCAGAGGCTCCCAACGTGCTGAGGGCACTGGAGCATCTCTGGGGGAAGGAAGTGCTGAGAGCCCTGGGGCTGCTGAGCCTGGAGAAGAGCAGCCCCAGAGGGGAGCTGCTCAATGCTGAGCAACAGCTCAAGGCTGGGGACAAGAGGCTGGGGCCAGACTCTGCTCAGTGGTGCCCAGGGCCAGGCCAAGGGGCACTGGGCACCAACTGGAGCCTAGGAGGTTCCACCTGAGCAGGAGGAGAAACTTCTTCACTTTTGAAGCCCTGGCCCAGGCTGCCCAGAGAGGTTGTAGAATCTCCTTGCGTGGAGAGATTCCCAAGGCAGCTGGAGGTGATCCTGGGCAAGTTGCTGTGGGTGCCCTGCTGGAGCAGGGGGGTTGGACTGGATGATCCCCAGAGGTCCTTTCCAACCCTCACCATGCTGGGATTTTGTAATTAACCTAAGGGGCTTTGGGGTGTCAGGGGTGGATCCTGTACCCTGTAACAACAGATCACAGATGCTTTACAGCTGCCAGCAGCTCTGAGGACTTTTCCCAGCATTTGCCTCCCCTCACTGGGGCTTGTCTTGGCATGTCTGGGGAAAGAACCTTGCAGCCTAAGTTTTTATTTACAGAGGAATCCGGTCAAAGGAAAAGTAATTGACCCATTTCACTACTATGTTTCCCTTAGTTTCATTCATATTTACTTTGTAACCAGACCCTAAGGCTATTGCGAAGATAAACACTCTCCCGATGAGGCACAGCCTGGGAGCCCCGAGTCACACATTTCCCATGGAAACCTCCTCGATTCCTCATCCGAAGGGAGGGCTCCGACCTGCCCCCAGCAAGAGGTGCAAGCGAGGACAACCCACAGCCCTGCAGAGCCAGGACACCAGTGGCACCCAGTTTGCACCAGCAGACCCATTTCCCTCTGCTTTCCAGTTTAAGGGGGAGTGACCCCAGGTCTGGGCGGGGGGCCGGAACTCTTCCCAGCCCAGGGGTGCGGTGAGAAGACCCAGCTCAACCCTCCGGTGCGCATCCATGTGCACCACTAGATGGCGCCCTGCCGCCGCTCAGCCCCGGACCGGTCCGGAGGGGTCTGTCTGCCGTTGGCCCCCGGTTCCCACCCCACCCAGCAGAGCCTTTCACGGCCAGAAGCATCTTGCAGCTGGCTTGGGCTGCGGGATGGTCATCCATCTTCACCCCACCCCAGAATCCTGGGTTGGGATCCCCATCCCTCCACAGCCTTGAGCCAGGGTGGGACTCATGTGCCTCGGAGCCTTCCTCCCCCTCAAAAGTGACCCATCCCGGGTGGGCTGTGTGGCTGCTTGCTCTACCCCCGGGGTCTCTCTCTCCCCACATCGCAAGCCAAGAGAAGGTCTGTCTGTCTGTCTCTCTCTCTGCTGTGACCAGCCCTGCCTGTCCCTCCCCAGCCCAGCTAGGAAGGAGTCCAATGCCGTGATCGCTTTATTGTGCAGGACCTGCTAAAAGCTTTACAGGCTGTGAAAGCACCGAGGTGAGCAGCACCCAGGCACTGGCAAACACACTCCCTGCAGAACACCCTCTCCTATCCCTGCAGACAGGTTGGAAACAGGTTGCTCCTCAGATTTGGGGATCTATTTCCAGGTTCTCCATTAACTGATTAAAACCTGACTTTGTTTTATTTTTCCTCCTTCCACCCCCATCTCCATTAGGGGGGAAAACGTAAAGCAATGGCCAGCAGCAGGTTGAGCCTTTATAGCTACGTGACACAAGTGGCTGCTCTGCTAACATGTTTTCCCTGGCAAGTCATAAACGAGATGGTTATTTGATTAGAGCAGAGTTACCAGGCAAAGTAGACCGTGAAGATTAGATCATTAAGGCTCTTTGCATCCTGTTCTTCTCCCTGGGTAGATCTGTTTGAGCAGGAGGCTGGTGAAAAACTACCCCACTTAAAAAAATTAATATATATTATATATATAATACCTTTAAATAACCCTGCTTCCTTTCAGGGTAAGGGCAATAGATTGAGAAGATTATATTAATCCCCATTACAGCCATTAATGACATTGGTAAAGCAAGGGGAGAATTGGAATAAGGATGAGAGGAAGCAGTGGAAGTTTTCTTCCGTGCCAAGGGGAGCAGAGCACAACTCCCTGTGCTGGTGAGGGAGATGAGCTCCATGCAGACACAGTGAGACCTGAGGAGCTGCCATCCCATTGCAAACCCTAAGCAGCCAGCCCAGCAATCCAGGTTGCTCTACACTAAGCTGCATCACTCCTGGAGCTCCAGATCTGCTCTGACCAGCTTGTTCCACTCTCCCAAGAAGCAGCTGCATCTCAGTGCTTGGAAGTGATCCTTGTGCATGGTTTGCAGCTCTATTTATAAAGCACTGTGGGATCCTTTAGGATGAAAGGAGCTATTATAATAACCTGGATTTATTACCCAGAAAGTAACCACAAATTTTCTCCACTTCACCCTTCATTTGCTTGTCTCCAGACCAGTCTGAGCCTTAGCATTCTGATGGAGACCTTCTCTCCTAACCCTGTCTGAACAGAGGATCTTTCTGGCTGGCAAAATCAGTCCCTTGCCAGGGATATTCCCCACTGGCACCACCCTTCTGTGGCAGAAGGAGAAATACCCCTTGGCACACGATGGGAAGAGGTGGGTGCTCCAGGGCAGAGCTTCCCCTGGCAGATTAGCACCCGGCAGGCTCCAGCGTTGCTCACATACCCGAGCAGGATGGCTCCACACACCCTTCCCACTGGACATACTCTAGCTGACACACAGAGCCCATAATTGCAAGACATGTCAGGAAATATCACCCAGGATTATATCTGTCCCTCTGATGGCTCACAAGTGTTTTCCTGCCCCTTCCCTGGCCAGCCCCTACACACAACACAGGGAGGATGCACACCCCATGGTTCCTGGGCTCCAGACCAGCTCTCAGGAGGACTACCAGATAAATCATCACACTGTGGGTACTTCTTAGACCTGCCCACCTCGGGTAGAGTCCCCACCACCTCGGGGAGTGTTCAGCCCAAGGCAAGAGCACATTAAACACACCCAACCCCCCCAGCACTGCCCTGTTACACAGTACAGAGTGATATTTTTTTCCTTCCACCTGGAAACTGTATCCTGATTCATTGCCCACAAGATGATGCCAAGTGTACTTCCTGAACCCACAGTCACAAAACCCACTGCTCAGAAAGACAGAAATACAGATCTGCTAGAATCATTTGCTTTGAGAGGGATGCAGTCCAACTGAGGAGCAAAACCACAGATCCCACACAGGGGAAAACTGAGCTTGCAAGCAAATATTAGTTCTTGCTCAGGGCACATGTGAGCAGCAGAGCAGCAGCAGCCCCATGGCCTTGGAGGAAGCAGCAAACAGCATCTCATGCCCAGCCCCCACATTGCTTTTTATAACTCCAGGTTTATTTTATTTATTGTGTAAGAAAATCCACAGCAATGCCTCTAGGGAGAGGGGCTGGGATTTCAGCTCGGACATCAAACCCAGAGCTTCCCTTCTCTAAATTAGAAAGGGGTCCCTCTTCTCCATAGATCCCACTGGAGAGGCATCCAGTTCTCTGTGGCTCCTGGGCCCCTACAGAGCTGTGGTGGTCCCTGGGGCTCTCCAGCCAAAGGTATCACATTGTTAAGGCCAGAGCTGTCTGCTCGATGACAGGCAGGAAGGCAGAGCCTGCCTCATGCCTCTGCATCACTCATCACTATGTGCATTTTAATGAGCAGCTCTGGAGCAGAGATAAGGAGCCCAAAGGCTTCTCTCCAAGTGTGAAATAACTCAGATGAACTTGAACAGACTCAGCTCCTCATCAGCTAGAGGTGGCACTGGAGTAGGTCAGGGTTTTAAGGGCATAAGGAACCATGCATTCCTATGCCAGCGCAGCACAGAGACCCCTTGCAGGGGCCCAACCAGTAACCACCAGTAACGTTTGTGATCTGAAAAGATCATCAGAGACCCAACACAATCAATCAGCCCCAGAGACAGACCCACAGTCTCCTCAGCCCTGCCCCAGCCTGAATCTCTCAGCCAAATGTGGGTGAGCCACAGGAGAACACGCTGCAGGATCACACAGAGACTTGGAGATCTGCCTACAGGTACCATCAAGAAGGGGAGGAAATGTGACATAGACTGGAAAAGGACACAGGGTGGATTAGAGGCCAGAGGAACTGCAGCACACAGGGGTTAAAGGCACTGGGCTGGGGCAAAGGAACTTGCTTTTACACCAAGCACCCCAAGGTGCATTGCCCCTGCATGGCAGCTCACCCCACACTGCAGAGGGACAACGGGGTGAGACCCCAGAGCAAGCACAGGAGAGAGATCTTCCCTTGAGCTGAACCCAACCTAGCAGGCTCTCCACAAGCCCCAGATGTGCCTCCTCTCTGTGCCACCTTCCAGTGCACTTATATCTGCTGGCATCCACATATAACCCAAATCCCTGCAGGTCTGCCAGCAGGGAGGAGGCATTTGTGTGACAAGATTATGGAGATTAGCTCCATTAGCATAAGCAGCTCCTGGGCTGGCCCTAATCTAGAGGGACATATGCAGCCCATGTGCCATCACTTGCCATCTTCCCTGGGCTGCCCTGAAGGCCCAGCATGAGCTGGAGAAGATGATTTCCACCAGTGTTTCTATGGCAGGATGGGCACTGCATGCCAGTGAGGACCCCACAGATAGTCTCAGCTCAGGCCAGCCCCTGCCAACAAGACACCCACACTGGGACAGCTCTTTCTCCTCCCCGGGTTGCCTCTCAGCCCAGTGGTTGCCCTAACACGAGCACAAGGTCCTGAGGGCAGAACTTGCCCTCTGTGTTTTTCAAAGCATCCTCTCCGGGTGCTTTGTACAGCAAACGAAGGCAGTGCTGGCTCCACAGAACCTGAAAACGCTCCCTGGCCACTACTGCTTTCTGCAGGTTTCCATCCAAACCCAGGCAGCTGCACATCCCAAATAGAACAGCTTCTTACACCTCACCACTTGGGCTTTCACCTACAGAAGGCTCATGGTTGGGACCTCAACTTACCTGTAAGCAGATCCTAAAGTAACATGCTGAAGGGCTCACAGAAGTCTGATGCAGAACAAGCAGGAGCTCAGTCCTCACCCATCCACAGCAACACAGTTACTCCCTGCTAAAAGGAAGGACCAGCACTACTGGAGAGAAGCTTCTCCCATGGCAATTAAGAACATTAATTGCCAATAACCAGCAGCTGGACGCTCACTGAACCCTTGGCACCCAGGTGTGGGAGCAAGCACTGCCTGCAGGGAGAGGGAAACCAAATGATGAGAAGAGAGAAAGAGTATAAACTCCTGAACCCCACCAAAAGGTGGATGAGAGATGTTGGGAGTGATACCTTAGCACACAGCTGGTGTGAAGAGACACAGCTGGGGGACAGGGACTCCCCAGCCCACACTCTGGGCATGGTCAGGGGCTGCAGTAGGGGGCAGTAGAAGAGGCTGGAGGAGTCTCACCTCAAACCTCCCACTGCTCAGCTCAGCCCTCCCCTTCCTGCGGGGGTGCCGGTGGCAGCAGGGTGCCGACAGGGCTTTATCTGGCTTTGTGCACGTGGTGGAAAAACACTTGGGCCACCAAGCAACAGGCTAAAAGTGCCCAGGGAGAGGGCGAGCAGGTGCGGGGGCCGTGCCGGGAAGGCTCCGCTCCGGCGTGCTCCAGCCAACAGGAGATTCCGCTGCAGCAGGCTGGGACCTGGCATCTGCTGGGGCCAGAAATAAAACTGTTTGTGTAGCAACTGGAAAAAAAACAGCAACAGGAGCTAGGTGAGGTGTACCTCTGGGGTTTTATCCTTCTTCTTCTTTTTTTCTCTTTTTGAGGAGAGAAATATTAATGTCATAGAACTGCTATGGCTGGAAGAGACCTCAGATCATCAGGTGCAAGCAGCCACCCAGCACTGCCATGCTCACCTCTAAACCATGGCCCCAAGCACCACATCGAGATGGTTTTGAACACTTCCAGCGATGGTGACTCCACCACTGCCCTGGGCAGCCTGGGCCAATGCCTGGTAACCCTCCTGGTGAAGAAACTCTTCCTAATGTCTGATCTGAACCTCCCCTGGAGCAATCTGAAGCTATTTATTTAGGTGGAAGAGACAGGGCCATGGAGTGAGATCAGAATCTAAGCAAGCATTTAACTTCTTACCCGCTCTGTGTGCTTACACCTAAAGATGTGAATGAGGCTGAAAGCTCTGGGTTTAGTTTAATAGGCAAAAAAAAAAAAATCATCAAAGATTATTTATAAAGGCTTGTGCCATTCCTGTGCATTTCCCATCACATGAGGATGTGTCAAAGGATCATACATAGTCCTGCAAGTGCTGAAGAGGGGGTCTGGAAATAGTGATAGCAAAGCATGTGATCCTACTAGACTAGGGAAAAGAAGAAGAAGAAAATCCAGCTTGGAGGTTTAGGCTTTCTTTCAGCCTCCTGCCAAATTATTGCTCCTCCAAAAAGCATCACCAGTGTTCCACACAGTGAAACATGGGACAGTGAGGGAGGGAAAATGCTGCTGCATGTGGAACTGCAGCCTGAACCTGCCACCAAGCCCTCAGTGGCTCAGCTCCATGCAATTGTTGCTGCAAAAACCTCCTGAATCAGCACCAGCTGGCTGGAAAATGAAAGCCAGGCTGTTTGTTCCCTTCCTGCACCTCCCAAAATAACCAGTGGCTTCCTCATACTTCCCTCCCCAAACACACCCCTTCTCAGTTCAGTGACCAGCAGGAGCCACAGCCAGTGTGTCTGAGCTGGTGGGGAGACCAGATTAAATCATAGAATCATAGATTAAAGTTGGAAAAGACATCTGAGATCACTGAGTCCAACTGTCAGCCCAACGCTGCCAAGTCATCTCTAAACCATGGCCCTAAGTGCCACATCTACACATTTATTGAACCCCTCCAGGGATGGTGACTCCACCACTGCCCTGGGCAGCCTGGGCCAATGCCTAACCACTCTTGCAGGGAAGAAATGGTTTGTAATGTTCAACCTGAACCTCCCCTGGCACAACTTGAGGCTATTTCCTTTTCTCCTATCACTAGCCACCTGGGAGAAGAGCCTAACACCCACCTGGCTCCAACCTCCTTTCAGGGAGTTGCAGAGAGTGAGAAGGTCTCCACTGAGCCTCCTCCTCTCCAGGCTAACCAACCCCAGTTCCCTCAGCTGCTCCTCACGACACTTGTGCCCTAGACCCTTCCCCATGTTTGTTGCCCTTCTCTGGACACCAAGAGGCATTTCTGAAGCCCACTGGGGTGTAAGTGTCTGGGAAGTGTTGGAAAAGGCAGCTCCCCCTCCCAGTACTCAGGGTCCCACACAGAGGCAGAAACTTCCTAAACCATCCCCATCTTTGCCACATTTATCTCCACCTAAAGAAGAAATTAAGTACCAAAGTCCTCTTGGCATGGAGCAAATGGAGGCCAGCAGAGTTCTTCAGGCACTTGCAGAAGCCCAAGCCTGGAGGCAGCAGCCAAGGAGTTGCACAAGCCCCAGGGGCTGCCCACCTCCACCCTTTCTATCCCATGTCAGACAAGACCTGACAGCATCAAGACCAAACTCTGCCAAGGGCTCATTACTGCCCGAGCTCCACAAAGGGCAAGAGCAATGAAGGGAATTGTGAGGGGGATCTCCAGGGGATCTACAGCTCATGTCTCAGAGATTCAGCCTCAGACGGAACAATCTCTCTCTCTGCTGGCTTGCACGTATTTATTCCGTGCTCGTGGCTTGGAGAGCAGAGAACTTCTGGTGTAAATTACTTGCATGACCTTTCCTGGCTGATGACTTTACAGCTGGCTGCCCACACCTCCAATATAATTTCATTTATGCCATCCATCATCAACACCTGCTGGAGAGGTTGGCAGCCTCTGCCAGTAACATTAGTGAGGTTTCTGTTACCCAGCAGCATGGCAGTGGCTGGGCAGGAGGAGATGGGCACAGAGGCTCAGAAGGGATCACTGCATGGCACAGCCTTGGCCAGTGCAGGAGGAGAATGAGAACCTTTGGGTATTATCATCAAACCTGCAATAGTATTAAATAAAATACTTCTTTTGTCCTTTCTTCCTCATCCTTTGCCCACAGCAGGATGAGCAGCATGAGCTGCTGAGGCCCCAGCTGAGTGTGGCAGGGTGCAAATCCCAGTTTTCCAATTCTTTTTCCTGTCCTAGAAGATCTGGATCTCCACGTGGCCACCAACTGCACAGCCCTTGGAGGCCACCAGCTGAGCACAATGCTCAGCTCTCCCAGCTCCTTTGTGGCTATAGCTGTATTTCCAGGGCTGTGTCCACAGCAGCCTTCTTGCAGCCAACAGAACATCCAGGACAAGAACTGGCTGCATCATTTCTCATCTGGACAAGCCCTTGTTCAAAAGCATCCTGCTCTAATGCTGCATATCCCAGAATCCCAGCATGGTGGGGGTTGGAAAGGACCTCTGGGGATCATCCAGTCCAACCTCCCTGCTCCAGCAGGGGCACCCACAGCAGCTTCACCTCCAGCTGCCTTGGGAATCTCTCCACACAAGGAGACTCCACAGCCTCTCTGCAAAGCCTGGGCCAGGGCTCCAACACCCTCACAACAAACAAGGTTCTCCTCCTGTTCAGGTGGAACCTCCTGGGTTCCAGTTGGTGCCCAGTGCCCCTTGGCCTGTGCCTGGGCACCACTGAGCAGAGTCTGGCCCAAGCCTCTTGCCCCCAGCCTTCAGCTCTTGCTCAGCATTGAGCAGCTCCCCTCTGGGGCTGCTCTTCTCCAGGTTAAGCAGCCCCAGGGCTCTCAGCCTTTCCTCCTCTCAGAGCTGCTGCAGTGCCCTCAGCATCTTCCTAGCCTCTGCTGGACTCTCTAGCAGTTCCTTGTCTGTCTGGAACTGAGGAGCCCAGAACTGGACCCAGGACTCCAGAGGTGGCCTCTCTGGGGCAGATCACCCACCTTTGGCTCTGAAGAGGTTTGGGAATGCAATTAAAACTGTGAGGAACTTTCTATTAAACTCAACCTCTTTTAAAAACCATGCCCCTAGTCTTTCCCACAGTAAATTCTGTGGGCTAACCAGGCATGTGCCTTATTTCTTTCAATCTTTCCTCAGCTATGCTTAATTGCACTTAATTATTACAATCAGAGTCTCTTCCTCCCTAGCTACAACCACTTGCCCAGGAAAACAGTTCTCTCCACTCGGTCTCTCCTGCTCTTGTAAAGGCAAATCCCAGAGTTTCCAAGCTAGCCAGAGGAATGCAAATCCTTACATGGCTCCACTCCTCTGTGAGAGGCTGGGGCTGGCTCTCTGTCATCTTTAGAAAGCTCCTCTCAGCAGTTAAGAATGGGCAGACTTAATTCAGGCAACTATTTCATTCCTGCAGCCCAAGCAAACAAGCTGAAGCACACGTAAGGGACTGCTCATTTCAACCTCAGTCTCAAGCAGCCAGGGAAAAGCTGTGGAGAGCTTGTGCCAATGATTCCATCTCCCTGCAATCCTGCACTGGAGCTGAGAGCCAGGTCCCAAACCATCCTTATAAGTTCAGACTTGGTCATCATGTTCAGCAGAGTCACACTGAAACCGTCTACTCACAGAGAGCCTGAAGATCTTCTGCTCATCCCTAGTTAGATGCCACAGGAGCCAGTGCCTGGCAGTATGAGGCTAAGTTACAGATGCCCTGGGGCACAGATTGCTGCTGCTGGCTACAACTGCATCCCTGCACCTTGTTTGTGTCCTGTCCCATCACTTCTTACTTGGGAGAGGAGACCAAGCCCCATCTTACTAAAATCTCCTTTCAAGGAGTTGTAGGTTTCACAAGGACATCCCTCAGCATCCTTCACCAGGCAGGAGGATGTGCACACAGCTTCAGGATCAGATTCCCCAGGCAGTGTTGGATTCCCTTGTTTCCTCAGCTGGCATCAGACAGCTCTTCTCCTTACAGCTCCAAAGAGCAGCATTTCTGCTCCAATACCTCATCATATTACACCAACAAGCATGGCAAGATAAGCTGATTGGTTCCAAATGAGCTGCTGTGCCTGAGAAAAGGCTGCTCAGCCAGAGAGAGTCCTGTGAAAGGCAGTCAGAGGCAGGCTGAGCAGGCTCCCAGCCTGCAGGCTACAGAGCTACACCTGCACACACTCTAAACAGAGACATCCAAAGAACACTTCAATGTCTACAGGTCCAGATTTTGTTACTGGTTTCAGACTGCAAACTTCTTTTGATCAAACATTTGCCATTCACTCGTGTTAAAACATCCCCAAAAAGTCAGTTGGTGTTCTCTGCAGACTCTGTATGTGTCACAGGCACTGCTTAATCACACAGGTCACAGCCAGAGACCTTTTTACTGCACCATGATTTCATCTTCAAACTATTCCAATATTCACTTGTGTACAGTAGGTTACCCAGTTAGAGGTTTCTAATAAAAGCAAATCTTCCTTAAGTGGCTATTACTGGATTTCTCCTTCCAGCCAGGGGCTAAGCAGGATTCTGGGCTTTAAATAAAGATCTCCAGTGGGTTGAATTGGAAAGTGACAAGTGAGGGATGTCATGGGAAAGCTTTGCTGGGGTCTAATTACAGCACTGCTAACGAGAAGAACCTTTGTCAGATCAGAGCAGTCATCATGTTCAGCAGAGCCACACTGAAGCCATCTCCTCACAGAGAGCCTGAAGATCTCCTGCTCACCCCTAGTTAGGTGCCACAGGAGGTAGTGCCTGGAGGTATGAGTTACAGCAGCTGGAAAGAATTCCTACTTTTTGTTGGAAACAAGGACTCTGAGGAATCTGCACAGTCTGTTGCTAGAGAAAAATTCTGTGTTTATTTTCTTTTAAAAAGGAACCAAAATACACCTTTAGGAAACAGCTGTTCAGTACATTTCCATACAGAGTTGGAGACTGACTTGCTCCCAAAGTGTTCCTTCACAGGGACTCAGATCCACATGCACCTTGGATGTGTTTCTACCTTCTCCACCACATTACACCTCAGCACAATATTTATAAGAAAAAGGCCAACTGGTAACTTCCTTAGACACTGACATTTAGTCTGAACATCTGCAACAGGTAAGAACCCCTGAAGAGTTTATTTGATTGCACCAAGGCAGATGTAGGCTGGTAAAATAGTAAGGCACAGCACTATGTATAGGGAGCAGGAGCAGACTGAGTGACCTCCTTAGCCTGTCTGGAAGAACTGTATCTGGATTAAAGTCACTGCACCTGCTGAGCACAGGGACAACTGCACCTACCCACCACTGCTCTGATAGCCCAAAGAGTTTACCCTTGATGGTGGAAGTCAAAACCAGTGGAGTTTGAGAACACACAAGGGTGTTTTAGGGGCAGTGTGAAGTTTCAGATTTACCCAAACACTTATCAAATGAATAAAAACTAACAATCAAGTGAGAAGCACTAAGTAGAAAAGCATGATGTCCAACTCCCAAAGCCCAGGTGCCCACAGCTCCCAGAGCTCAACACATGCCAAAGCTCCAGGGTTGGTTCATTCCAGCCCAGTTGGTTTGGGATCTCAGCTGGGGCCTGCAGAGAAGTGCTGCAGATCTTTCCATATTATTTTGGCTCTCCATGTCTGCAGCAGTATTAAACTCTGGCAGGCAGGGGGGTGGGATTTGTATCAATCCTTTCAGCAGAGAGAGACCTCTGGGTGCAGAATCAGCCTTTTGCTTGTATGGCCAGGATTAGGAAGACATTGCTGAGATCATCATGTATATGTTCCACAGCCAAAACAGCTATTAGTATTAAATAAGGAGAAAACAAAAAGTGTTGTAGTGTGCAGCAAATACCCTTTCTCCAAAGGAGCCTAGGTTTATTTCAGAGGTAGTTGGAAAGAGGATGAGCAATGCAAAGAACCTCTACTGCTAAACTGCTGCTTCAAAAGCCTTCAACTGCATGAAAGCCCTAAGAGGTGACAAGGATTGTGAAGGGATTTCAGACTGAGCAACACACTCACTCTGCAACAAAAGACACCTTAGCCTGTTGTGAACCCTCAGGTCTCTGGACAACTAGAGCTCCTGTGCAAGCAGGATGGAACAGATAAAAAGCCCTAGTGAAGAGTGTCTGCTCCAGGCAGAAGATCTCTAGAGTCAGGTCACTGTTGTGAAACAAGCTCCACACACACAGCAGCTGCTGTTAGTAAGATCAAACCTTGGTGTTAGTAAGATCAAACCTGCAAAGAACTCAGTGCAGCCTGGGTGGGCAGCTGGCTGTGGAACCACATTCTGCAGGGAAGGAGAATTCACTGTCCCATTGAGTTCAGAGGAAAAGAAGTCTCTTCCTGTAACTTGGAGAGGCAGGAATTACTTGGATCTCACATTTGCTAGACAAAAAGCAATGTCCTTGCCAGCTGATTACTTCAGCTACAGTTTCACAGCATCAGCCTTGAGTGAGAGTCCTGTGTGTACACCAGAGGCTGCTCCATTAGAAGCTGCTTCCCAGTCACCACTTCCCAGAAGTCTACATTTGGCATTTAAACAGATGAAAATGGTTTAGAACCAAGACACTGCTCTTTGTACCCAAGAGAAGACTTGTTTGTACAGCTCCAAGCACACCAACACTCAGCTGTCCTCTGCCAGGCTCCAGGCACCATCATCACTTTCTGGTCTCTCTAGAAAGTGCTTTTCTTGCACATCTTTCCTAACAAGCTATTCCTGCTGAAAGGCTCCTTTCTCCTCATCTGACAGGTATATTTGGTACAAAATGCATAGAGTAAAGGGCTGAGGTGGAAGGAGAATGTCTCTGGCTTCTGAAAACATGCCACATTTATTAGAGACACTACTAACATCAATGGTGGCTTCTCCAAACAAAGTCCACTTCCCTGATTCTGCATTCAGATCAAAGGAATTGAGCAAAATAACCCAGCCCAGCCATGCAGTGAAGTGAACCATGAACACACCACACACACTGCTCCTGGAGCTGCATGGAGAAAGGCTACACTCCTTTCTTTTGGATTATGACTAAGCTTACTGAATTTACACTGGTGAAGCACAAGAACTCAGGAAAGCTACTGGCACAAGAAGCTCAGTTTAAAGAACAGTCCTGGAAAGTCTGGAGCTTTGGCTCTGTCTTTGTTGCCCTCTGACACAGGCCTCCTCCACCCAGCAGATCACCAGAGCTGTGATTACACAGAGCAGAGGAGAAAATGCAGCCCCATCTTTAGAGGGAGGGTCTGGAAGTAAAAGCCCCCTGAGAATGACTTGGTTGTCTATGCTGAGAGCCTCCTTGTTTTAATAGTAAAAACCTGCTCCAGAGAAACTCATTCAACTTAAAACCTTCTCTTCATAAAAGCTCTAAATTGTACTTCAGGCCCTTCTCAGGCACCTGGCAAGAGATCAGATGTTTCTGGAAGAGGACTGGGGCCATGTGGCTGCAAGAAGCAACAACCCAAACGAGTTGTGCTGTTGTCATTACAGCTCACACCAACTTTTCATGCTCTGGGAAGATCAAGGAAGGGGAAAGACAAGCTCATATGTTTCAAGAATGAGAACACTTAAGCATCTCTCTCCCTCCCAAGACCAGAAGGAATACAGTCAGAAATAAAGCCATTCTTGCCATAACATATTTTGGTTTGGATCCATCAATGCTTCCATCTTAGCAACCTTCCTGATATTTCAGATCATGCTTTGATCTGAGAGCACACCTCCAATTCCTAGCTGTGGCCTCCCCCCATTTTCTAGGTACGTCCTGGGCCTTAAAAACTCACTTGTCTGACAGGGTGCCATGCTTGCTCTTTAAAAGAGCTCCACATAACTCAATGGAATTCATGCTACACACAAAAAAAGGCATTTTTAAAATGACCAGAATCTCAACCATGTACATAAACCAGCTCTCTTTTGGTTTTGGGAACACAGGAAAACAAACATACACCCACATCCCTGGCAGAATGGTTTAAAACTGAGCTCCAAAGAAACATGTAACAGACCCATTAGGCCTGAACAAGTAGCCCACACTTGTGATCCCAGAGTGCCAGCATGGTGAGGGTTGGAAGGGACCTCTGGGGATCATCCAATCAAAACCCCCTGCTAAAGCAGGGGCACCCAGAGCAGGTTGGCCAAGTGATGGATCAATCCTGAGCTTGAATTCCCTCACCAGCTTTCCAGACTTTTAAGGGAAATGGCAGGTACTTGGAAGTTAGCGGTTTTATTTAGGTATATCCTGGGTTTCAGGACATTTTTATGCCCCTTTGAATAAAAGAAATACTCCAAGATGATAAAATTTCAACACCAAATTCCTTTGGTGTCTACAACCCATGAGATGTTTAAAAATCTCAGTCAGGATAGACAAGGGAAAGGCAGCACAGAGAAACAAGATTCTTCAAAGACAAGTTAGCAATGTGGAAGCAAGTTCCTAATGCATTAGGTGAACACGTTTGTGCTTCTGACAACAGGTGTAAAAACTCTCCCCAGAATAAAATGAGTTCAGTTGGAGATTAACTGGAAACACCTAGTTTTAAATCAATTTCCCTTGCTCTGAAGTAAAAGAATCTGTTCAACCATCCTGATAAGATCAGAGTTGGCTTGCTTGGTTTCTACAACAGCATTATGAAGTAGCTCACCTGCCATACTGTCACTTTACTCAGCAGCTACCCCAAGAGGTACCATGCACCAAACTGTGAGGGAGACAACTGGATCCAAGTTAGCCCTTTAAACAGTACATTTTGACCTAACCTCTTGTATTTACCCTCTAATAAAAAGGAAACCCATTAAAAAACCTCTGCATTTCCCTTCCTCACACTTGATTAACAAACAATTCAAAGACAGGGATGTACTCTGGAAGCACACCATTCTCTACTAGCTGACCAGCTTGGGGAGCACAGTACAGAGAGGTATATTGCCGTTGGAGTCAGATGTCAAGTTAGCCCTCAGCTTGTTTGCTACTCCAACTACAGGAGGCAACTTGGAGCCAAGCCCTGGGAAAGAACCCGGGTAGGCAGAAATCCTTTTATTGGAGGCTTTCTCAGTGCTGGCTGCTTTGGGGGCTCGTTTGCAAATCCAGGGGTGCCGCAGAGCTTGACTCGGAGTCATGCGTGCGGCAGGGTCCCAGCTGAGACACTCCTTCAGGAAGTCAATGAACAAGGGATCGTCACAGCCCTTCAGGGCTGTCACCCAGTCCTTGTTCCCCGGCGCCCCCCGGACCTTCCCCCGGCGGGAGCGGCTCCCGGTTAGGGTCACTCTTCCGTCCGCGTGGGTGGTGACAGTGCAGTAACGAGGGTGACCCTTGGAGTTGATGAAGTTCTTGGCTCGCTTGGATTGATCCAAAAGCTTCTGAGGCGGCATTCCAAGGAGTTCCATCATACAAGCCAGTTGGTCTCCCTCATCCTCGCCAGGAAAAAGAGGGTATCCAGTCAATAGCTCCACCAGAATACAGCCAAAACTCCACATGTCTATGGGCATCCCATAGCGACTTCCCAGGATTACCTCCGGCGCCCGATAAAACCGAGACTGAATGTACGTGTAGACTCTTTGGTGCTCGAAACAGCTGGACCCAAAATCTATAACCTTGATCCCACTCCTCCCTTGCTGTTTGAGGAGGATGTTTTCTGGTTTCAAGTCACAGTGTATGATTTTGTTTCTATAGAGGGCATCCAAACACTGCAGGATAGAGTGAGCAAACTTGCGTACCAGTTGGATACTGAAGCCCTGAAACTTATTCCTTTTAATCAGCTCATAGAGGTTCATACTCAAGAGTTCAAAGGTCATACAGATGTGGTTCCGAAAGGTGAAGCTCTCCAGCATGTGAATCACATTCATGCTGCCTGTCTTATCCTGCTTCTTCAGGTGCTCCAGAATCCGGATTTCCTCCGCTGCTTGCCGATGGAACCTCTTCTCGTTGCGAACCATCTTTAAGGCTAGGTGTTGGTGGAGTTTGTGATCATAGACTTTGGCCACTTGTCCAAAGCTGCCCTTGCCAATGATCTTCAGCACCTCGTAGCGGTAAGCAAGGTGGTCGTGGGGCACGTGGATGTAGCTGCCTTGGTCATCGTCGTAACCCCCGTTGTTGGGGCCACCGACCACTCCTTGCCTCTTCTTTGCAGCTGGCCCCACAAAGTAAATCTCAGAGAAGTTAAAGATCTCTTGCTGCTCATAAGCAGATAACTGATGTTTGTACTGTTTGACAGCTTGCTCTGGAGCCTGGGAGGTGGCTTTGTGTGCTTTTGAGGAACTACCACCGCCTTTAGAAGTGCTTATGCCCTCAATACTTTTATCTTTTGTCAGGGAAGGAAGAGACCTCTCTGAAGCAGCGATTCCTGCAGAATGAAGAGCACTGCTCCTTCTGTTGCCAGAGTCCTCAAATAACTGCTCCACTTTGACCTGACTTCCAGTCAGAGGGTGATCCTTCATTGGGACTTTGTTGCTAGAAACCTACAGATGGGAAAAAAAAGGATAACAAAAAAAGCTTAGCTTTATCTTTGAAAGCACAGCCTAAAATCAACACCACAGGAACCAAAAGCAGGGCACGTTTTGCATTTCTCTTAGGAAGAGATACAAAAGGCTGGACCTAAACCAACTCCAGTTCCAAGCTCAGTTAATAGAAGGGTGCACAAAGGGAATGCACTTACTGAAACAAGCACCTGCACAAAACCAGTGCATTTTTAAGTCCATAAAGGTTCAATCCCAGGCAGACAAACACTCAAGGCCACAATACCTATCTCTACTATGCACGTAGTCAGCAAACAGCTGCAGGAACAGCTATGTTTAGCTTTAAACGTGGGTGCAGCAAACACAAGCAAGGACAGATGCAACCTGCACCTGTCAGAAACATGCAACACAACAGGATTGTGCAGAGAAGTGGCAGGAATACTGCAAAGACAAGAGGGCCCAGGGAAGACAAAAGGAAGGGCAGCAGGTGACATAAGGCTGGGGTAACCAAGCCGAACGAGGAGTGAAAGGGGAACAGAGCAAAGCAAGACAAACCCTGCTGATTTAAAGTGAAAATCAACGATTTTCCTTTGAAGTGGAAAACCCCTGCACAGCCTCAACTCCCTTGGAAATCATGGCAGCTGCACAACTATCTTAAGACAGACTTGGAAACTCTGAATAATCAGGACTATCTCTTCCTCCAACTTAGCTGACAGTAGCCTGTAACCACTGCCTGCTCCTGCCATCTGTTCAAATATTTACATCTGAAATGAACCAGAGAAGGTGAGAAAAGCACTGGGAAACTTCTCAAGCTTGTCACTTTTACAATTTAGTAAACGCTGGACTCCCTGGAGTACAATTTCTTACAAGAAGAGCAGTTCTTCCCCTTGGCTACTCCCTGAGGCTCCATGCTGATAGACAGCAGAGAGCTCTTGTCTTATCCTGTGCAGCTCTGAAGAAGCCATGACTTGAGCAGCAACATCTGTTTTCCATTTTGTCCTTTAATCTAAAAATAAAGATTTGAGGCCCATGCCAAGCCCAATCCCTTGAAAACCAAAATAACTTCACAGGACTCAAACAAAAAATATAAATAAACCTGCAGATCCACAGCAAGAAAACCAAATTCCTTTTTAGTTACACAGAATCCAACATCCTAGCAGAGGCAGAAAGTGAGGGAAGTGAATGTTCTCGCCAAAACCAACTCCAGGCACCTCTTGTAAGAGTCTGTTTGTTAGTCTGCCTTGAAAGGTTAGTTCCTGCTCAAAAGTCCCCCCCCCCAAAAAAAATGGGCATTTCCTGAAGAAGTCAGTCCTTATCAGTGGTGACAGGAGGCCACTGGATATATCCTGTTCAGTTCCACTACTCTGTGTCCTATCAACCCCAAAATGCAGTGTACTGTAAGGGACACACCTTCCCTGAAGGTCTTAACCCCAAAACCAAAGCCCAACCCTGGTAACTTGGACTAAACACCTTTTTCTCAGAGTCTGCCTGAGCCTCTGAGATAAGAGCAACATAGTTTCAGAGCTGGCTAAGAGACTATCGAGGCCAGCAGGCTCACATTGCAAGTTTACAAACAGAGAACACAAGCAGAGAACAAGGTTCATGCTTGTTTGTTTACTGAAGTTTTCCAGGAAGGGCAGGAGGGAGGGAAAGAACTAAACCAAAACAAGCCTGTCCTAGAGTAAGGTCTTGTTTTCACCTTTGCCACCCAAAATTGTTATTTCTGTGAGGTGGGTTTCAGTTGTATGCATAACAGAAGCAGCTTTTTATCACTGTGATGCAGAAGAGACATAACTGCACCTTTGGAAAGTGGCACCCTGATGCCATTTGGGCTGGCAGGGCTCTCTGGAGCAGCCTTCTCTAGCTGGATCAGAGCATTACCCACCAAGACTTGCTGGTTTTAGCAAACACTCTGTACCTTTGAATCCCTAAATAACCAGGGAATTAATTACTCCATTTATCCTGCAGTTATTTCTTAATGAAGGAGCTACACTTGGATCTCAAAGCTGACTCAAGAGCCATTCAGCAGCAAGGACTAAGGCTGCAGCCTTCCAGGGCTACCAAAATCATTTGCCACATGACAAGACACAAATATAGATCAATCTTCACTTGAACTCAGAAGAGCCACACGTGAAGTCAGATGACTCCTGGGTAACATCAGCTTGCTTTCACAAACCCCAGGCTGCACAGGTTCTGTGTTACTGCTAAAGGGTTCCTAGCAGCCAAGAAATCAGACTGATGACACGAGGGGCACCCTGGTGAGGATCCTCACACCCTTACAGAACTTCATTTGAAGTGAGGAGGAAACACTCAACCCAGCTCCTACACAACTGCTGTTGCAAAAGTGCATCAGTTGTTTCCTAACTACTGAAGTTGAATTCAACCCATGTATTCTCCAAGCAGAGAGATTTCTGCTCTCTTCCAGCTAAGATGAAAAGGAAGGACAGCTGCAGACAGCAGAACTCATCAATTCTCATGTAACAAAAATCTTGCAAGCAGGAAAGCAAATATCACTTAATTCCAGATACTTTCCCATTGAAACTGAGCATTGTTCTTCTCATCCTTGCACTCTTCACCTCAGTTCCTGCTCACAAGAGACCACTGAGGTTGGATTTTTTTGGATGTGTCAGCATGGCAAAACCAGGTATTTTATAATCCTTACTCTTGCCTTAAGAAGTTGAAAGGCTTGATGGACAAAATACAGATGGAAGGATACACCAGTGAAACAAAGTATTCAGAGTCAAACACAAACACAACTGGCTACGTTTGTATCCATTCCATTGATTTCTGCTCAGTTCTGAGCAAGTGAAGTTACAGCATCACTCAAACACTGCAGCCTGAAAGTTCCCACATCTCTGAGAAACCCCACAACTCACTGCTCTTCACACTCTTCCTACCCCACAAATCTCCACATTGCTTCTCCTCTCCCTCAGTGTTGCCAAAAAGGGAGAAAATCAGCCCCATGCTCCCGAGTTTGCTCAGTGAATGGCACAGAGCACGTTAACCTCTACTACCTGTTACAACAACTGCCCCCAAAGTGATGATTTCCAACTGCATCTCCCTCAGGGAAATGTCTATTTTCACTTGTCAGACAGTGGGTTTTTAAAGCTCATGTTCCTTTGCTTCTGCCAGAGTTCAACAGGAGCCAAAACACGTTTGAAAACTGTTTAAAGGTCAGATCCCTGTACAGCTAACCATGCCCACTCAGCTGAATGGATCTAAGGCAACATCTCCTGACTCCACATCTGCTGAGGAAACACAGCACGGTAGCACCTTCAGTCCAGAAAGAGCTACTCTGCTAGCAATCAAAGTGGCAGATAATGCCAAAGCTTTCAGAGGAGAAAGATACATTTGGAAGATGTTCAGCAGCCATGCAAACACTGCTCCTTCTGCTGTTCTTAGGTACTTATCTCCTGGAATTTTCAAGAGGGAAGAGGCAAAGCCAAGCACGTGTGGATGGCCACACTTATCAACACACAAGGCGACATGGGAGAACACTTCAGCCTTCTGTAGAATAACCTCCTAGATTAAAACGTGAGCTTGGGGGCAACAGGATTTCTGAGGCTGCCTAGCAAGTTCTACACTGAACACAGGACCACATCGTTTTTAGGCTTGGCAAAAGCAGTAATGTTAATAAGTTGCAACCTCCCACTTGGTTAATTCATTCTGCTGTGAGACATCGAACTCCCTGGTGGCTCTCACTGCCACACAAACACAACAGGAAGACCCAGACAACTTCAAAATACTCACATTAGATCTTCCAAGGGAAGGAAGTCCTGAGGGGCTGTGTTCTTCATTTGTAGACTCTTGGTACCTAATCTGATCTATCCTCATATAGGAGTCATATAATCCATCTCCAAACCTGGCTGGAAACGTTTCATACACAAACCAGTTAGTCACAACACTGCAACTCAATAAGAAACAGTAATGCTGAAAGTATCTCACTTTGCACATTTTAATCCGTAAAATCATCAGTTCTTGTTCATTTATTTTTAGAATGTAACTACATTTTAACACCACAGAGTGCAAACCTCTTGGGAAACCTTAATTTCTGATNCCCCCCCCCCCCCCCCCATTAACTTTTGCACGGCAAACATATCCTTAAGGAACATTAACCAACCCACTCCCGATTTCCCCTTAAGCAAGATAATCCCCAACTAGCCTCACTGGGAACCACAGAAATCGAGCCTACACTTAAACACTTGATAGGACTATCTTCTAAAGTAGGTTATCCCTTAAAAATGATACGGTGGAATCACAGAATCATTACGGTTGGAAAAGCCCTCTAAGATCATCAAAGTCCAACCGTCGATTTAACCAGATTTAATCATCGCCCAGCCAGATTTGCTGCAAGGGAAAAAGGAAAGAGCCGTGTGGGTTTGCACCCTAACTGTTGGCAAATGCTTTTAAAGAACTTAAAACTGCAACGTTTCAACGACTGACTCCCCGCGGGACTCACCACGTCTGCCACACATCGGGCAGAGGGAGCGGGGCCAGGCGAGCTCCCCACCGGTGTCTCCCTGGCCCAGCCCCAGCTCCCCCTCAGCACCTCTTCCCACAGGACCCCCACCCCGGGCAGGCCCTGGCAGCCCCCTCAGCCCTCTCCCGCCCGGTGAGGCCCTGCCGCCGCCACCCCACCTGCTCCGAGAGGCGCCTCCGGTTTCCTCCCCAGCAGCATGGTGTCGGTGGGGGGATGGCCCCCATCCCCCGCCGGGCCGGGCCCCGCTCGCTGCCGCCTGCCCGCGTTCCGCCGTCCAGCGAGGCTCCAGTTCCAGTTCCTGCTCCAGCTCCAGCTCCAGCTCCGGTCAGGCTACAGCCACCCGCCACTGGCCCTTGTCGTTGCCACGGGAACGTCCCGCCCGAAGCTTGCGCAGTGCTGGTGTAGGGAGGAGCGAATCGAGGCTTCACTCCAGGCCTCACCGGTAACCGGAGCTGCTAACCGGGACAGCGTCCTGCTCACCACAAAGCCGTTACGTTTTCAAATGCCTATCTCGAAGCCCTCTGGGTTTAATTGTCCGTTTCTCGCCTTTGCGATGCGCATTTCCCGGGGGTCTCCTCCTCCCCTTCGGCTCCCCACCGCCCCAGGAGACCTCTCACAGAACAAAGCACAAACGTTAGGGAGGAGGAACAAAATCAAACGCTCCGTGGGGAGAAATCCAGCCGTTCCCGCCGCCTCCGCCGCCCCGGGGGCTGCCGGTGACGGTGTGGAGGAGGCTGAGGCGCACGGTGGGGTGACCCCCGGGGCTCACAGCGCGCCGGGCACAGGGGGAGCGGTGGGCGCGGGGTTGGGAGGAACCGGACCGGTGACCCCGAGGGGTTCCTAACGCCCCGGCCCCAGGGGCCGGTGGGGAAGGCACCGGGTCGGACCGGTCGGTGTGAGCGTGACAGCGGGGAGGTGGTTTCCACCCGGACTCTTTTGTACCGCGGGATAGCGCCATGGCGGCTGCCGAGGCCTGAGGGGAGCGAGGCGGCGGCGGCGGCGACCACCCCCGACCGGCTCCGTCATGTTCTCCAGGGCGTTCCGGGTGAGATCCAACACCGCCATCAAGGGCTCCGACCGGTGAGTGCCGGGCCGGGGCTGCGCCGGTGATCCCCGGGCCGGGTGAGGCCCCGGAGGCCGCGCTGCGGTGGGGGGAGCGGCTCCATCCCGTGGCCCCTCCGGTGTTGGCCTAGAATCGCCATGGTTCGGTCTCGGAACTGGACTCGGTCCTGTGCAGGAGGCGGTGAGGGCAGCAGAGGCCTTCCGCGGCAGGGAGAGCTCTGTGCCTGCAGAGATGGGATTTCGTTAGCAGCCTGTGGGGTGCTGTGGCTGCTCTCACCCCGTGTTGGTGCTAAACATGAACTCCTGATCGGGATGCCAAGCGCCCTTGAAGGTGCTGCCATAATTAAACCAGATTTAAATGAGTTACGTCGAGGCCTAGCTGATCCTTATGTTATGATCTTGGGGAGCAGTGCTAGGCTGACTCAGTGAGCTTTTAGGGGTCACTTGGTGCTTCTGTGACTGGCCACTCAACCCCACCGTGTGCCTGTCACCGTGTTTTAAACATCAGTGGCTGTATCCCTGCTCCTCCCTGTCGGAGCCACGGGGGTCTGTGGGTGACAGGCCAGGCTGGACAAGTCTGACACTCCCAGATTGGTAGTCAGGAGGTCAGAGCAGTAATGAAATCACAGCACAAAGCAGAGGGAAAGACAACAACGGGAGCTGTAAGCAGCTGTTTAAAGAAGAATGTGAGCAGGGCAAATGTATTGTGACTTTCCCCAGTCTTCTTCCAGCATGCAACTGTCTCATTTGTAAACCTGAATGTAAATGCTTTGAATTATCCTCTGTGAAAAGTGGGGATGTCAGGAACAGCCAGCAAACCACTGATCTAGGAATTATTGTGAGGGATGTTCTGGACAGCTTTGTAACACGTCTGATTTTATCATTACAGGAGAAAACTACGAACTGATGTTGCAGCAGCTTTTCCTAACCTTAGTGCTGAACAATTGACTGAGTTTATTCCAAACAAGGAAGAGCTTAATGTCATCAAAATATACTCTCACAAAGGGGAGGCAGTCACTGTTTACATGAATAACAGGAACCCAATACTGTTTGAAATTGAGAAAGCTCTGTATCCAACAGGTATGGGGAGCAGACTGGAATAATCTTCCCTCTTTCCTGATGGGCACCAACCTTTCCCCACAATATTTCCTTCTGTCTGTCTTAAGCAGTTATCCTGTCACTATATTGCCAGCACACTTCATAATCTGTAGTGCATTTATTCCACCAACAGCTCTGGCAAATCAGAGGCATTTCTGGATTCTTCCTGCTAAAAGGAAATGGATGTGGTAGAGGTTAGAAAACAGGAGCCAAGTCTTTCAAGTCATAGTTTATCATCTTAGCTCCTTTGCTCTCTTTTATTCACTGCAAGGTGTAATCCCAAGAAGGAGGATGTCTGCTTCCAGGCAGCCCTGGAATTAGGCAATCAATTGCTCTGATATTCTGTGCTTTTGTTTTTCCCCTGCTCAGCAATTCTTCCCTGTTGGGGCAGCATTCTAGCTGAAAGCATTCTTGATTTAAGAAAAAGAATGCAAATGTTTACCTGTGTCCTTTATAATAATTCAGAGGAGCTTGAAGTAATTAGCAGTTTATTTTTCTCCATCACATCTGTTAGGATAGTTCTGACTTCAGATCTCTTGGTGACCTGAGTAACAGGAGGTGTTTAGTTGTGATGAGTATTGTACTGCTTAGTCTCAAAGGTGGGAAGAGGCAACAGCTGGAGAAGCTTTTAATGCTGCATCTTTACATTTGGTTCTGTTCTGGCACAGTGTACACCCTGTGGGTCTACCCAGATCTTCTCCCTGCTGTTTCAACATGGCCTCCTGTGCTCCAGAGACTAGCAGGAGGAGCAGGTAAGAGGACTAGAACTTGGTCATGTTGCATTGCAAGGAGTTGCTCTCAGAGCTTGTTTGATCTCTTTCTCAGTGGCAAAAGTGTGAAGCATAAGTACTCCAAAGTGATTCATGGCCATGCCCTAAAAAGGGAGATAAATGAGCTGTGGAAAAGTTTGTGAATGAAACAAAGTAGGTTAAGCTGTTTAAATGCAGTACCTTGCTCCATGTGGGAGTCTCAGATTTGGAATTATCTTCTCAGGGTGATCAGCAACTGAACTGGGACACAAGTGCCTGTGTCACTGGTCTGTCTTTTCTAGGAGTCCCCTTAAGCAGCTGAGTTCCTTTGCTCTTATTCTGCTTGCTGCCAATTCAGAGGTGAACTGGCTTATCCCATGGCTGAGAAGTGAGTTTATATTGGAACCCACAGTTGTAATCATTGTCAAATAGATGCTGGCTTGTGCAGGTGAGGTTGGGTTTGAATTCCTGGGTTACTGGCTCTACCACCTAGTTATGGATCAAACAAGGGAGGAGTCTTTGTTTTCTGCAACCTGCTTTGGATGCAGCTCAGACTTAGGAGAATCAGGTCTTTATAAACTTTAAATTGCTGAACTGCTCAACCAGAAAGAGATTAAACTGCAGCCACTGCAGCCTGAGTCTGTAAATGGAAGTGTACATGGAGGAGGAGACTTCTTTTCCCCATGACACAGAACCTAAAGTGGAACTCAAATCCCCCTGTTTACTTTGTTTGCTTTGGGGGAAATAAAGTGCTTGACTGTGTAGCTGTGCTAGACATCTGAGCAAGCCTTGCTGCTGCCTTGTAGTGACCTAGTTTCTGAGGGGGGAAAAAAAAACCCTTGCTAATGGGGGATGGCCACTGATGAAAGAGGACTGCAGGTCATTCATCTCCCATGGCAACCAGGCTACCTCTGGCTAAGATAAGGAGCTAGCCACCGAGACAATGGCCGGCAGAGGCAGAGAGGAGAGAGGTAGAGCCACATCTCCCAAAGAAGAGGAAAGGCTTGAGGCTTATCTAGTGCTGCAGGCATGGAGGGAGGGAGCAGATTTAGGGAGCATTCAGCTACAAGGAGGAGAAGCAAGGCAGTGCTGTTCGTGATGTCTGTGCCCTGAGTTCAAGTGCCTGCTGTCTCTCCTGGGTACTTCCATCACATACACTTGCTGCTTCCCTAGTCACATTGAGGTCTGGATGTGATTGCTGTCCTCAGAGATGTGCAGCCTGGGTTGCAATTGCAGAGTTGATTCTAGATTGGCTGAAAGAGTTGTGCCAGGGAACAGGAGGAGCAGTGTTGTTGGCTTCTTCAGCACACACCTTAAATCCATGATGCTGAGAACAAGAAATGAGATGCCTTCAAAACCAAAGCATGGAACAGAATCAGTGTCAGTCCATGAGGCTGCAAACTCCAGACCATTACAGCTGCTGTGAGGAAGAGCAGATGCTCTTCACATAGTTGGGTGATGATATGATGCTGTACATGAGGCATGGAAATCTGTTCCTTACTTTAGTGGCAGGTAGGGGAAGCAGAAGGAAGCACACAACTGTTTCTGGCCAGATGAGTAAGGAGATGGTTCTGACTGCTTCCTTCTGCTGAGAAGAGTTCTCAGCTGAGTGCAGCCCTGCTGTCAGCTCAGGAGGGTTAGGTCTGGAGTGGAGTGGAGGCAATTTTTAGGCAATTCTTTCTTCAGGGATAGAACTGCTGAGATAACTGGGACAGGGGAGAATAAATGGATAGTTCCAGCCACATCTCCTGGTTCCTTTCTCTTTCCATGTCATGAATGGAGAGCAATGCTCTCTAGGCTGGGAGCCCCTCTCTCTGTTAGAAACAGAACTCCCTCTGGGGCTGGCAGGGCCTGACCACACTTAGCTCTTCTGCATTTTCTTTGGGATGTGCCCAGGCCCCTTCTGAATTGGATCTCTCACTCCAAAGTGCTGCTTTATGCCTCGCTAGGAGAAAGAGAGAATCCTGGTTTAGCTGGCATGTGCTCAGCTACTGACAGGCTTGTGGTTTTGCTGAGTAACTGGAGGGGTGGGGGCTGAGTCGTTCCTTGAGGACTGAGATGTGCTTTGCTTCTCTGCTTCAGATCTGATGCTGCCAGGAGTCGTGGTGCCATCTTCTGGCCTTCCTCAAATAGAGCAGGGCAGGCTCTGTGCTGTCACCCTGCTGGGAAACAGGTATGCAGGAGCCTTCCCTGACAAAGTACCTTCAGTGCATGTGGAGTTTCTACAGGAGGACTCTGGGGGTCCTGAGGAAATCCAGGCAGAATTGTTCTTGTCCATGGGATGCACTGTGCACTTCACCCACAGCAAATACAGCAGAAAGAGAGGCCACTTCAATGTCTGGGTTAGGATGTGGTTGAGCTTGGCTAGACAGCTCTGCAGATGGGTTCTCTTGGGCCTGTGGGGGGCACAGCTGGTGGATTTGTTTGGAAACAGTAATCTTTTTAACAAAAGATAGTATTCTACACACTGATCTTTTTAGCTATGAGGGAATTCATGGAGGGAGCAGTGCTAAAGCTGGGTGGGTTGTTTTTCCCCCCACTGCTAGCCTCTTTTGGCAGTGCATATGCTTCTTGTACTTTATTAAAGCAAAGAATGTGTATGAAAGCACTGCCTTCACCTCAGTGTCACAGCTGCACATACCTTTGGGATTCTTTGGAAGGTTTACATACCAGAAAGATAACCAGAAAATATCTAGATGCTTAAAAACCCCCTAGATGGTAAAGAACAAGGACATCACAAAAGAAATTCAGCATCTCCCAGTGGTGCAGGCTGTCTTTGTCCATGTGGCACAGTGTATTTGTACTGTCCTGCTGTAACTCTCCCTTCTTTCCCCAGAGCTCCAGTAGCTGTTGCAGTTGCCACTATGTCCACAGCAGAGATGCTGGCTGCTGGCATGAAAGGAAAGGGCTTTGCTGTGCTGCACACTTACCTGGATCACCTCTGGTGGGTAGATTGCCAGGCATCAGGTAAAATGTGGAAGGAGGCTCATGTGTTTACTGAAACCAACATCTCTGTCCCATTAAGCTCAATCTCTCAGTTCAACACATGGGGTTTTGGGGAGGAAGAGGAGTTAAAATTCAATGTTATGCTTTTGAGCATGTGGAAAAGAGATGAGTGCAGCTGCAGTGCCCTTCAGCAGGGTGACATTTGTCCAGCATCCTGTGGCTGTCAAAGAAGTGAGCAGAAAGCTATGTTGTGCTTTTTCTTCCTTTCATAGGGAATATGGTGACAAATCTTCTCCTCCTACCTTAGCCCCCTTGGTAACAGAGCCTCCTGAAGAGGAGGAAGAGATGGAGGGGAAAGAGCCTGTCAGCAGCCTCTCCACTGATCCCTTGCAGCATGTGGATGTTGGTGATTTGAGCCTGAAGGAGCATGACAGTTGTGCAGTCCTCATAGGAAAGGAGGAACTGGGTGAGAAGAGAGCTGCAGAAACAGCTGAAGATGCCAACAGAGAGGTTCAGCAAGAGGCTGAAGACAGTAGGACTCCACAAGGTATATTTGGATCCCAATGAAACCAGACTTTGGTTTGCTCTAGATGATGGTGTGTTCTAGGCAGCTGACTGCAAGAACAGGGTAGAGACAGTTCTGTGTGGTCTGAAAGACCTGAATCCTGTCTCCTGAAGGACTCACCTCTGGCTTGTCCTTTTTTTCTCCCTGCAGAGCAAATGGATGCATTGTTTAGTCAGTGCTTTTTTCATGCCTTAAAGTGCAAGGTGAAGAAGTCAGATCTCCCTCTGCTCACCAGCACCTTTCTACGCAGCCACATGTTCTCCTGCTGGTATGTGCTGAGATCATCTTTGGGGCTGCATGCTGGGGCTCTTGGCTCTGAAACTGGGGAGACTCTGATATTTAGGCTGAAGTGTTTGACTCAGAAGTAAAGATCCAATCCTTATTTAAGGTATCTAAGATGATGTTCACTTCTGACACTGAGTACTTTGATGGAAGGACTGTTCAGACCAGGACTGCACTTGGGTTGCCTGCTGCTTGTTTCAAATGTGGTTGCCTACCCACAAAAACACCAGCACTAGTTTCACTCATCATATTCTATTTATTAGCTTGCTTGAAGTGATTCTTTCTCTGTGTGATTTGTATTTCTGCTGTTAAGAACCTTCTAGCATAAGTAGCAAGGTGTGAGAAGACCTGAAGGGTGATTCTAACTAAAGAGCTTTTAAAACCCTCCATTTATAGCCCTGCTGGACAACAACTGGACATAAAGAAATCAAGCTATAAGAAGGTGAGGTTTTTCTGTCTGTTACTCTTTTTTTTTAATTAGGTCAAATAAATGGAAGGAGAGAGAAAGTTTGAAGTCAGGATAGCTCAAGTGTTCATAAACCAGACAAACAAAACCCTAGAAGCTGTTCTTAAGAGCCAGGTTCTTTTTCTCAGCTCTGCTCTTGCAGGCTCCAGAGGGAAAAGTGACTGTCCTGAAAGCATGAGCTTTGATCTGCTCTGAATGCAGCTCATGCTGTCTGCCACTGGGTACTGAGACAGCTGGTGGAGGGCTCTCATCCTGCTGGGCAGTGCAAGAAGAGAACCCTTTTCTAAAGCTGTTGATGAGTAAAAATGAAGAGGAAGGAGTTGGTAAGGTCCCTGTTGTGTAGGTGACAAGCAAAGACAAAGTGCATTGCCAAAGATCTCCCAGTAGTCTGGGAGAGAGGTACTGAGATTAGGCTGAGAACCTTCCAGGGCAAACAGATGACAGAGCTACAGAGGGAACATTTGCTTTTGCTCTGCTCTAGAGCCAGAGACACTCACTGCTCCTTAGCAGTTGCTGTGTCCAGAGAAGCTAAGGTGTGGAGGGTGGGTGGGTGTGTTTTAAATAAGTGGTTCTCATTTAGCAAGTAACTTGAGGGCAGTCAGAAACATGAACAGGAATCTTAAATGCTTGACTCCCCTGTTTCTGCTTGTTGCCTCTTTCAGTTCTCTAAATTCCTGCAATCTATGCAGCACCAGAAGATCTTGCAAGTGAAGGAGCTGAACAAAGGTGTGGAGAGCATCGTGGAAGTGGACTGGAAACATCCAGAGTATGTAGAAAGAGTTGATAGTCTCTTAAAGAAGGGAGTGGAATCTGCTACTTCCAGGCCTGTGGCCTGTGCTCTGCTTGAATTCCAATTCTGAAGAGCTGGAGCAGCTCTCATTTCCTCATCTTAATGTGCTGGGGAGAGGTTTTGTACCCTGCTTCTGTTTCCTGCTCTTGGAAAGTTCTTCCAGGCAACCAATATTCAGTGCCCCTGAGGGGGCTAATGACAGTATCCTAGCTTCCACCTTGCTTTTCTTATTTGCTGTGCATTCACCTGTAGAATTTAAGATCCAAAAGGGCTGTTCAGTCAGCTGGGAGTTGCATTTGGCTCTTTAGCCTTGTAGTGGGTGTGTAGATTTCCCAGAGAAACAGCTTTGAAGATATTAAGGAGGATTCAGTTCTTTGCAGTTTGTTGCAGTGTTACAGTGACAAATGTCAGGCTTCCAGTTTGGATGCTAATAAAGAGTTAGAGAACCCAGCCTGTTAGTCACTGAAAAGCACATTCCTTCCACAGCATCTTGGTAGCTTGGGGGTGTGTGTGTGTTTCTTTGCTGGGGAAAGGGAGCAAGAAGGTTTGAAAGCCATCAAGCAGATTTCCATCTGTTTAACAGGGGCTGTAACATCAGGACTGGTTTAAGCAGGTCTCCCCCTCCCCATCCTGCCTGTGCTGGGACAGCTCATGGTTCTGCTTTGCAGTGAACTTACCTGGCTGAAGAGTCAGTCAGGTAAAAGGCTGACACTGCTGCTGAAGGAAACTCCAGGCTGGGAGTGTTCTGTGGGATCAGTTCAAGCCCTTTCCAAAAGCAGGAGCCAAAATGACAATCTAAAATCAGCTATAAAAATGCTGTGCTTTCCATGGCCCATGCTGATTTGCACAAGTGCTTTTAGCTTTTCATTTACTTATTACCTGCTTGCCCTATCAGAGCTTCTGTCTCTCCAAGGATTAGAGTTACCTCACCCCAAGAACACCCTACCTGTTCCTTCTGCGTATCAGCACTTGAGCTCTCTCTTGGCATTTCCCCCGGGCCTGAGGCTTCCTCTTAAATAACATCTCCTTGGCAACTAATGGAGTGGAGAATATTTCTGTAGATAGCAGCAGATCTTCTCCTCTGCATTGGGAAGGGTGCAGAATTACTTTGCCTTTCTGCATTAACTTCTCTCTCATTAAACTTGGCCTTATCAGCAGGAGACAGGCACAATCACATTCCATCTGTCACTTCTCTTACCTGCAGCTCTGATCAATGCACTGAGACTCCAGGTCCTGCCCTGCCCTGGTTCTTCCCTCTCCCCTCCAGACCTGTTTCTCACCAGTGACCACTACAGAATCTGCCCCTGTGTAGGGAGTGCAGTTGGGATTGTTAGGGTAACCCTAGTGGTGGTGTGGAATGAGGCAGCATCCCCCAGTTATGGAAGCTGTCTCTAGTTACAAGAGACTAATCCTTAGTCAGCTGGAGAGATTTACTCCTTCCCCAACATCTCTGTAGGGCTTTACTCAGAGTGGGAAGTGTCTCACAGCACCCAGCCTAAGGTGCTTCTTTATGTGGCTCTCTGAAATGCATACAAGGGCAAATGTAGTAATTGCAGCTGATGCTTCAGAATGTTGTTCTTTCCTCATGTCCTTCAGTTCACAGACACGGGCTCCCACTGCAGTGGAATGCATCTGGAGGCACTGCCATGCTCTGCCACAAACCAGAGAGCTTTCTGCATGACTCTGCTAGGCTTCAGTTTCTCAGTGAAACAGGAGTGATAAGTTCCAACCCCTTTCAGTCACACCAAATAATTCTCATTTCAGCCTTAAAGCCTTTGCAATACCTGAGGGATTTTCTTCAGCCTCTGCTGCCCAAGACAACAAGAGTGAAGACAGAGAACAAGTGTACCATGCTCCTGAAATCATTCCACTTTATGGGGTCTCAACAAGAATGACCCCACTCTTCCAGGAATCTGGACACAAGTAAGCACTAGAGAAGCACAACAAAACCAGTGATATGTGAGGGGAGAGACTGACAAACCTATGCTGCTTCCATTTGGCTAGCCCTCATGGAGAGGGCCCTGCAGGGCTGTCAGGAAGGGTGTTGGGAATCCAGAGTAGCTTTGTTGCTCCAGAAAGAGAAGGAAGATAAGAGGCTGACAGCTGCCTTCAGCAGATCCATCGCTTCTCCCACAGCGAAGGAAGTGTCAGTTCAGGTGCCAAAATGGATACATTTTACTTGGATTGTCTTAATTTGCCATTGGATAAGGCACATTCTGCCCACCCACAGTATGAATTACTTCAAAGAGGATGCCCAGGTAGTTTTAAAGAACTCATTTGCCTCCTTGTGCCCTGATCTTGTCTGTTTGATGTAGTTTAGAAAGCCTTCAGTGGCAGCCTTTCTTTAGCTGAACACTTCTGTACAAGCTCTCCACAGTTAGGGGTGACATTAGGGTCATCCTCCCAAACTGGGCTCCCAGAAGCAAGGTTTTAGAGTCTGTGGTCACTGCTGTGAGCCTTCTATCTGGCACACAGCAGCTGAGCTGTAACAAGAAGCCACTCCCTAGCATATGTATTCCAGCATTGAGCCATTGCTAACTGTAGACAGGGTAGCTGCTGTCTTCTGTCTTGGTGGCAGAACCCAACACCTGACTGCTTACAGGAAGAAGCTAAAAAGCTTTGTTTCTCTTTAGGAAAGGCAGCATCCTCTCAGGCAGTGAGGTGAGAAACATCATCATTAACTATGTGAAGACTAACGAGTTGGTTGATGAAGCAAACAAGAAGTAAGTACCCGTGGCAGTTGTCCTGCCCTGCTCCCCCAGGAGGGAACAATAGTCAACCTGCTTGCCTTTAATGTCTGCTTTTGTTTTGTAGCCTTGTCAAGGTGAATGCCATTCTGTGTGACTGCCTGTTAGATAAATCAGAACAAGAGGAAATCTCACACCTTAAATGGGATGACCTCCTGAGCAGGTGACTCTCTTCTCAGTGGAGTGTTGCAGCATTACACAGTTCTCTCATGCAGCTCAAAGCCACGTGCTGTTGGAGCCACTCAAAACTGTGTTTTCCTACTGGTAATACAATAAAAAGTGTCCAGAGACCTTCCCTTGAAGGAGCTCTCATTCCATTTAACAAGCATCTAGCAGTAACTGTTGCTGTTAGGGTTTTTTCTGCCTGCTAACCAGTTACCAGGGAAAGCTTCCTAAGCAAACATGATCTGTCCCTGCCTTTTTGTAAAGCCATCCTCCATGCTAGGTAGTTGAACATGCTCTTGATGTGCAGCACAACTTCTGCATTTTTAACTCCCCTTTTTGAGCCAAGAGGCCTGAGTATCTAACACAAGACTTGTTTCCATAGACTGGAAAACACTTTGCCTTACTCTCCCCAGTGCCTTACCTGGAGTGTCTTCAGCACACAAGGCTTCTGAGGCACCTCCAGCAGCTTCCTGTCTTGCTGTGGGACAGTAACAACAGTTTATGCTGCGTTTAAGGCTGAAGTTGCTTCCCCAAGCTGAGGCCAGTACTGAAAGACCAAATTAAGGAAGGTTTTTCCCAACAAGAACCACTCTGTATTCTCCAGTAACAACCTAAGCTCTGGTTTTTGTGTGCCACTAGACTAGCTTTCTTTCTAGTCAGTCCCTTCTAGGGTGCAAATCTTTGCATGAGATCTTCAGGTATCACCTTCCTGAGATGCAAGTTCTGCCCCCATGTAGAATCTTGGCTTACACACAGTCTCAAAAGGTGGAAGAGCTCAGTTCCCATCAGCCTCTGGACACTAACTGGTGTATCAACTCTGTTCAGGTGCCTTGAACGACTGCAGCCCTTGCACCAGGTGACCTTTTTGGGTCAGGAACCTATGGTGAGGAAAGGAAACATTGAGCCCATCGACATAGCCATAGCACAGAGGTCATCCAATAAAAAGGTAAAAGGAGAAGGAGAATCAGGGGAGTTGGAGCAGGAGCTCAGCTGCTGAGAGCAGCTTCTCTGGGGTGAATGTGACAGGGCTTGCAGCAGTCATGGTTGCACTAATCCTTTCAACCTGCAGGTGACAATTATCAAGAACCTTGAGCTGTATGGTCTAGACCCACAGTGTGTGGCCAACACTCTGCAACAAAAAGTACAAGCCAGTGCCACCATCATCCCAGTCCCAGGAGCAAAGGAGAGAGTCCAGGTCCAGATCCAAGGCAACCAAATCCATCACCTGGCCAAGATGCTGCTAGGTAAGTAAGTTGGTTCTGGGACTGGTTACAGCAAGGAACAGCTTTGAATGATTGAATTCTGCACATGTACCTGAGGGGAGCTGTTGGTTGTGTTGCAGAGGAGTACCAGCTCCCTCGGAAGTACGTCCAAGGCCTCGAGAAGGCCCCGAAGCTTGGCCGGAAGAAGTAAGAGGGGAAGAAAACCTCCTGTGAGAGTGACTCAGATCTTGTTGTGTAGAGAGAAGAGTTCTGCCAGCAAACCCAGAATCATCTTCGGTCCTAGATGTTTACAAGGTCTAGGATTCATCCAGCTGTTCCTTTTTGACAACAATAAAAGGCTGAGTAAACCCTCAGTGTTGTCCTTTTCCTTGTCTCTTGTAGAGGTTCCTCTGGTGCACTGCTTTGCTGGCTGCAGTGGCTGGTTTAACATCTCCTGCTTTGCATCTTCTACCAAAGGCATGGTAATAGAACCTCCACTGAAACACGAAGTACATTCCAACACCTTGTCCTGGAGCAGTCCCCTCTGTTCTGCCATAGACTCACAGAATGGTCAGAGCTGGAAGGGACCTTCAAGATCATCTAGTTCCAACCCCCCTGTCTGCCAGGGACACCTCCCACTAGATCAGGTTCCTGGGCCCCATCAAGCCTTGTCTTAAAAGCTTCCAGGGATGAGGCTTCCACAGCCTCTCTGGGCAACCTCTTCCAGTGTCTCACCACCCTAACAGAGGAGAACTTCCTCCTGATAGCCAGCCTAAATCTCCCCTCCTCTACCTTACACCCATTTCCTCTGGTTCTATCACTGTCTGACCTCCTACAAAGTCCCTCCCCAGCTTTCTTGTAGCCCCCTTCAGATACTGGAAGGCCACAATGAAGTCTCCTGGGAGCCTTCTCCTCTGCAGACTGAACAACCCCAACTCTCTCAGTCTGCCCTCGTAGCAGAGGTGCTCCAGTCCTCTGATCATTCTCCTGGCCCTTCTCCGGCCTCGCTCCAGCACCTCTACATCCCTCTGGGCGCAGAGGCTGCAGAGCTGGCCGCAGTACTCCAGGTGTGATACACGCAAGGGCCACGGGAGGGCGCCCGAGGCAGAGACGAAGCAGACTGCGTTTCCTTCACGACAGATTTATTCTCGGTCTCTTTGCCACTGTCTGGGTCTGAACGAATAGTTCCAGAACCTTCGAACCGAAAAGCTGGAGGGAAGGCATTTTTTAAAAATGCCATCGGATTACTGGGGAGTAGTAAAAATAAATTACAGCATTGCAAAAAATGCAGTTCACTTTGCCATAGAAGCTTTGCTATCCCATTCTATACACATTATGTTACATCTTGTACAACAGGCCTGAAAAAGAAACTCACAGGAACGAAGCAAGGACAAACATGAACCAAAGGCACTGCCAACAGTAACTCTGTGCTCAGGGAAGGGGCCAACACTTCTCTCCTAGCCACAGCTCAGGTGCTCAGGGAGGGTTTGAGGTTTGAGCTCTGGCAGTTCCTTCTGATGCCCCATTTCTCTTGATCAAACAACCCAACAGAAAAGAGCCCTCCTCCTCGCAGGAGGTGTTTCAGCAGCTTTCACAGTCATTGCATAAGAAGCCATGCCTTCTACAAGATGTCAAAGACATGCTGGGGGGCAGGAGGGAAGGAAGAGGGAGACAGGCAGCAGAACTCCAGGAGAAAGCAGCAGCAGCAGCAGCAAAAATCAGAAACCTTTACACCTTTTAGCCAGGAAGAGAAGGGATTGAAAAACAAGCATCTGGAGCTTACTCCTCAGAAGCAATGGCAGTTTGTACAGTGTTCTTCCTCTTGACTGAACAGAAGTATTTATACAGTGCTGCCCAGACTCAAAGCACTAGCTAAATGGGATTGAAAATGACTTCACAAGTGCACAGTGAAGTCATCACTATTCTTGTAAACAAACAGCCCCAGAGCATGGAAAATTGCTGCTTTCTGGGGGCTGGAGCCATGTTGTTAAAGGTCATCTGGGTGTAGGTACAGTACAGCCAGGGGAGGCCCTTCCTGCCCTGTGTGTGTGTGTGTGTGTGCCAGAGGCCAGAGCCCTGTTAGCAAACCCTTTGACACTACTGACTAAAACATCAGCTGGAACCAAGCTGGCAGAGAGTGGCAGTTCTACAAACCAAGGGGCTTTAGGAGCTGCAGTTACTCTCTTGTGGTTTATAAACAAACATACTCAAGTATAAATCTGGAAAGAAACCCATTAAAACTCCCAAGCAGTCACCTTCCAAAATGAAACAGAGCAGCTCCTCGACCCTCTCCAGACAAAAGCAGCCTCATCACAACAGTACTTCAGGTCATTGAGGGACAGGACTCTTGACAAAGCCTCTTCCAACTTCCTCCTTAGCCCAAATACAAAGTTCTCACCCTTAAGGGGGGGGAAAAAGAAAGAAAAAGGCACTGAGGTATATTTTTGCCTCTCCCACCTTGTCTCTGTGGTACCTGTTCCCCAACACCCTGTTGCCTCCCTTCTGACATCACACAGGTGGGATCACAGGAGGCTTCAGCAAGCCCAAGGGGACACTCCTTCATCAGGTCAACATGAAACTCTTTCACATGCTCCAGCTGAATCCAGCTGGCATTAACATTCCCTTTTCTCCTTCCACTTCCTGGCAGTGTCCTGTGTAAGCAGAGGGAAGACTGAGCCTGGCTGTGTGCAGGGTACAGGGCACTGGCAGGAAAGGTGGGGAGCAGCCTCTCTCCACCTGGCACCCCTGCAGCCATCACTGCATGGCACCAGCGAGACCAGGGGCTCTGCTTAGAGTTTTGGCAGTTAAGTGATGCTCCAGCTCGAGGATTGTTCTGAAGGATGCACAGTACATGCACTGGAGGTGGTGGGAGCCCTGAGAGAGGAGGAGAGAGACTTAGTGTCCTCTCCTAGCTCCATGTAGAGAGCAAAACCTGGTAACCTTCCTGGAGGCACAGGCAGAGCACCGATTGGGAGTGGGGAGGGACAGAAGGAGGGAAGGAGAACACCACACACAGTGCTACAGGGAGGGAGAGGATGGGATGATGATCCCCCAGAGGTCCCCTCCAAACCCTACCCTTCTGTGACTCTGTGTCCTGGAGAGGAGTGGTGGGAAAGCAGCATAAGGAGAGCCGGCAGGAGGAAGTATCTATCAGCTAGTGGTGGCATCTGAGGCTAATGCTTCCCTTAGTCTTCCTGGTGCTAAGACTTCCCCACACAGGCAGCCTGTGCTCTTGGTGCCACCTCCACACCGTGGCCCTGGTTGAAGCTCCTCTCCCTCAGTGCCAGAGCTCTTCTGAGCTAAAATCAGCCTGACTTGTGAAAGGGCTTTTGAGTTTTCCTGGGTCAGTCTGTTGGAGATGTATTGCTAAACATTCAGTACCAAACCACCAGCCTCTGCCCCAACCAACAGCTTCACACTTTGCCAACAGAATTCCTTCCAACCTAGGTCCCAATTCCTACAGAGTAAAAAGCTGGTAGAACACTGGCTACCACAGCTCAGCATCAGGGGCAGCTGCTTTCAGAACTGGAAGTTAAATAGAACCAGAGTGGATCACTTCTCCTGGGATTCATCGTACCAGGCTTCAGTAACCCTTGCTAACAGATAACCACGTTTGGGTGCTGCAGCAGCCTTGGGGGCAGAGCCTGACTACCTTAGCCCTGAACAAGTCCATCCAGCATGGGGTAGAGCTGCAACACCCACAGGGCTTGGTGCAACCACCTCCTCCACTTTATCTGCTGCTTCCTGTGCTCTACTTAGGAAAGGAGAACTCAGGCACAGGCAGGGAGCAGCAGCACCTCCAGCCAAGGGAGGAGTGTGAACAGCAAGTGTTACATGAGCCAGGAGATGTTCCTGCTAGGTTGAACCTGGAGCATTTTCCAGGAAGCTTCTCCACCTGATGGCACAGCAGAAAAGCTAAAGCAGCAGCTGTGTTTGGCTTGTTGATGGGCACAGTTTTAAACCAGGCTTCCTGTCCTCTGACTGGCTCTGGTCCTGGGATAAGAGCTTGCAGAAGAAGATGATGCAGTATGGTCATTTGTTATGGGTGCTGTGAGCCAGTCCTTAATGGAAGGATGAAGAGGGAGAGTGACTACTAGAAGGTGTCCTGAGAAGTGTCTTTTCATTTTAAAAACAGTATCTAGCTCAGTCTGGTGCCCAGTGCCTCCTGAAGGTTATCCAGGCTTGCCTCGGGCTTCCTTCAAGGTCTGTTGCAGTCTCTGTTTAAACTTCTCATACTTCCTTTGCACTTGCTGGATTTTGTCCTTTTCTTCTTTGTCCAGTATCATCAGGAAGTTCTGCAGCTCTGGGATGGAGAAGGCATCCCACTGCAGAAACAAGAGAGGAAAGCACACACCATTCACCTGATTGCTTTGGGGTTGGGTTCCCTCCCTGCCACAGTCTGAAGAGGAACAATAAAAGACATTTAAACATCTCTCTGCCTCCAGGTAGCTTAGTCTCACAGTGAGATGTTGAGAGACGGGGTAAGGAGCTACAGCAGGAAGGACCATCCCAGTCCTGAGCCTCTGAGATTGGATGAAGCCAAGAAAGCCAAGCAAGGCTTCCTGTGAAATCAGACATCACCTCTACTCAGGTGAACTACAGCTCCCACTGCAAGGGATGACAGAGCTCCCTAAGGCTCTTCTTGCCCCAAAGGTGGAGCAGGGTCCCAGCAGGAGCCAGTTCTCTTTATTTTATTGCAGTTATCAAACCTCTTTGAGCTTCAGTAAAGCTCTCGGCCTGGGATGCCAGCAGCTGCTCCCAGCAGGGCAGGCAGAATCACATGGGATGCAGCTGCTCCCAGGTGAGGAGCATGGCTGCAACCAAAAACTGACTGGGAATTTATTAGCTGAATGTCCCTGGCTTCCACTGAAATTAGAGGATGACTAACAACAGCCCTCAGCTAATCTCATTACTGAGGATTAACTTGGGGGTGGCTTTGCTTGGTTTTGTAACCAGATTATGGGTTGCCCATCAAAACTAGCCTCAGCATTTTCTCAGCTCAAGTTTAAAAGCAACATAGAGGAGCAAGAGAGAACCAAAACTTGGTGTTTATTTGAAGTGAGGTCCATTCAGTTGGCAATTTAAGCCTGGAGGGAAGCTGGTGCCACCCAAGCTGGTGCCACCCTTGGTATTTCAGAAGGCAACAGCCTTGGGTGGCACCATGTCACCCTCACTGCCTCTGCCACCTATCTCCCAGCTCTGCACTGCTGCCACGTGCTCTGCAAGGTTCATGTGAAAGCCAAGAGTCTCTGACATACCTCAACTTCCCCTGTTTCATTTTCCTTCAGCACAAAGCTGAGCACATCTGTGTCAGGGCCTGCCAGCAGCCGGAGGTGCAGGGGGTACTCGGTGAGAGGGAGCTTCTGGAAGAGCACTGCAAGGGAACACAGACATCCATGGTGAGATCTTGGCTGCCAGGGCAGAAGAAAGCTCAAGAAGTCAACTGGAGCATGTGAAAGGTGCTTGTGGTTCTCAGGATCATCGTGGGAGTAGCTGAGTCTCTAACACAGATCCAGAATGATCTCTCTTAGGTCTTAGGTGGCTTCAGCTCCCTTCTGAAAACTAGGAATTCCCTATTAGGTTAAGCAGCATCACCCCCAGTGGAGGCCTGACCATTTCTTCACCTCAAATTCAGACACTGCCTCCTCCTGACACACCACTGAGTCCTAGGATCACAGAGTGGTTTGGGTTGGAAGGGACCTTTAAAGGTCATCTCATGCAACCCCCTTGCAGAGAGCCCTGGAAGAATGCTTTGGGTATGTTCATGCCCACAACATAAGAAGCCCAAGGGAGCAGCCACAGGCCAGCTGCTGGGTCCAAGGGTGAGAACTCACCTTGCCCATCTCTCCTCATCTCCTTGAAAAGGGCAAACTTCTGAGGGTTATCCACCACCATGAACTTCTTCAGGAGTCCTTGGATCACCTCACTGACCGTGGTGGTGCTGCTGATGTGGAGCTGCTTGATGGCATCCAGTGGCAAGTAGAAGGAGGTTCTCTTGTCTGTCATCTCAGCCAGGTTCACCTCCTTGAGAGCATCATAGATGGACTGGGGCCGGATCCCTGCCGGCACCGTCACGGGGCGACGCAGCTTCAAGTGCACCTTAATGAACCCTGTGTAGGTCCCATCGTCGTTCTGCAGCAAAGGAGAAGGGGGTCAGGCTCCAGGCAGCCTCTCCAGGCCTTTCCCTTTCTGCTCTACAGAGCTGCAGCCTGTGGGGTGACTGCAGGACTTGCCACCCCTCAGGACTGCCCGAGGTTTGAGGGGTTCTCATTAGCCATGTGAAGAAGCAGCAGTAGTGCTGGGTTAGTCACTACTGATCCTCTCCTGTTCCTTCCACTCAGGAATGACTCAGCCCTTCCTCATGGCTCTTTCTTATTGAAACCCAACACTGCTACAAGTCACTTATGGAAACCATCACATGGCATTTGGAGTTGCCCTTAAGGGAGGATTTGAAGCCTCTGGGAAGGTCTCTACCCTCACGCTCACAGCAGGATCTCCCAACTGCATTCCTCAGGCTTTATTCCCCACTCAGGGGATTCTCACATCTCCAGGTAATAAATCATCCCTCAAAGACCAGCTTGTCTCACCACAGGCCCCTTACCCTCCCTCCAGCTCTGCAGAGACACAGAAATCAAGAGAAGAGCCTGGATCTGTGCTGTCCATCCCTGGGTGCCAAGGGATGCACCTCAGGAGCACTGGCTTGTGGTCCCACCAAAGGGCCACCAGCAGCAGCAGCAGCTGAGCCCTGTTGAGTCCCAGGACTGCATCAAGTCCCAGGACTACATCAAGTCCCAGGACTGCATTTTTGCTAACCTTCAAGCAAAATAAGAGTAAATAAAAATGAACAGGTGAGATGTTCCAGCAGCAGGTGCTGTGCAGCCTGCACAAAGGGCTCTCAGTTTTACTATTGGAAATAAATTCAAGGTTTATTTCCAGATATTAACAAGCACCCAGGGATCCCCTGGCTGCTGTTCTTGGAAGTTCTACAATTTCATTACCTCAATCTTATAAAGCTTTTCCCCCCTTCTCTGTAAGACCCTGGAAAGTTTGTACCTTTGCTGTACTCAGATTGCAAGAGGTTGCTTCCTTTTCTCACCACTGATCATCCAGGCTTTGCTTAGAGGTGGTGATAAGCAAGTTTGCAATCAAACCTTCAACTATATGAGACCCACTGTAGCTCTTAGACCTCTGCTTAAAGCAAACCTGGCAGTGTAGAGGAAAACAACATCTCTTCCTAGAAAGGGTTTGTGTTCCCAGATGCACTTTGTGGCAGCTGCTGAAGTGCAGTGTCACAGCCCAGCTTCCCTCCTGCCTCATCCCTGCTGGAACAACATGGGCTCAGCTCTCTGTGGCAAGCACAGACTGGCCATGGATCCCAGTTGAGAAGGGATGGAGGGAGAGAAGCCTCAGCCCAAGTGTCAGTCACCAATGCTAAGGAAACCCAAGCAGACTAGGTGAGGAAGACAAGAACATCTTGAGAGCTACCAGCCCTCTTGCCTTGGAGATGTCTTCCTCCAGGCTGGCTCAGCTCACAGCCCAGAGAAACCAGCACCAGCCTCTCAGGGTATCAGGTAAATGGAGCCCAGTACATACCAACTTCATCAACAGGCAGTTTGTCACTTTTGCATTGTATTTTTCAATCTTCTGTTTGATCTCCTGGGTGGTCAGAGGCTGAGGCTTCTCCTCTTCTACTGGTTGTGTTACATTCTGAAAGCAGAAGGGACAGCTGTGAGCTGTTTCATGGACTGGATAATGCTGCATCTGGCCATCCCTACTTTCTCTTGGGAACCCCAGAACTCTGCAGGAAGCTGAGAGGACACCAGGGCTGAGCAGTGATCCCCATGAGGTACCACAGCCAAACTCCTGCCCCAGCACATCTCCAGCCCAGGGATGCTAATCATGCCAAACCATTATGCCAAATGCAAACTAGCAGCAAGAATTGCAGCCTGAAGCAAGAGAACTGTAGAATCATAATGGTTGGGAAAGAGCTCTAAGCTCATCAACTCCAACTGTTGACCCAACAGCCCCATGCCACTAAACCATGGCCCTCAGCACCACTTCTACACATTTCTTGAACCCCCCCAGGGATGGTGACCCCACCACTGCCCTGGGGAGCCTGGGCCAAGGCCTAACCACTCTTGCAGGGAAGAAACTGTTCCTAATACCCAACCTGAACCTCCCCTGGCACAATTCAAAGCTGTTTCCTCTTTTCCTATCACTTCTTCCTTGGGAGAAGAGATCAGCTCCCTCCCTGGCTCCAGCCTCCTCTCCCTTTCAATACACACTGTTCCTTTCTCTGCACAATTGCTGGAGCTCTTCAGCAGCTGCTTCAGCCTCTGCCTTGCTGGCAGTGGGACACAGACCTGGCAGAGGCACTCAAGAAGCTTTGATGACTTTATTGGCACAAGACCACTGGAAACTCCCTCCACGAGTCTCATCTTGTGCTTCAGGGTTTGCCACCACTCTAGCCTGGGCTCCCCAAAGCCCTTCAGCAGAAGGACTTTCCACCCAGCCAGGAGAGCAGGGCTCCTCTCAAACACAGCCCTCAGCACACCAAACTCCAGCCCTGATGCAAAGCAGCCTGCCTGTGTCTTGGACTATGCCCTGTGGGCTGGATTTCAAACAGAGCACAGTGCTCTGCTGCCTTTCCCTAACTCACTCTCTTCCCTAGAGACATTCCCCCAGCACTGCCTGGAACTGTGAGCTGAGCTCCCATGCTTTAGCACTGCCTGGAGCTGGGAGCTCAGCTCCCATGCTTTACGTGGGCTTGCTCCAAAGTTAGCACAAGCAGAGAGCAGGAAGTGTGAAGGGATGAGCTATCAAGGCTGGTACAGAACAAAACCCCTGCAACCTATAAGAACAGAAAAAAGGCAACTTTGGGAGCAAAGCCTGTCTCTTCCCAGGCAGTCCCAAAGCACATGAGACCAGGATGCAGCAAGCATCACCCCAAGCTATCCATGATGTTTCTTTTAGGAGGAGAATCAAGCACAGGACAAATTGAATTCACAGAATCATGAAGGGATCCACAGGAGCCCAACTCCTGTCTATGCACAGGACAACCCCAAAATCACCCCATGTGGCTAAGAGCATTGGCCAGATGCTCCTGGAATTCTGTCAGCCTTGGTGCTGTGGCTGCTGCCCTGGGGAGCCTGTTCCAGTGCTCCACCAGCCTCTGGGGGAAGAACCTTCTCCTGAGCTCCAACCCTCCCCTGGCACAGCCTCATGCTCTTCCTTCTGCTTCTCTTGCTGGCCTGTTGACTGCAATGGCTCTTACAGGGCCACAGGCAGGTGCCTGAGCTGGTTTGGAGCCTTTACAAATCATGCAAAGGGTAAAGATTTCCCAAGTAGCACTGTGGATAATAAACCCAGCAATGGCAGGAGCCCAAGCAGCTCAGCAGCCCCAGCCCCATGGTGGGGGAGCTCTGGGAAAGGTGGTCAACAGCCTGGGAGGAGAAGCACTGCTCCTTCCTCCACTTGTGATTAGATCAGCTACTTCTTGCTCTTCACCAATCTACCCAGATCTTTGGTTTTGCAAAGTTTCTGGTGCAGAATATGCAATTCTGACTGAAGGAAGAAAAACAGAAGCTATTAACCATAAACCGTTGCCACATTTCCTGTTGTACTGGGACAGGATGAAACAAGCTGGTCACAAAACAACAGCTCAGTAACTCTGCCTGTGCCTAACCCCTGCAATCCCTGCTGGACCTGCAGCTCTCCTGGCTGGAAACTGGGATAGGGTGATGGCAGGCACATCCCCAGTGCCTCCATCACACCACCCTCATGTGCAACTGGAAGGAAAGCAGTGGAGAGACTCTGGAGCTGCCAGGATGCTTCCAACTCCTGCCCTGCTCAAAACCTGCTGAGAACCTCTCATGGCCATGGCTGCCAAGGGTTAAACACCACTGCCAACTCACTGACATCACTTAAACTCAACAGGTCAGGGGTTCACCATCCCCAGTAAGCCATGAGATATGCCATGCCATGATGGCCTGGGGCACCCAGAGCAGCAGGGAGCAGTGAATGTGCCCATAGCCACCCCCTGCCCAGCACAAAGAGCTCCTCTTCCATAAACTACATTACATCTCAAGTGTAAGAAAGGACTTGAGCCTCATCTGGCACTTGAGCTAATGCTGGGTCAGATAAAGGCTTCCAGGAACAAGCATCCTGGGAAGAGGCTTGCAGCCACCATGCACAATGCCCATGGCCTGGGGCTGGGTGAGTTAGCCACACTGGCCTCCTCTGTGCAATCTACCACTCATCTAATGAGCCATGAGCATCTGACAAGCTCTTATGGGGGAGGTAAAAAAGCCCATGGGCCATCATGGTTACAGTGCCACACTCTCAAAAGAGTGATTCTAAGCCAAGAAAGGAAACAGCAAACCTCTGTGACAGATTGTTCTAGTTATCAGTTTGCAAGGATGCTAGGAGAGACATGCTCCATGTCCAGCTGAAGAACATCCCTCCCACAGCTGCTTACCTTGCAGAGATCAAGCTCCAACTTAACCTCCTGAAAGCAAGAAAAGGAAGCAGCTCTGTCCCATGCCAGAGCTCTCTGCTGGGAGTAAGAGCTGTAGGTGGGAGCCAGGAGCTTTCAGATGCTGCTGCAGCAGTGCAAGAGGGGATGGTGCCTTCCCCTCAGGGCTCCCTGTCTCACCACAGCCCCAGTCTGCACCAAGGAGCCAGCACATGGTTGTGGCTTGGATGTTCAGCTCAGGAGGTGGAAGGCCAGCAGCTGATGAACTGTGAAGCCAGACATGGAAAGGCACCATAGGCAGAAAGGCTGAGTGTGCGCTTCCATGGGATGCTCTTTGGAGCAAGAGCCACATCCATGCAGCCTCAGAGACACCATCCCTGCCTCCTTGCTCCCAGCCACTTCTCCTCACCAGCTATTTAGTTAATGAATCTGAACAGCTGGATGGTGGAGGTGGATTTGGCCCAAACTCACCACATCCTTGGCAACCACTGTCTCATCTAGAGGCAGGAGTGGCCCAGTCCTCCCTGGTGTGCTCAGGCACAGCTCCATTGCCATTTACATCAGCAACACTGACAACTGGCATTCCCAAAACCACAGCCCAAGGTCTCCCTTTGGCTCCTGTGTTCAGACCTCCAGAGTATTTCCAAGACATCTTCTGAAAGGATTTTATGCCTCAGGGCATCAGTCCTCAAGTTTTCTACTTATTAAGGAAAGATTTCTCTTAAAACATGAGAAAGCAGAGCCCAGAGAGGCACATCCAAGTGCCTCAGTGCTCTGAGCTGGAGCTCAGAGGAACATCACCAGCCCTGTGACCACCATCACACCACTGCACAGAGATGGGAATGCTTCAAATTTGAGCCAGAAGGATGAGAACTGGGAGCTCAGAACTGTAAAAATCCAGCTGCAGCAGGGAGCAGTGGTGGTTGGAGGACAGCAAGGCCAGGGCAGCACCCCACAGTCCAGTGTCACCAAAGAGCTGGGACATCTCTGCTCTTGCCCAGCTCTCCATCACTGCCAAGCACCCAGTGCCTCCCCACAGATCCTAGCACTGGATGGGGAAGGGATCCTCTGCTTGAGCATGGACAGGCAGAGGAGAAGAATCACACAACAGATCTGAGGGGAGAAAAAAACCCAAAAAAACCCAAACCAACAAACCCCAACCCCAAAAAACCCCAACAGATTTCAGAAACTCCAATGAAATGCTGCAGTTTACTTTGGGGTTCAGAGGAAAAGGCAAAAGATAGGAGAGCTTTAGCCTGGGGCATCACCCCTAGAGAAGGGGAGAAGGATTGCTGCTGCATTTCAGAGAGGTTAGAGGCAAGTGGAGCTGGGCTTGGTGTTTTGATTGCCATGGAGATTTCACTTAGAAACCGTTCTTCCTGCCACTTCCTTGCTCAGCAGTGAGAGCTGAGCAGGTTGTCACAGAGCTCACGGGGGGCTGGGCTGGACAGGACCCCATGGGTGCACAGCCACCATCTGTGGACATGGGGCCCAGCCTGGTGAGACCCCAGCCTGGAGGGATCAGAGGGATCTGCTGATCCTCAGGAGTAGATAGGTTCCCAAATGTCACAGCCTTGCAGGGCCAGGAAAAGCTTCTCCCCCAACCCTGCAGCCCAGGCTGTGCTGGACCCCCTGCAGACCTGCCTGCCCTCTGGGAATCACTGTGTGCTCTGACAGTCCTTCAGAGGACACAGACAACAGGCCAAGGACTGGCCCCTGTGCTGGTTCCTCAGCTCTGGCACCTTCTGCACTGCACCAGGCAGAACAGATCCCTGGTGCCCCTTTGCCCACTCAGCAAGGGCAAGGGGAATGCCTCTGTTACCTGCAACCCAGGACCTGGCCCTGATGCTGCACCTGATGACCAGCCAATTCTGGGACTTCAGGGCTCCTCTGAGGCTGGATGAGATCTTGGAGATCACCTCCTCCAGCCCCTGCTTGGGTTTCAAGCACCTCCAGGGATGTAACCCCCATCACAGGCACTGCTGCCATGGAGGGCTCAGAGACAGGGAGAGAACAGAGATGAAGCCAAACCCCATCACTGTGAGTCCTCCAACTCCCCCTGCCCAAGCTCACACAACTTCCTGCCATCAGCCCCTTCCCATGGTGGTCTCTGAGCCCTGGAGCCACCAGCACCTGGTGGCACAGCCACACCAGCCATGCATCCCACCACAAACACCTCCACCACGGGCACAGCTTCCCTCTGCTTCAGCAGACAAAGGTTTTGCCTCCTGGGTTACCCCAGCTCATGCTGTTCAGGGACCCCCAACCCAGGATCTGGGTCTGGATCCTACCCCAGGTGACACTACAGTCTGTCCCTCTTGTGTTTCCTGTTCTTGGACAGAAACTTGCCCTCTTCTCCTCCCAGCAGCCACTGATGCAGAGCTCAAAGAGCAATTCTGCAGAGTTTGAAGCAATCAGGCTCCAGGCCTTAGCCACTGAAGTCATTCAGCTGAAGAGTCACCAAAATGCCAATAGATCACTAGGGATGAGGTCACATCTGAGAGCTAAAATGGGTTTTTTTGCTAATGAAGAACAATTGCACTGATGGCTCTGAAAATAAAAAGGGATTACAAAGTTCCTAGAAAGCCTCCTGAGACTAATCCAGTTATTGAAATGGGGAAATCATTTCTCTAACCACACTGATCCAATTCCACTCCACTTTTTGAAATGGTGAGGGGCCTCTGGGTCCCCTCTAACCACCCCCACAGCACATGTCCTCCACAGAGCTTGTTTCCTAGGTCTTTTATGACCTTCCTCCCCAAGTTAGCCACACCTAGCTTCTTCCTGCCAGCCCAGGGCATGCCCACAGGCTGGTGGCTGCCATTGCTGAAGCCCTGACCACACTGTGCCTCCTAGACTCAGGAATCATTCCTGGGCATCCAAGGATGGACAAACATTGCCCTTCCCAAATGCATCCAGTAGGTTCACACACTTTTGGGTCCAAGCTGATGGTTTCTGCCTGTGGCCAGCAGCAGGCACCATACTTGGTGGTGAGAAGCAATGCTGCTCCCACGCACAGCTCTTGCCGTGGTGGAAATGTTCCATATTCAGTAGCACTGCTCAAGAGAAGTGAGATGCCAAGCAGAAAAGAGGGACAGGGAGTGATGCAGAACCCAAGGGAGAGGTCTACCTTGGGGCTATGCCCATCCCCTGTCTCTCTGCTGTCCTGGCTGCTCCCCAGGCACACGCTCTCCTTGCTGCCTTCCACCCACTGGGCCACCACCACCATCACCTCTTCACCACGCTCTGGGGCCAGCTCCATCCAGAACTGAGGTCTAGCCTCATGCTCCTGCAGGACCTTCACCCACCACCAACCCCCCAGCACGCCATCAAACACTCAAAACCTTCCTTCCACCCAGGCCTGAAGGTGGTTTCCTCCTCCAGGCAGAGAGAAGTGAGGATCCACCTCCACACACAGTCCCCTTATGCAACAACATTTGTCTGAGCAGCAAATTTTGTGTGTGGTTGGTTTTTGGTTTCTTCCTTTCGTGCACAGGAACCATTTCCTCCCTGTAACACCAACCTTCCCCCCCCCAAAAGGCTCCATCTTCTCCAGCAGCCTCAAGGTCTATCACTCACACCAGACACAGCTAGGTGAGGACCTGGGCAAAAAGGTGCTGCAGCAGCCCCTGGCCCCCCTGCTGGGGAGAGTTCCTGAGCATGACTGTGACCAGGCTGATGTGGAAAGGTAGCTAAGGATCTGCAGTGCTCTGGCTCAAGAAGAAAAGCCTTAAAGTAGTGCAATGGGTCCTGCACCCTCCACCACCACCAAGACCTTTTCCATCTCCTACATGAATGAATCATCAAATGACATTTCAGAGCCAGCAGTTGGTGTCAGTTAATCATAGCGAGAGAGAGCTGCTGGCTAAGAGGAATATCCCATGGTAAACCCAAGGGAACATTTCTTCCACTCAATCAGAACAAAACAGCCACTTGACTGAGCCTCTCTCTCCCCCAGAGCCACCTTCCCCTAGTGCCCCAAGGAGAACAGCCTGGGTCAGCAGGACCTTGTGCTGCAGAAAGCTGAACCCCAAAGCACCTGCTGAGGGGTTGCAGCTTGGGTGTGCAGATCTAGCAGAGCCCAAAGAGGAGCAATTGGTGCTGATGCTTCACTGGGGAATTTCTAAGTGAAAGAAAAAAGCTGCTCCTGGGGCCAGATCTCATCTCTCAGTGCTCAGGGCTCTTGTTCCTGAGTGAAACCCCCACTTCCGCAGCAGAGCCTTCTCCTTTTAGGCTCAGTTCTAGTTGGGGCTCTAAAGTTGATGGCAGGGATGTTGGGGTTTTGTTTGGTTTTGTCTTTTAAATAAGCACTCTAAAACCTAGAAGCAACTGACAGAGAAATCTCCCCCTGGCTGGAACACTGCCCAGCCAAGCGCTCTCTCCTTCTCCAAGGCAGGTCCACATGCACCCAGCAAAGGACCAGATTCAGCACCACATTAAGAAGTTCACAGACTAATTCAGCCCCAGAACTTTCCCACCTCCCCAGATACCATTTTCACCCATGGTGCCTTATTCTGGGAGGTCAAACCACAGGTCCCTGGCCAGAGCCTGACCTGATAGCAGCTGGCGGGGTTGCTGCCTGCCCCAAATAAAGCTGAAACCCCACATTTGGGGTCACCTCCTCCACTGAGGATCCCCCAGAAGGAGCTAACCTGGCAGGCAAAAGGTTGAGACATGGCTGAGAAAAACCTGCAGCAGTGCAGCCCCTCCTGCATTGGAGTGGGGAGCCTGGAAGAGGCAGAACGAGCCTTCCTCCCCCCCTCCTCACCCTCCAGCAGCTCTGCCCTGCTGCAAGCTAATTTTGGCAGCACCTGCAGCCAAACGTGCAGGAAAACACCAACATCTCTCTCTCCCAGCAGACCCCCTCCCCTCGCAAGCACAGCCCTTCTGGACTAGTTGGGAAGCTGTTACCTTGGCAGGAACCTTGTGCGGGGTGCTCCGGAAGAAAGAGGTTTTTGCAGTGAAAAAACAATCCTCGAGGTCCTCATCCAAGCTGCAGTAGCCGCTGCTCATGCTGCTGCCGAGGGTCATCGAAGCCCAGCAGAGGCGAGAGGCTGAGCGTGCCCAGGGCTCACGGGGGGCTTAGGGGGCTGCTGACCATCGCCGATCCCCGCTCGGACTCCCCCCCAGCTCCAGCAGCCAAGCCAAGCTCTCACATCCTCCACTCGCTCCCTCGCCGGCGCTTATCTGCAATACCTCCTTCTGCTCATCCTCCGGAGCCAGCAGAGCTATTTCTCTTTAACAGGCAGCCCTGCCGGGTAACCCTTCCCTCTCCTCCCCCACCCACCTCCCTGCGCAGCAGCAACAGCAGCAGCAGCGCTGGGGTGGCATGGAAGGGACCGAGCTGGGACTTTGCTCCTGCTCTTGGCACCCAGCTTCACGCAGCACCCATCGCCCGTCCGGTCCCCTGGGTGCCCTGCGCAGCATCACCTCCCCTTCCTGTGCTCGCAACGCTTCCTCTTGCTAAATCTCTCACCCTGCTGCGTGTCAAGGAGGAGCTGGGCTTGGCCCTGACTACTGCCCAGCCCCCTGAGGTAGCCCAGCATCTCCTTTGCTGCCCAAACTACATCAGCCGCGGCATGCTGGCTTCTGGCTCCTTCCCTTGTTAGAACATCCTGGAGAGCTGCTTAGGGGAGCAAATCCAGGCTGCCCTGAGCCTGACCACGCTGCTGGAAGGTGGTGGGGAATGGGGAGGATGGTGAGGACCCAGCCTTGAACCCTCCTCCTGTGGGAGCCTCTCTGCTCCACAGCTAATTTTAGATTTCAGAAGTGCTGAGAAGCTTCAGCTGCGGCCCAGGAAAACACCACTGAGCTCCTTGGTCCTCCTGGCAAGAAGCAGCAGCTCCAGACCCATTAAAATGCTTTGTCAGGCTCAGAACGAGCCTCAGAGCAACAGCATCATCCCTGCTCCCCTCTCCCCACACAGCCTTGGTGATGACCCAGCCTGGCACAGAGCTGCCTCCTTCATCCTCCTCTTCTCCAGTCCCTCAGAGCCACCAGCATCCCCCTAACAACCCTGCTGCATTTTACCCAGAAGCTTTTAAAGCATCTGTGACCTTCCTCCTTGGTGAAGATCAGAGGTATTTCTGGAGCCAGGCAGGAGAAGGGCTCTGCTCCCCACAGACCATCATCACCTTCCCTCAGCAGGGGCTCCCACGAGGGGCTCTGCATCTGTGGGGATACAGCACATGCCAGCACAGGCTCAGCTGGGATTGGACTAGATGACCTTTAAAGGTCTCTTCCAACCCAAAGCATTCTTTGCTACTAGAAAGAAGAAATATTTCACACTGTGGGTGGTGAGAGCCTGGCCCAGGTTGCCCAGAGAGGTGGGAGATGTCTGGTGTTCTGGTGGTGGATGTGCAAAGTCAGACTCATCAGAAAGAGCTCAAGGGTGGCCAGTAAAAAAGACAGCTGAGATGCAACCTCACAGGGAGGCCAGAGCAGCAGCACTCCATCCTCACCCTGATACTTCTGGTCCCTCCTTCAACAGCCACCAGCTGAGCAGAGAGAAGGCACTGCCATGCCCAGATGGCTGTTCTTAGGTTAATTCCTTCGTGTCCTTTCCAAGGCACAACTCTCACCAGCACTAAGTGCTATTTTTACACCAGATCAGTGAGCACAGGGAGCTGGCAGTCAGCAGCCTTGGCTCTCCCACCCAGCTTGACTGTCTGCAGTGGAACCATCAGCAAACCACTCCTGTAAACTGGAGCTATCACTCACTCCTTCAGGTGACAGAGCTCCTTCAAGTGGTCCAAAAGGGCTCCAAGATCCTCAGGCAAGCCACCATCCCCACATGAAAACCTCCTCCCCTCTTGACATGCTGCAGATGCTGGTTCATATCCTTCCATCTGCATCTGTTAGCTGAAGGACTTGAATTGCCACAAGCCCTTGATATCTCCATGCCCCACAGCCAGCAGCATCCCATGAATACAAACCAGGATGTCAAAGTAAAAGCTAGGAGGAGGATGAAACATCTGCATCTGAGAGGAAGGCAAGCATCCAACTGGCATATTGACAAAGCAACTTGTAACAGTGCAACTAAACACAACAGCCCCTTAGCAGCACATGTACTTCTGCAGTGGCACAAACCTCCCCAGCTCCACGAGGCTATCTTTAGAAGAGAAAGAGGCTTAAATTGAGCATGTCCAACATGAGGAGAAAAGTGTTGGAGCAACAAATGGCACAAGCACCAGATCTTCCCCAAAGCCTCAGCTCTGAGAGTTCTGCAGTGGGGGCAGAGGGCAGGCAGCTCTGCAGTGCCCTCTGAGAAGCTGGAGGCACTCCCATTGCATTGCTCCACAGGCTTCTCCAAGGAGCCATCCCTTCTCCATTGTGCTTCACCTGCTTGGGAGATCAGCTCCATAAATAACCAACCCAGCAAAAACAAAAAATCCAACTAACTTTGATCCATTTTTGACTCATGGCTTCAGCAGCAGCTCCAGCTAATGGCCACCTGCACAACAGCCTCTAGAGAACTTACCCAGCAGTGACCTGCACCAGCTCACAAGCAGCTCTGCCAAAACCAGAGACCAAACTCCTGGTGCTGCTGAGACCAGCTGAGGCTTTTGTCAGCTTCAGCAGAGCCTGGATTTCACCCAGGGAGACTAATCTGGGACCCAAATGTAATGCACTCTTAAGCACATGCCTGGATCAAAGCCCAAATTATTAATGCCTGCTATTACATGGGAGCAGCACTTCACTCTGTGGTACTTAAGTAGCTGCTTCTCTGATGCTTCTAGTTTGCTTACAATTGATAATACTATTTAATAACTACCAACTATTAATTTAAGCTTGCTGTGTTGTCAGCTTGCAATCCTCTTCCCCTCCTCAGCATATTCAGGCATCCTATTAGTCTCCTGGAAGAGTGACCCTGTTTTCCCTCCATCCTCCTTCTTCTGAGTGACAGGACAAGAGGAAATGGCTTCCAGTTGCACCAGGAGAGGTTCAGATTGGATCTTAGGAAGATTTCTTCACCCAGGGGATTACCAGGCATTGGCCCAGGCTGCCCAGGGAGGTAGGGGAATCACCATCCCTAGAAGTGTTCAATAAATGTGTAGATGTGGTGCTGAGGGCCATGGTTTAGTGGTGAGCATGGGAGTGCTTGGTGGATGGTTGGAGTCCATGATCTCAGAGGTCTTTTCCAACCAGAATAATTCCATGACTCAAAATCTGCTTGTCCAACAGCAACACACCAGGAAGGTGGCTACATACTCACCTTTGTGTGCTCAGATCAAGTAACCCTGAGGATGATTTTTCCCTGACTATCCATTACCCACAATGGAGGCTCTATCACAGGGATTTACCCTTGTTCACCCTCAAACCACCCCACATACCTCCTGGGTCCTCCCCAGCCTTTCCCAGCACAGGCAAGGAGGCTCCAGACAGTCCTTTGCTCTGTGGAGAGCTCAGAGGTGTGGTCTCCAACCAAGGACCTCAGGATGGGTTTATGGATTTCTGTTTGCTGCTGTAATCAGAGAGACACTTGTTCCCTGGGCACAAAACATCTCCCTTCATAGGATCACACCAGGGACGTGTCAGAGTGATGGATTGCCACCAAGTACAGGCTCTGTGTTTATTATTAGGACCATCAATAACCCCTGGCTGGTGTTATCACCCTGAAGAAGAAACAAGCCTTCCTGATTCGTCTACAGCTCAACCTCTCCTCATGCTGCTGAGGGAAGCCAAAGGAGAAGTCAACACACAGAGATCTGGCTTCTCACCTTTACACAAACACCTGAAGGCACAGTGAGTGGAGAATCCCTTCAGAGCCCCTTTGTAATGCATCATTCAGGAGGTAAATCCCACCTGAGTTCAGGGTCTCTCCTCACCCACATGCACATCCCTCCCTCACACCAGGTCACCCACCCCAGCAGAGCACATGGCCAAGACTCAGGAGGTATCCACACAACCCACACAAAGCACTGGGGAGCTGCAGGACTGATGTGCTGACCTCTCTGGCAACACCTCCCTCCTGCAAACCCCTTTGGGAGCAAGAAACCAGACGTCTGAAGGAGATGCCCTGGGTTCCTGTGAAGCTGTGAGCCCCCCTGGAGCCCCTCCCCAGCATACCTGGCTGCAGGGTGGCAGGAGAGTGCTCTCAGGGGAGAGCTGGCCCTGGCCCTGGCCCGGCCGGCGGCAGTCCAGCTGGATGAGGCTGCGGCACTCCTGGTGGCAGGTGTATCTGCAGTCTGCATGGGGCAGAAAGGAGAAAGTGAGACACTGGGATCCATAACCTGTCCCCTGGGAAGGGTCTGGATTCCTGCTGGAGGGCAGAGGGATGCTCCTGGCTGCCAGCATGGCCAGAGCTGCCAGCTGGGCATGTGTTCCCATGCAGGCACACTGCTGGCTCATGGTAGCGATTCCTGCAGGGATGCCTCTGCAGAGCCCAGGTTTAAACTCCTTGGGCACAGGATCCTGCTCACCCACAGCCCATGGGCAGTTTTGACACAGCCACCAATGTCTGCCAGACACAACAGTTACCACAGGCTCATGGCTATCACTCCCCAAGCCCTCTTCCTCACTGCCCTGACTTCTCCACACCCTCCCGACTGCAGCTAACACCCTCCTGCCACTTTAATGACCCTGCTGACCCTTTTAATTTTTAACTGTTGTACAAACAGCATTAAATTTACTTTTTATGCCACCCTAGATTCCAGAGAGGTCACCAACCTGGGGGAAAAAAAAAACCCACAACAACAAAAAAGCAAAACTAAAAAACAACCTAAAAGGAAAGCAAGAGAGTTGGCTCCATAGGGGACAGGACTGAGTGCCCAGCCCTGCACCAGCCCTGCCACCCTGCTCCAAGCCACAGAGCTGCTATTTTAAATATCATCCTTCTTTCCTTTTCCTTTTTCTCCTCTTTCCTTTTCTTCATTTTTCCTCCTTTTTTCTTTCTTCTTTAGCATTTGGGTCACTGGTTCTGAACATCTTGGCAGGAAAGCAAAGGACTAGCCCATGCCTGCTCTGGGAGCAGTGCTGTCTGCCCAGCTCTGCTGAATGCTCACTCAGGGGAATGCATGAGAATGAAGGAGAGAAGCTGGAGCCACTGCTGGGATCTGGTGCCTGAGGGGGGGGGGTGGTGGAAAACATCAACCTCCAGGGGAAAAAGGGACATCATTTATCATATAGCACTCATCTGGCATGAGCTGTCTGTCATTCTCCTGTTCCAAGTCAGTTGTCTCAAGTCAGCCTGGGGGAGAGCAGGGAGACTTGTTTTAATTAGAGAGAAGCTGCACAGTTGCATGGTAATTTGATGCATGACCTTTGGAGCAACTGCAACAGCCTTTAACAGGGGACCCTGGGCCACCAGAGCTTTGCTGGAGATGCCAACGTGAGCATGCTCCAAGCTGCAGGTTCAGCTGAACATCTGGTGCCAGCAGAAAGTCCCTTCTGCCTCTTTGGTTCAGGATTTTTCAGATCTGGGCTGTTGCCTCCTGCTCCCCTTGGGCTCAGCCTGCCAGGGAGCAAAGGCATGAGCATAGCTGCCAGGGGCTCACCAAAAAGAGGGAGAGAGGCTCTCCACCTGGGTAGGAAGCACTAGGACAAGGGGGGATGGTTTCAAACTGAAGGAAGGGAAAGTTGAGTTGGATCTTAGAAAAAAGTTCTTTACCCAGAGGGTGGTGAGACACTGGAACAGGCTGCCCAGAGAGGCTGTGGCTGCCCCATCCCTGGAAATGTTCTAGGTCAGGTTGGATGGGACCTGGGCAACCTGGACTAGTGGGTGTCATCCCTGCCCATGGTAGGGGATTGGAGCTAGATGATCTTTAAGGTCCCTTCCAACCCAAAGCACTCTGTGATGCATCCCAGGGGAAGGAAGAGCACAGCAAGAGGTCTGAAATACATCTCACAGACCACAGAAATGACAGTGCCCATTCACACCTCCAGATCAGGCCCATTACCAGCAGGCATTTCTTGGTGAGATTAATGTATGACACCACCTTAGTCACCAGCACCTATTAACAGCCCTAATCACTCCCTATCCAGCAGGGAACACTAATTTTAGAAAGCCAGCCCACGTGGCAGCTTTGCCAAGAGGAGCAGGATGTCTCCACTTAGGCTTGAAGATAATTTCCATCCAAGCCCAACAAAGAGACACTTGGAAATGGAGTTTCTCTACAAGAAAAGTCAGATCATGACAGTGTGGAAAACTCTGGTGGCTGAAAGGAATTTCCCTTTCTCCACAGATAATGTTTCTCAGGGGGATAAAGTTGGAGAGAATAAACCACTCCAATCCTGGTGCCCATCCAGATGCCTAAATATAGGCCTGCAGTTCTCCTGCCCATCCCCATCCTCCCAATCCCACCTCCTGAGCACCACATTTGCCATGGGACATCTGTCAGCCTGCCCCATGGGCAAGCCCCAGGTCTGAAGGCTTGGGAGACAACAGAAGGTGCAGGTCTGTAGACCCAGTGATGACAAAGGCTCCAAGAACCTGAACCCAGCCAGGCTTTCACCTCAAGATAACCCTCCTGTGACCCCAAAACACCACTACACAGGACACCAGATATGAGTGCACTCAAAATTAGGATGGGAAGGGCCTAAAGTGCCCCAACACCTCTCTTGTGATGCTCTTAATCTCTGATTTCTGGCCAAAGTTTGTGGCTCCTGCCCCAGTGCTGGTTGACCCCAGCCACAGGAGCCCAGAGGGGAGCTGTCAAGAGGACAAGCTGCAAACATGCTACAGCAAACCTCTTGTGTGATCTTAAAGTGAATCATGATATTACAGGAGTTATCTTACAGCTCCAGTTCCTGCTTTATGAACACAACTGCCATGGGAAGGCTCAGAGGCAGCAAAGGAAGAAAAATAAGAAGTCTTGAGACTCCATGGGCATCTGAGCACTGGAGGTGGACAACGTCAAGAACAGAGAGCCCTGAAATCCTTCATCCAGCTCATCTACACCTGGAAATGCACCTACAGCTGAGGTTTGGTTTGGGAAGCTGTGCTGCTTAAGAGCAGGGGCTTGGTGCCTCTGCCCTGGCTCAGAGCAGACATCTGACATCAGCTGGGGTAACCTCAGGGCTGGCTGCAGGATGTGGCTCTCTGACATCACGAGTTGGTGGGTGTCTCCTCCTGCCACAGGACAGGGCAGGAGCCACAGCACCACCACCAGCTCCAGCCTTCACACAGCAAAGCCAAGCAAGGGCCTTTTCTGACATCCCTCCAGTGAGCCAGCTCCATCCCTGGAGGTCTCAGCAGTTTTAGGTCTACATCAGGTGCTTTGGGTTTGTGTTTTGCAAACACAACTAAACCCAAGGGCTGATTGCTGCCTGTTCAAAGCAGGCAGGATCCCCCCTGGTGACAGCGAGCCCTCTGACAGGTCCCTGTGCTATCACCAGAGCTGCAGTGCAATCCCAGCTGCCAGGCAGGTGCTCTTGAGCAGTTATGTACTAAAAGACACGTTTTCCTTTGGAGTGGGGAGCAGGGCAGCACTGATGCTCTGAGCCACGCTCTGCTGTGGTGCTCCCACCAGAGTGGGGCTGCAGAAGGAGCTGGAGCAGAAGCTGAAGCTTGGCTGGTGCCACCAGTACAGTGCCAGCCCCATGCTAGCCAGGCAGCGTCCCATGCAGCAATCCCCTCACAGCTCCTCCTCATCAAGCAAATACACCCCAAACACACCCCTTTACACCACTACCTACCTCTGAGCAGCAAGACCTCCCTGCTGGGCCTCCTCAGCAGCTGGAGTCCCTCAGACCAAGCCTTGGACTTGGGAAAATGCCTGAATATTTTTCGAATTCTCTTTGTTACAAGCCCAAAGCAAGAGGCTGCTCCTGCTTTCCCATCTGCCATCCTTAGGAGAGGAGGTTAAGAGCTTCCCAGGCACAGGGAGCCAAGACAGGGGCAGCAGCATTGAATGCTGCTGAGACACAACCTCCATGGGGGCAAGTTACATCTGCTGCCACCAGAGGCTTTTCCTCCCCCAGAGATAAACCACTGACATTGTCCATTCCCAACCTGCTGCTGTTTGACAAGCTTGGGGTTTTTTTGAGCCATGAGGCAAGACACAGCTCAGAGCTTGTGCATCTCCAGGCTTGTCCTGTAAGCCATGGAAAACTTTCTATTTCTGGGGCTTTTTGCTTGATAAGATAAAACCAACCCAACAGAAGAGATTAGGGAGAGAAAGCACAGGACCCAGCTGCAGGCTGGGAGGGCTCTTCCTAGTATCCTCCCTTCACTTTGCTCTTTTTCCCCTGAAGCCTTCTGAAGTTTAAAGGAGAAAAAAACCATCCTTCCCCAATGTTTAATCAAAGGCTAAATGAAAGGAATGCACTGAGATTAACTATATTAATGATGTTGATTTAGGCTCATAGATCAATACTGCAGCTCTTTCACAGCATCTCTCAGCTACAGTTCCTCTGGCTGTTGAATCAGGGGGTGGGACACGAACATCAGTGTAACAGCACACTTGACACTGGCCACTTTGTCCCCTCTGCATCACTGCTGTCTCCTCTCTCTTACTTCTCCTACAAACAGAGAAGGTTTCCAGCATCCTGCACCACAGAGTCTTGCTTTTACATAGGGAGTAACAAAGCTGAACTTGAACTAACCCTAAACATCACCCCAAGCAGCATAAGCAATGAGTTAAACAACACAAGGGCTTTCTCATTACCCTTTGCTGTCCCAACACCTAGACAACATCTCCTCAGCTGCACACATCCCTTCTTCCCATACCAACACCAGCAAACTCAACTAAATCTACTGGGCCAGAGACAAAGTCAGAGGAGAAAAGGGACAGCCCAAAAACTAACCTGCAAAGTCAGAGCTGGAGCCTTGCCTGGTATCTCTCTCCATAAATCCTTCCCAAGGCACCAGACTGAACTGCAGCAAGAGACATGTCCCTGGAGACCCGAGGTGCTCCAGGAGCCCCAGCAGCCTGCCACACAGCTCTGGGCAGGTCACTGTCCCTCCCACCCCTACATCTCCCCCAGGTAAGAGAACGCCCTTGCCCTGAGGAGCCCCAGCACCCCACCCTGTCCTCATCCAACCTCAGCAGCACCCGCCTGGCAAGTGCCACCCCAACCTGCCCAAGTCACCTGGGAGCAGGAGAAGCCTCAGGAATCTGTCTGGACCAGCTGAAGAGGAGAGAAATGCAAAGCACTGTGGCTGCTCTGAACTGTTAGCAATCACTATTTACAGTGGCAAGACAAGAGGCATGGCAGAGCATGGGGGAACGTGTTGGAAGGAGAGAACACGAGGAGCCAGCATGTCCCAGAGAGTGCCAGGGGCAGGAGCAGAGCCTGGCAAGGCTGGGCTTTTTAAGATGTCCACACCTGCTAAAGAATTCATTATCTTAACCAAACATCTACTTGAGAACCAGTAGTATTACAACTGTAGTTTGCTCTACAAAATAGTGTTTAACCAACTTCCTCCTTGAGGAAACAACTCCTGAATCAGCACAGTGCTTAAGCATGGAATTACCTGCTCCAAGAGATAAGGTTGGCTTCAGAGCAGAGGCATGAACCCAGACACATGCTGAAGTGCTTTATTGAACCAGGTCCATGCTGCAAAAGCTACAGATCAAAACCTGACTTCAGGTACAACTGCTCTTGCCACCAAGACCATCAGGCACTGGATGTGCTCCGAGGTTTCCCTCAAGGCAGTGCCTCACAACCACCTCCCTGGCAGGGAAGCATGGAGAGCTGGGGTGATTTTCCTGGAAAGAAGCACTGGAGCCAACAGAGTCTTATTCAGGTACCATGGTGGAGATGAGAGACAAGAGCTACCATACTGAGTGGGCAGGGCACCCAACTCCAGCTGCCCATGGCTCTGCTGGGGCAACCACAGCTCCTGCAAACAACCAACCAACCAGAAACTGTTCTTATTCCCTCCATCTCATCTAAATCTTTTTCCATCACCCTTTGTCTTATCACTACACTCCCTGATTTTATCCCCATCTTTCTTATAGACTCCCTTCAAGTACTGAAAGGCTGCAGCAAGGTCTCCCTGGAGCCTTCTCTTCTCCAGGCTAAACAACCCCAACTCTCTCAACCTGTTCTCACAGCAGAGAGCTTCCAGCCCTCAGATCATTTTTGTGGCCTCCTCTGGACCCACTCCAGCAGGTCCACATCTTCCTTATGCTGGGAGCCCCAGAGCTGACCACAGTACTCCAGGTGAGGTCTCACCAGAGAAGAGTAGAGGGGGAGAATCCCCTCCCTCGACCTACTGGCTACACTTCTTTTGATGCACCCTAGGACATGCACATTGCTGGCTCATACTCAGTTTTTCATCCACTAATATCCCCAAGTCCTTCTCCTCAGGGCTGCTCTCAACCCACTCATTGCCCAGCCTGTACCTGAGCTTGGAACTGCCCTGACCCAGCTGCAGGACCTTGCACAACTTGGCCTTGTTCACCAGCCCCAACGTGTTCCCCTGTCACGTTGTGCTAGGTTACATTTAATTAACAGCAGTCAGCACTAAAGCCTTAATGGGATGCAGCAGGGCCATATGGTGTGAGCATCTCTCCCAACTGCCCTGCATTTCCAAACGGCCCCAGGAGGCATCTGGAAGAGCCCTGCTCACCCTACACTGTGCAAATCACCACTAGAAACATTTAATTGAGTCATAATCCAAAAGAAAGCCAAATGTTAGAAGCAGGAGAGCCTGAGCAAGGGATTAATTGCCCCAACAAGGCTGGTGGCACAGCACGTCTCTGGCACAACCTCCCCAAGCAGGGGGATGTCCTCCCCAGGAAAACAAAACCTCCTCCAGAGCTGCCAGTTGGGCACCTAGCCCACAGCCCAGGCCAGGATGTAGCTCCTTCCCTCACCCCAAATAAGCACCAGCACCAACCACCTGCCCTCCACATCACTGGAGAGCATCAAGTCTGGAGTGAACACCATCAGCATTAACAGCTTCTGCCAAAAAAAAAAATCAAGAGGCTCAGCTCACCTCGACCAGCAAGTGATACAAACCTGAACACAGCACTTCAGCTGCATCCAGAAAGGCAAGTCTCCACCCAGCCTACAGCAGGAGATGAGCTGGAAAGTAGCAGTTTGGCTGTCAGCAGCCAGCACAGCTCATGCTACCAAGGTACCCATGACACAGGTTGGTTCTATCCTACTCAGCCCTAGCACACCAGAGCTCCTTATCCGCCCCAGGGCTCTTCAATTGCCCCAGGACTCTTTAAGTGCCCAATCCACATCACTGCAGCTACAACCACTGATGCAATCCTCACCTTTCCAAGGCCCACCCAAGGCCCCGTGGCCGCAAAGCAGCACCTGAGGGACATGGGACACAGAGCATGGCTGAGTCACCTCGTTTGGCCTCTCTGTATCCCCTCCCACATGCTGGAGAGATTAATCTCTCCTGCAGAAGCCAAACAAGAATACAGCATGTGCCTGCAGTGAGGAACAGGGACCTGGGTGAATCAGTTTGGGCAAAGCAAGGTGCCTGCCAAATTTACTGTCTCTAGAGGAATTTACACCTCACCATGAAGTTTTACCAACAAGAATCCTTCCTGCTCACCCAGCTCTGCTGATGCCAACCCCTTCACAACCTGATTAGAGGCTAATCTCTTTCCTGGAAAAGCTTCGTTTCCCAAATCCTTCCGGCAGCTCCTCACCGCATGCACCCCAAGGCTCAGCTCCAGGGATAGCGACCCCTTCGCGGGGAGACCCTAGACCAGCTCCTCTCCAACATCCAGAGCAGGCTGGCTCGGTGCTGAGCCCTCCTGGCAAACCCAGCAGGTCTCCCCACCCCGGGCACCCGCAGAAGGGGTCTGGGGTGAAGAGGAGGGAGCGAGTACGGGCAGGGTGCGAGGGTGCGGGATGAAGCTCTTAGAGCAGAGATGCGGGACAGCAAGGTGCAGGCTGGATCAGGGATACGGGACAGCAAGGTGCAGGCAGGACAGAGGCAGGGTGCGGGCAGGGTGCAGAACAGCGAAGTAAGTGCAGGCAAGGCAGAGGCAGCAACACTCACAGTCGCAGCGCAGGGCTGGCTCCCGCACCGCCTCCCCGCACAGGTCGCACCAGCCTCTCCGCGGGGGGCGGAAGGCGAAGCGATGCCCACGACCGAGCTCCGTCGCTTCCCGCGGGACCGCGAAGATGCTCCGCACGTCGGGTAGCACCCGCGGGGCTCCCGCACGCCTCCGCAACCGCCGCAACCGTGCCCCGCCGGAGCTCTCCGAGGATCGGCAGCCCATGGGCCCGGTTTGCTGGGGGGACACGGTGGGACCGAGCGGCCGCGGGTACATGGAATCGTGCGCGGAGGGAGGCGGCTGCGGGTGGGGGCATGGCCCCATTACCCGCCACGGCATGGGCTCGGAACTGCGGGAGGGAGTGGGGAAGCGCAGGCGCCTTGGTCCGGCCCCGGGGGAGGAGACACTGCGGGGAGGAGGTGGGGGGGTTGGGGTTGGGGTGTGAAAGGGGTGGGGACCGAGACCGGCCCATCCCGTGGAGACCCCCTCGAGGACTTACCCTCGGGTCCTTTCCCCGTGGGACACATTGCTGCTGCACCCTCTGTGCGACAGTTCCTGGTGGAAACTCCTCGTGGGATTCCCCTCCTCGAAATTCCCATACACATGCACACACCACCCGTGGAAAACCCACCTCTCATGGGACATCTCCTCACGCCCCAACGCCACGGGATCTCCGTGGGATCTCCCTGCAACACTCACGTCCCTTCCCCTGGGAATCCCCTTCCCTCCCATAGGAACTCTCCCCAGGGTTGCTGAGCTGCCTGGGGCTGCAAGGACACTTCCCCACCCCTCTGGGCTGGGTCCTGCAGCAGAAAGCAAAGCTTAGAGGCTTTCTCCAGGGGATTTCTCCATCGTCTGCTGCTTGAGCTCAGTCACATCCCGGCCCCTAGGCTTTGCCTCCGATCGGAGCTGTCAGATCACACGTGAAGCCCTGCACTGAACCAGGCTGCTGCAAAGCCTCTCCCGGCCCAAGGGCTGTGTGTGGACCAGGTTTGTGAAGGCAGCTGGGACAAACTGCCCTGTCACTGGGGAGTGAAGAGGGCTCCGAGCCCAAGCAATTCTCTCCCCCAAGTGAGGATCACTTCCTGGTACCTTTGGAATCTCCCCACAGAAGGAGACTTCACAACCTCTCTGGGCAGCCTGGGCCAGGGCTGCAACACCCTCACACCAAACAAGTTTCTCCTCCTGCTCAGGTGGAACCTCCTGGGTTGCAGTTTGAGCCCAGTGTCCCTCGAGCTGTCCCTGGGCACCACTGAGCAGAGTCTGGCCCCAGGCTCTTGCCCTAGTGCTCCCAGCCTTTCCTCCTCCTGGAGATGCTCCAGTGCCCTCAGCATCTTCCTAGCCTCTGCTGGACTCTCTCCAGTAATTCCTTGTCTCTCTGGAACTGAGGAGCCCAGTAAATGAAGTATCTTCTGTCGGCATAGGATAGTTTGGCTCATACCTGGAGAGAGATGTGGCAGAGTCGTTATCCTCCTCAGCTGTCTCTGCAGGTACTCAAGGTCTGACACCATAGGAAGCTCTTTTAGGCCAGGGGTTAAAATAATTGAGGGAAAAGAAACCAAAGCCCTAATGAACATTGGCAGGAAAAGCCCTGTTTCATTTGGATTCTGGGAGTCTCCTTTGCAGCTGCTGTGTTATGGCAGTTGAAGCATGACAATGGCTATTAGCAAAAACTTTTTTCTTCTTGCCAAAGAATAAATCCTTTCCTGTTGAAGCCAAACACGTTCCAGGTCCAAGGCTGGCTCAGCTGGTACGAATCAGCACAGCTCCACTGCATCCAAGGAAGCATCAGCAGGCTCTGTCCTGGGCTCCCTGCCCTCTTCCTACTGGGAATGTCAGTGAATTCCAGCTGGATTAAAAATAACAGTTGTTATAAATCCAGGAGAATCCTAGAATATAATTTGCAGGAGAAAAGCCTTTAGGTGATGGCTTAGTTCCACCTCTTCTGCAGGAAGGACTTGGGGTTGACAGTCAGGATGTTGGTTTTTACAATTAAAACGAATGGGAAATTGATGCCAAACTCCAGGCAGGAAGGTTTCCTGGGTGGGAGGAGTTCCTGGCTCTGCTTGGCCTGTTCTTACAAGAACGTCAGGCTGGGCACAGCCCTGGAGCTGCTGCTCCTTGCTCACTTGTTTCCTTGCTGAGACTCAGGGCAGTGCTACAACGAGATGCCCATCCCCAGGAGTGCACTGTTTTGCTTTACAGCTCCACATATCTCTCAGCAGAGGTTAGAAATATCTGCTGCATGGTCCAGCCCAGGAGCAGCCATGGCTGGCAGCCCCTTGCCCTCTCCTTGCAGCAGCTCTGCCTCCAGGCACTGTCAGATAAGGTGAGTCTTGGCTTCCCAGGGGCTCCTCTGGGCATCCAGAACAACCTGAGCAGGTCCAGACTCAGCTGAAGGCTTTGAGTTTAGCTCACGGGTGTCATCTCCAAAAAAGAGGCTGGAAAGGGAACTGGAGGAAAGGTGAAGGGCTGAGCTGGGTGTTTCCTTTTCTGCCAAGGGACAGGTCCAGGCAGGCACACTGAGCATCCCTGCTGCTGTTGCCTCAGACACATTTTCTTGCCCAAACCATGGCTCAACCTCTCCTTCCAGCTGCACAATCTGTCCTTCACCCTTGGACTTTGCTGGTGCTGCCATAGTCCTGGCTCACAGGTCCCTGCTCCAACCTCCTGTGACCCCAGCAGCCAGGCATGGCAAACCCAGCAGGAATCCAAACAGTCCTTCCTCCTGCCAGGGAAGGTCCCATGCTGCAGACCACAGGGACAGAGAAACCTGCATGCCCCAGCAACTATTTCTATTTACTGCTGCTATGAGTCCCAGAAGCCCAATCCCCTTCCCAGGGTGTGGGTTTGAGGGGCAGGGGCACTCCAGGGAGCCCAGAGCAGGGGTACACTGGTGTGTGCCAGGGAAGGGTGGGAAGAGCCAAGGCAATTCTGCCCATGGATCTACCAGGAGCCTCCCAGGTGGAAATACCTCGGGGCAGAGCTGCAGCAAGATGTTCAGCTCCAGGGATGCAGTTTTGCTTCCCATCTCCATGTACCTCCTCTGGGAGCTGTCACCTTGCCTGGCTCTGGCTGCAGCTCAGGGACATGCCTCCCCTCTGCTGCACTATGGGATGTGGGCAGTGGGATCTGGCTGGCAAGCCATAAATCACACTGGGGAGAGGCAGGAAGAGGTGGACTGAGGAGCAGCGTGTCTGACCCTTCCACAAAGAGCTCCTTGATGCCATCTAATGCTCATGCTCCCCAGGGTCCAGGTTTCCCCTATCACTGCTCCACATGCTGCTGCTGGTGAGCAGCTGACTCAGCTGATAACCAAAGGACTACAGCTCCTCCTAAAACCCAAGGTCAAAAAACAGTAGGAAATTGGGAGCATAATAACCACCCCTAACAAAGGGCACAAGAAACACCTAACTCAGCTGCATTTATAGAAACACAGCAAAAGAAGAGAAGCTTCCCACTCCCATACCCCTCTGCAGCCTGACCCAGGGCTGGGCTGGAAGCAAAGCCCCTAAATGGGAGGAGAGGCTGCAGCACCCATGGGCAGAGGTCTGCAGCTCACACCTTCCCCATGCTGTCACCTCCTGGGTAGAGCACTAGATCTGGTCTCTCATCCAGCAGGTACAGCATCCCTCCTGCCCTGCTCCATGAAGCCTCAGGGAGCAGAAGGATGCTAAAGGTTGGAGTAATCCCTAAATGAGTAAGAAGTGTCATTTATCTGCCTAGCTTCTTCCTCTCCCATCATCTGACATGGTGATACAGAGAAGCTAGAAAACCACAGAGTCCTTCAAGCACTTTTTAAAAGGAAAAAACCCCAACAACAACCAAACAAAAACCCCAACCCCCCCCAATTTTCTGGCCAAACTTCCAAAGGCTCAAGGCTTGCAAAGCCACTCGAAACTAATGCTGGTGAACTGTGCAAAAGTGCTGGAGCAGAGAGGTAGGACATGCAGAGCTCCTCAAGCACCAACATCAGACATCTCCATTGCTCTGGACCCAAAGTGCTGTGAGTGTTCCCTGCTGTGCAGAGCAGTTTGCTTCAGCAGCTGCAAACTCACCACCTCTCTCAGATGCCAGGAGTGGGGGCAGCCCCGCTTAACCTGCAGGAACAAAACCAAAGGCTTTAGGCTAGAGAGAGGTCACCTGGGCTCATGAAGTCCCAAACTACAGTTTGGGCTTGGCACTAATCTTTGGACTTGTTCCTGTGTCTCTTGAGCTAAGCTCTTTGTACCATAGAGGAATAGAATCAGTAAGGTTGGAAAAGCCTCTGAGATCATCCAGTGCAAGCATCCATCCAATGCTGCCATGCTCACCACTAAAACAGGTCCCTCAGCTCCACAGCTCCATGTTTTTTGAACACTTCCATGGATGGTGATTCCCCCACCTCCCTGGGCAGCCTGGGCCAATGCCTGATAACCCTCTGAGTGAAGAAACTCTTCCTAAGATCCAATCTGAACCTCCCCTGGTGCAACTTGAAGCCATTTCCTCTTGTCCAGACTTTTCTTGTCCCCTTATTCACAGTGGACATGCTGCTGCTGCTGCTACACCACCAGAGCTGCTCCTCCAGAACCAGGGCTGGGGTGAATCACCAATTCCTGTTTTACTTATAAAATCTGATGTGCAACTCTGGGACATTTTGATCTGCATATTTGCATTGTTGATTTGCATATTCATAGTCTTGATTTGCATTAAGATCCTCCAAACAATACAAAGGCTGCAGAGGAAGAAACCCAGGGAGGTTGGCAGCAGCAGGATGCTGAGTTTTGCACAGAAGTTCATCCAGAAATGGAAAATATCCTCTTCTCCATGGCAGCCTAGGGAGAAGGCTGGGAGGAGGGTGTAGAGCTGACATAGCATTTGCAGAAGATCATGCTGAAGCTTCCAAGACAGAGAAACTGTCTTCTGCTGCCAGATCATGATGTAACCTTGATGCCACTAAAACCCCATGAGTAGTTGTGTTTTTGCTTGGCACCAGGCATGGATCCTCACTCCATTCCTCAGCCACAGGCTCCCAGGGAGCCCCTCCCCACCCTGGCCTCCCCTCCCCTTCCCAGTGGCAGGAATCAGCACTTGGAGCAGCGTCTCTGGCTGCCCTTACTCACCGCTCGATGATGCTGTTGTTGAACTGGAGATCACAAGCGACTGACCTCATCTGCTCTAGGAGCTCCTGCATCCTGCCAGGGACACAAACAGCTCCTTTACCCCCCTGCTGCTCAGCCTCCTGCTCCCAACGGGAACGGCTCCTGTGGCAGAGCTGGCAGAGGCAGCTCAGGGTCACCGAGCAGGGATCCTACCCTCCGCAGAGCCCTTGTCCTGCTGCCCATGCAGAGGATGAGCAGCAAGAGGCTCTGCTCCTCCCCTGGGGAGCTGTGCTGGCCACAACAGCCTCTTCCCAAAGCCTCACCGAAAAGCCATCTCCTGGCGTGCCTGGCTCAGGTGGATGGGTGAAGGGATGGGAGGAGCCAGGACCAAGCTGCGTTCCTCTGCCTGGAGAAGCCTGTCCAGAGCCTGCAGGGATGGAGAGACTTGGCAGAGCCCAGCAGGCAGCGGGGTGTTTGCCATGGTCTGCCCTGGGTGCTGCAGCCCTCTAAGGGCAGCGTTGGGACAAAACCCTCAAGGAAATGACATCTACATGGTGACACCCAGTACATCCTCTTCTCCAGGACAAGGAAAACAAACCTAGCAAAGGACCAGGGCATCTACCAGGTGGCTGTGTCCCAGCTTGTCACCAGGAGAGCTGGAGGTGAAGCATCCTTGTCCCTACTGCTGCAGTTCCTGGTTATGGGGTTCAGGTCCTCCTATGCCAGGCAGTCCTCAGGACCAAGGGTGCCACTGCCAAAGCTTTACCCATTCCTTGCTCATGGAGCAGGGGAAAGCAAGATCTCCAGTTGAGATCACCCACAGAGAACTGCAGCAAGTTGCTTATTGAATCAGAGTGGTTTGGGTTGGAAAGGACCTTTAAAGCTCATCTAGTCCAACCCTCCTGCAGTCAGCAGGGGCATCTGCCACTAGATCAGGTTGCTTAGACCCAAACAATCTCACCTGGGATGGTTCCAGGGATGGGACATGTCCCACCTCTCTGGGCAACCTGGGACAGTGTCCCACCACCATCAGTGGAAAAAATATCTTTCTTCTGTCTAGTCTAAATCTCCTCTTTCAATTTCAAAACCATCACCCCTTGTCCTGTCCCAACAGGCCCTGCTAAGAGATCTGTCCCCATCTTTCTTATAGTCTCCCTTAAGGACTGAAAGGCTGCAGGAAGCTCTCCCTGGAGCCTTCTCTTCTGCAGGCTGAGCAACTCCATCTGTCTCAGCCTGCCCTCTTCCAGCCCTCAGATCATTTCTGTAGCCTTAAATAATGGCTTAAAACCACTCCAACATTTCCCTGCATAACACACACAGAGTCATGCACCCACTGGGTGCTGGGAGAGAGGATCAGCAGCATCCTGGGCAGGACCCATGGAGCACCTACAGCCTGCAGGCAGTCCTGGCACTCCATCATGTCCACACTGCAGGCACTGATGTGGTTGCTGAGCCTCTTCAGATGCTTCTTTATCTCACAAACTTTCCTAGAAAGAAAAACAAGGAGAGAATTCCCAATTCAGGTTCAGCAGCAGGGTGGATCATAATTTTTTTAGGGTGTGTTTGAATTCTGTGCTGCTTCCTGCAAACCCTTCTGGATCTGAGTTACAATCTGGAAGGAATGCAAGTGAATCACCACAACATTGCAATTAGGGCTGCAGCTCTGCTAACAGCCCCTGTAGGCCATCTTATCCAAATAATTAATAGCAAATTAATTAGGGAAAGTGTTGCTCAGATGAGGGACAGCTGGAGCCCAGGCTGCTCCTTTGTGTCCCATGGAGGACTGAGCATCTACTCAAAAACCCTCCTTGGCTTTGCATTTCTTTTTACACACTCTCCTTTCACCTTGGAAGCATGGGAAGGTCAGAAAAGTTCCCCCTTGGGGCCAGGTTCTCTACAGGCAGCAGTTTTGGCCCCAAAGCCCAGAAGAGGAGACACCTTGGTGGGCTCTGACCTGGGCCAGGATGGGGTGCCCAATGTCCCCCCCCCTGCTCTGTCCCAGCCCAAGGCTGGGAGTGAATCCTGTGATTTTTTTTAGGGGACAAACTGCCCTGCTCCTGCCATGGCCCCAGGGTGAAGGGGTCCTGATTGTATGAAAAAAGGTTTAATTTGGCTTTAGAAAAAAAAGAATAATATTTAAGGTGAAGATTCCACCTCCAGCCCCCAGAAAAACAGCAGCCACCACCCCACAAACCCTGGCTGGAAGCAGGAAGAAACTCAAAACAGGACAATTAAACCTGAAGTAAGAACCAATTAAAAATAGCCACTTGTGACTCATGGTGCCTGGCTCCCTGAGGACAGAAAAACAGGTACAAAAATACTCCAGAAAAACCACAAAGCAGGGGTTTTGTTCCTGCCTCTGGGCAAAGGTAAGAGCTCTGTTGCAGTGCAGGCAGAGCTCCTGTGCTGCTCAGGTTCCATGGGCTCTACAGCAGGGAGGAATCTCCCCAAGAGACCCCATGGAAGCCAAGGAGACATTTCACTGCCCCACTGTGGAACATGGCAGGAGGTGACTGTTGGCAACAACTTCTGTCCCCAAACTGCCTGTGGGTGAGGAGCTGCAGCATGGAAACCTCCAGCCGCACAGGTAGAGAGGCTGGAAAGGGGATGAGGCAGGGACAGGACAAGGCAGGGAGAAGGCAGGACAGGACAGACACTGCTCCCTGCTCCTGGGATGTGCCTGAGACTAACTTTTAGCCTAAAAATCCTCCCCACCTAGTAAATCCCATTGGGGGCTACTCCAGAAGAGAAACAGGGAGCAGGTCAGAAGCCAGGTTTGACTCTAAGGCACTAGAGAGAATCATTCTGCTGCCACCCCCACTGGCAGCCCAGGGGAGTGGATGCCCCTCTCTGAAAGCAACCCTGCAATAAAAAGCCAGTTTCTGCAACATTCTCTTCCCCTGCAGGGGATAGGGCAGAGAAATTTGCTCTTTGCATTATTCCCCAAGCACCATTTACCAGAAGATCATTCCTAACAGGTAGAGCTCTGTCTCAATAGCAGTTTTGTCCTGGTAAAATAACCTCCCCCCCTCAGACAGGGAGGGAATCAGCTGCTTGAACTCAAGCTGTGCATTCACCAAACAACTTAAAAAGCACCAAACAACTTTAAAACCAGAAGAGAAGAGCCAGTGAACACAGCAGGGTTTGCAGCAGTCACACAGAGCTGCTGCTTTAAGGTCTTACTGCCTCTTGATGAGTCCCTCAGCAGCAGTTACCAACATCATCTCCACCCAACATCCCAGTATTCAGCTGAGAGCAGAGAACATCCAGAAGCCCTAGCTGTTGGGGGGGCTACTGGAATGTCTCCTCTCTCAGTCCTGCTGGGGCCCAAAAGCCAGAGCCCCCAATCCAGGGGTAGGGGTTGGTACCTCATCCTGCTGCTGTGGAGGGTCAGGGCCTCCTGGTACTGCTGGACACAGTCATCCTGGAAAATCAACAGAACTTTCCTGGCCAGGTGCCCTAAATTCACCCTAAAACCAGACAAAAAAAGAAGAGACTAGTGTTATCTCCTTAAGTGTATGGAGATAAACATCACAGCCCACATGGCAGGAGACCCCAAGCTGGCTCTGAGTGGAGAAAGAGCAACTGGCTGCTCAGTGAGGAGCTCTGCATCATGTTATAAACAAAACCTATTTATGGTGAAGAGGAGAGGGAGGTTTGGGGGCCCAGGGGAGCCTGGTGGGGACACCCAGCTGGGCTCTCATCCTCACCCCAGAGAAGCCTTGCCCTTGGAGTTTGAAGCAAATGTCCCAGGTTAGACTGCAGATTAATGCAGATAAAGGAGATGCCAGTTAGAATGTCACCACCCCTGACACACATCAAAGAGTGCACTCTAGTTCATCCCCTGCTTCCAGTGGAAACTGAAAGGAGAATTTTCAAGGTACAAAAGCCATCAGAGGCTTCACTCCCACTGCAAGGGAAGCAGATAGGAACTCATGGACACATCTCAGCAAATAAACAGCCACAAAGTAAGTACTGGGTGAGCAGCAGCCTGAGATGTGCTTATCCCCATGGTCCAGTGCAGGGACTCCCTGGCCCCAGCTCTCCCATCTTCAGTTGAAATAGCTTGTAGCTTGACAGCCCTGCTGTGAAAGGTCCTACATGTGCCAACCATCACAGGATCCACCTAGAGCTGCCTTCTCTCAACCTTAGTGACCCAGGAACATTTTGGATCCCCTTAGGATTCCATCAGAAACAGCACAGACCAGGCTGGCTGCAGGAAGGGGCAGGTACTAGGAGGAGGAGAGGGTTGGGACTTACTTATCCAGCTTGTGGATTTGCTCCTCGTTGTAGCCCAGCCCTGGGAAGACAAACATCAGTCACCACACCTCCTCCTGCCCATAACCCATCCCACAGAGAGTCACTCCTGGGGCTTTTCAGGGCTGCAGCCCCTGGGACTGCTCTCATGGCACAGAAATGACTCCTAACCCCAGCAAACTGAGAGAACTCATTTTTGGAGGAGGCCAGCCCAGGAGTGTTCCTGTCCCAGCCACACACCTTGTGTCCCCAGAGCCACTGCCCCTGCCACTTACGCAGACACATCCTGGCCTTCTTGAACTGCTTGTAGATGAGCTGCATCCTCTCCAGGCAGCACTCCATCTGCCTGATGCTACAATCAGGGCAGGGAAGGAGATGTGAGGCCCCACAAGAGGAAGGGTAGGAGATTGGGGTCAAATTAGCACTTTGGGGTGAAATAGGGGACACTGGGGATACCTGTGTCTGAACAGAGAATCGGAATTGTTTTGGTTGGAAGAGACCTCTAAGATCATCCAGTCCAACTGTTAACCTCACACTGCCAGGCCACCCCTAAACCATGGCCCACAGCTCCATGGCTTTTCAACCCCTCCAGGGATGGTGACTCCACCACTGCCCTGGGCAGCCTGCTCCATTTTGGGGAACTAATGTCCAACCTGAACCTTCCCAGATGCAACCCGAGGCTGTTTCCTCTTGTTGTATTTCTTGTCCCTGGGAGCCCAACCCCAGCACATGGACAGTCTGCAGTGTTATACACAACTGCACAGGGCTGTTAAAAGCTGTTCAGGTGCAGGCAGAGATGGCTGAGAAAAGCAAAGCTCTGGCAGGGATTTTGGTAAAGCTGATGCTTACAAACCTTTTGTCTTCATGCACTTGTTGCCTGTCCTTCACCACTTCAGACAGAATGCCATCCAGCACCCCTTGGAAGTCAAAGATGTTGTGGGAGCACTGAGAGAGCTCCTCAGCAACCTGCAGATGAGGAGGAGAGGTTGGGGCTGGCTGCTCTGAATGCTGCCTGCTGCTCTGGCTGCTCCCCAGGCCTCACCCTCTGCAGCCTTGTCTTCACCATGGCCACATCCTTCAGAGCTGGTATCCCACTGGCTGCAGGAGCAGCCTCATTCCTGAGGAAAGCCAGAAAATCACACAATCATTCTGGTTGGAAAAGACCTCTGAGATCACTGGGTCCAACCATCCACCCAACACTGCCATGCTCACCACTAAACCATGGCCCCAGGCACCACATCTACACATTTTCTGAGCTCTTCCAGAGATGTTGAATATTCCTTAAGCAGGATATCAGCCAGAGGCAGCAAAGAAAATCCCTCCCATGGTGGAGGCAGTGTCAGCATTCCTGGGGCAGCCAGAGGGTGGTTTGCTAGGGCAATAACTCTGCCTTCAGGCTGTCAGATCTGAGCCACAGGATGCAAAGTGCTGATGGGGTAAAAACTCACCTTGTTGTCTCCAATTTGTTCCAAAATGGTTAGCTCCATCCCCACTGGCTTCAAGCCAGCTGGGATGCTGCCTGCTCTCCCTGCAGCTGGCATCAGAGTGTCAGGCTGAGCAGTGCAGGCTGCCTAGGTCAGCGGAAACATGCTGCCCAAAGCCTGGTGGAAGGGAGGGAGGAGGCAGCAGCATCCAGCTGCAGCATTACTGTTCCTGGCACTCCAGCACTGTGCTAATCCCTCTGGAGTCAATGGGAACCATGTGTCCCTCTCTTTCCTTTTCTCTTTTGGATGAAATGGAAATTAAGAGACTTGCTAAGTTGAAAAGAATAAAAGAACAGCAACCCAGCAGCAAAGAATTTTCCACTATAACACCACCAGGGGAAAGCAAAACAACTGTGGGCTTTGCTCTGGATGAAATGGGTTCAGCATTCCCTGGGGCATCAGGAGTGGGAATGGGGCATGGATTCCTGCCCAGGGCAGCCAAGGCTTCCTCTGTAACCCAGCCTCCAATGAATACTGCATTTGTGGAGCCTCTTGAATGGAGGTGAGAGACACCTCACCAGGACAGTGTGGTCAGGGAGGGTGCCAGCTCATGGGGAAGGCAGGTGATGGGCTTCTGGCTGCCCTCCCTGGCACTGCCTGATGCTCCCTGTGCTCAGCTCTCCATGGCTGTTTGTAGGGAGCAGAGTCAGTGATGGTGGCCAGAGCTCAGAGAAAACCTTGCAGCTGATGCCATGCTGCCTGATATTTTAACTCTGCTGTCAGCAGGGGCTCTGGTTCCCTTTCCCACGCCCTGGCAGCAGGAGCCCTGCCACCTTCTTTGTGGCTCACAGAGTCTGAAAACCCTGGAGCAGGAACCAGGGAGCAAGGAATAATTCTGGGCTCCTGTGAAACCAGAAAATGACCATTAAAAGCTGCAGCAAGGAGGCAGAAGCAGCCAAAACAGCTCATGTCCTACAGCCTCCACGTGGAGTCAAAAAGCCTCTTACCTTCCAGCCACCAGCTCACTCCTGGAATTGTACCTATTTCTGATTGTTCAGGCACCTTTGAGAGTCCCAAATGCTACCTGCTGCAGCCCCACAGCTGCAAAGCCACACTTACAGCACTTGAGTCTTCACCTCAGTGAGCTGCAGGCAGGTGAGCACCGAATGAGCTCCTCTCTTCTGCTCCAAAATCCTCAAGCACTCTGCCTTCAGGTTCCCTCTGCCAAGAGAGAGAAGAGCTCATCCAACACAGCAGCTTGAGCCCCATCCTGGGGCTGCCTGTGTGTGGTGGGGGGGTTCAGATGGAGCTGGTGGCTCCTCTCTGCCTGCTGAGGAGAAAACCTGTGCCCAGGGTGGCCCCAGCACTCACATCACCCAGTGGAGACCTCTGGCCAGCAGCTCCCGGCAGCACCGCAGGGCCCTGGCGATGCGCAGGGTCTGGTGCCCAGCACCCACCACGCTCTGCAAAGCAAGGGGCACTGCCAGAGCCTGGGTCCCCTCAACCAGGGCCTCCCCAGGCTGGGGACACCCCCAGCTACCTTAGCTGTACTGCAGTCAGCCACCACATCCACCTTGGGGATGAACTTGGGAAACTCAAGGGCCGCTGGAAAGACAGACAGAGGTCAGAGAGCTTCTGGGAGGGAGCTCAGAGAGCCTAAGCGTGGTTGCAGATCCCCAGGGGTGGCTCACACCCACCAGAGCAAACCCTGCAGCTGCTCAGGATTTCACAGGAGGTTGCCCAGGAGCAACCCCACAGAGCTGGGCCCCTGAACCCTCCTAATCCTTCACCAGCATCATCATCCTCCACCTCCCACTGCAGTCTGTGAGGATAACAGTTCCAGTAAGTCTCTCCTAAGGCTCCACCCCCCCTCCACACCCTGGTCTATCTCCAAGCCAATGCACTCACGGTCTCTGTATCTCACTCCTACCACATCTTCTGGTGGCTCGGAGGTGCTCAGCAAGGTCAGAGGGTTGTGCTCTGTGGTTTTGCAGAAGTTATGAACTTGCAGATTAGGATCCAACTCACACAGAGAACCTTCAAAAAAATACTCTTGGTGGTGAGGGACTATATTGGTTTGTTTGAGGACAGCATCTAAAAACTTGGTAGTACTGCAATGAAAAAGAAACAAGGATGGGGAATGAACAGCGAGCTGAGTGCTCAGATTGCCACAACTTCAACAGCCTTTTATCCTCTTCTCATAGCAAAATATCCCACGAGGTCAGTGGAGCCTCTTTGGACAACCTCCCTGGGGCTCTCCATGTGCCACACCAGGAGCTGCCAGATAGTACCAGTAAAGGCTGGTTTGAGCCTGGTTAGTTCTAACCTGGTTTAACTATGGTGCAAAGGGAACTGGCACTTCCCCCCACCCCCCAACAACTTCATCTCCTGAAATGATGGCCTGAGGCTCCTGAGCTCAATTCCCAAACTCCCTTTCAACACAGCCTTGTCTCCTTACGTGTTGTAGGAGTGGATGTAGATGCGGTGGGAGGAAGCCTGCTGCAGGGAGAAGACCTCCACCACCATCCTGTGCAAAATATCATTGGTTCCTGCAAAGAACTGGTCGAATCCCCAACACTTCTCCTGATCTGCCTCCAGGATGTTAGCCAAAATGGGTATCAGTTGGTCCTTCAGCCCCCTGCAGCAGCAACAGAAGAGATGTTTGCACAGATTGGCATAACCCTGAGTCATTGATGTGGTCACCCATGGGGCTGGGGGGATGTGCAGCCCCTGTCCTGCAGCCGAGCTCCTGTCCCCACAGAGACAGTGTGCTGCCTTACACCTCCTTTTCCTGGCTTTAAAGCTAAGGGCTGGTCTGAGAGCTGAGACATCTGCAGAGGAAAAGCTCCTCTGCCTTAATAAAACTTCCTGTGCAGTCTGAGGTGGGATGTCCTTCTCCAGCCTTGGTGCCAGGACCCCAGACTCGCAGGGGGAGCTGAGCCTGGCAGGGGACACTCACGTGGAGAGCCGGCAGGTGATGGGCAGCTCATAGCTCCACTCGATGCTGCCGTTCTCCTGCCTCTGGATCCCTGCGATGGCTCCAGGAGGCTTCTCAGTGGTAATTTTATACCTGTGGAAAGGAATTCCTTGGAGTTCAAAGGAGCCAAGTGACCTCTGTTTGGGCACCGTGTCCCTTGGGATCAGCCAAGAGGGAAAGGGCAGAGTATGGATGGGCTGGGAAAGACATGATTCCCAGAAGGGAAGAAATGCACAGAGGGAAAATACTTTAAGGAACAATAAAAAACTTTCATGTGAACTTTAAAAGAATCCCAGCAAGGTTGGGGTTGGAAGGGACCTCTGGGGATCACCCAGTCCAACCTCCCTGCTCCAGCAGGGGCGCCCACAGCAGCTTGCCCAGGGTCACCTCCAGCTGCCTTTGCAATCTCTCCACACAAGGAGACTCCACAACCTCCCTCCAGTAGTTCCTTGTCTGTCTGGAACTGGGGAGCCCAGAACTGAGGCCCCTACTCCAGCTGTGGCCTCAACAGGGCAGAGCAAAGTAGGAGAAGAACCTCCCTCGGCCTGCTGGCCACACTCTTCTTAACACACCCCAGACCCTGCCTCCTCTTCAGCTGTTCAGCCACAAAGTCACAAGGATGCATTTTGAGGGCAAACAAGGTGAGTGGGGCAGCAATCCTTTCCCACACTGCACACACACTCTTCAGGGTTACATTTCAGGGCTGTCTAGGCTGCATGGCACTAACCAAGCAATAAATCAGAGCACACAGTCACACAGTGCTGCTAGCACGCACCAAGCCTCAGCCAGGTTGTTCCACCGCCCCCAAGGCCACCAGCCCTGGCCCTACCTCCTCTCCCAGCTGCAGGTGGTACCTACATGATCTCCTTGTTCCTGCGAGGTCCCCCGAAGGGGATGAAGGGGAGGCTACCGGTGGCAGCATGGTAGAAGGTGACGCCGATGCTCCAGAGGTCAACGGTGACGCCGTAAGCCTTCTGCTGCGGCTTGCGCAGGACCGCGCGCTCGTACATGTCTGGGTGCTGCAGGGGCGAAGGAAGGAGTGGCACTGCCACCATGGCCAGCATGTCTGCAGCAGGCACCAAGCCTTGCCACTGGGATTGACACCTGGGGGCTCACTGTGATCACTTCTACTGCTGGGTGCTCCAACCAAAACCCCATCTGTAACTCTATGCCAAAGATGCTGAGCCCTTCCTCGCTTCAGAGAGCCTGGAGCCTTTGAGATTGGGCTCTCCAGGTCACTGCTGCTCTCTACAAGTTGCCCAGCTGTTGGGTGAAGGGATGGAGACCAGCTTCCCCCAGGAGCCACCAGAGTGGTGAGACACCATACTCACCAGATATTCCTCTGTCCCATAGACAGACACAAACTTCTCATCATCATCCAGCTCTCGGGCAGCCCCAAAATCTGTCAGCTTGTAGATGCTCTGCCCATCTTCCCCCATCAGCCTCATGATGTTTCCAGGTTTGATGTCTCTGTGCACAATGCCGTTCTCCCGGAGATGGTTCATCCCTGCCACTGGGCACAAGTCAGGGAGGAAGGCAGTACCTGAGTGTGAGGGCTGCAGCACCTTGCTCCAGTGGGTTTTATTTAAGTGTAGGAACAGGAGAAGGACCAGAGAGGAAACAACCCCAGGGCTGGTTACAATCAAATGGGGACCAACATGACTGCTGGAACGGAGAGGATGAGCGAGCACACCATAGGGTGCTGCCCTTGTGCTTCTCCCTGACTAACAACCTGTTCCCACTGCTGCTTCCTGCAGCAGGTCTGTGAGGAGATACCCTCAGGCTTCCCTGAACACAGAGCTCACAAATCTAACTCCATTCAGAGTTGCTGCTTCTGGCTGCTCGGCCCAGCCCTCATAGCCCAGGGCTGGTGCTCACAGCGTCCCACCAGCACGGTGAGGTCCCTTGCCTACAGCTTCTGGTCCTTAGGCTGTGCTCCTGGTGGCAGGGAGTTGCCCACCCCAGGCTGGGGGCACAGGGACCCCCACACTCACCCACACACTGCAGCACGATGAGGAACTCAGACTCGGCCAAGCCGAAGGCGTTGGCTGGATCTTCCAGCACGTTCAGCAAGCTGCCACTCGAGCAGTACTCCATCACCAGCACCTTCTGCTTGCTGCTGCCCTGTGGTGGGGAGCACCCATGAGGGCTCAGTCTGCTCTGTGCCCCAGCTGGCGGCCTGTCCCCACCCCAGGCAGGACTGAGTCCCCTCCCTTGGTTGCTGGGTCCCTGGCTTTCAAAGGGAGTATTGGAGGATGCCCTCACTGTGCCATGGGACTGGCCAGAGGACAACAGCAGCAGGTCACATCCATGCTCCAGCACAGTGACCCAGTGCCACCGGTGCTGAGGTGCAGGGGTGGAGGGATGTGGGAGGAGCAGGCAGCCCAGGACCACAGCTCCCCATCCCACAGCTCAGGGCAGTTCCCCACGGCGCTGGCCTTTTTGGCACACAGAATTTCCAGGCACAGCTCCCACTTACTGTCTCCTCCACAGCAAACAATCTGACAATGTTTTTATGGTTCAGCTTCCTCAGCATCTCAAACTCTCTCATCTGGACCTCCTGGGGCCGGAGGTAACTGGCATTATTAAAGACCTTCACAGCAACCAGCTCTCCTGATTTCTGGGAAAAGAGGAAAAAAAGAGGAAAGAGATAAAAAGAGGAAAGAGTAAACAGGAGGTGGCACCATCCACACCCTATAGCAGCTCCATCAGCTCCGTTACTGCTCCCACATCCCACTCAGGATGCAAACTACACCAACACTATATAGTGTTTGTTGAAGAGGCATCCCACAGCCTTTGTTTCTCCCCTGCAAAAGCCAAGAGCTGTTATTCCCCTCCCTTTGCTTCCTGCCCCTGAAGCCCACGTGCTTCACAGCAGCGTGTTTAAAGAGCTTATAGCCAGAGCAGAGGCTGGCAGTTCCCCCTCCGCTCCCTGCGGGATGAAGCTCCTTGCAAACCACCCTCCAAGCTCCCCCTCTGCCCTGCTCCATGCTCAGACAGTTTTGCTCAGTGAACTTCAAAGGCCAGCGAGCCACAGAGGCTCTGTTCCAACCGTGGCAAGTGTTTGCACGAAATATGCAAATAGCCAGGGATGGAGTTTTCAAAACCCCTGGGCATTCCCCTGAAAACAGCCCCTTCCCCCCCCCGACCATGCATGGGGATGGTGGTAGCTGGTGAGCAGGACCTGGCTGCGAGCACCCCAAAAGCTGCCCTGGACCCACCAGACCTGAGCTGGTGCCTGTAGGGAAAGTGCCAACTAGAAAATGAAAATAAAACTCAAAGCAGCCTCTGACTGCCTGGGAGCTCCTGGGAGGGCGAGCAGAGGGGAGCCCAAGCATCCCCACACCGTGGGGCAGGACGGTTGGGGGGGGGCTGGTTTTGGGGTGGCTGAACCCCTCCCTCGCTCACCTTGTTGCGAGCTTTGTAGACACAAGCCGTGGCACCCTGGCCCAGGAGGTCCTCGGTGCTCCAGAGGTAGTTTGGGGTGCTCTGCATCTCCAGCAGCACTGCTGTGGGGTGGGGTGGAGGGGGAGCTGGCCTGTGCCAACCCCAGGGTTGATCTGTCCTCGCCGGGCAATGGAAAGGGAAGAAGAGGTGGCCACAAGACGCAGCCCTTGGCAGGCAGCCGCTAGCCTCCTCCTACCTCGCTGGAATCGAAGGGCTGAGCATGGACAGAGCTACCAAAAATCCAGCCCCTGGCTGGGAGTCGTCGAGGCTGGCAGAGAAACACTGACAGAGGTGCAAAAAAAACCCAAACCCAAACAAACAAACAACAACCCTAACTAAATAAAAAACTAGGAGCAAACAAAGCTCCAGAGCTGTAAAAGGTGGTGCTGAGAGGAACCTCCCCACCCCGAGAACAGAAACCTAGGGGATTGCAAAACTCGCTCTGCAAGCATCAGCTGCGGCTGGAGGAGGAAATGCTTCAGCTTCCTGCTTGAGAAAAAAAAATTCCCAGAGTTGCAGCCGTCCTCAGGGTGCTGAGCTCCACAGCCACTGTGCTTTGGAGGAGCTGGGAGGGACTCTGCTAACAGCAAATGGTGCTGGGCATCTGCCAGCACACAGCCTTGCCTGCAAAGGGGAGGTGGGAAGCAGATCCAGGTCAGGATCTGCATCCAGGATCTGTGTTCAGCCTTCACTAGCTGTGCTGGGCACCTGTGGTGAGTGGGGTCAGTGCTCAGCACTGGCTGCACCTGGCACAGGACACAGCACCACATCAGTCCATCTGCACTCACGGGTGCAGGGTGGGACACAGGATGCAGGGTGGGATGTAGGATACTGAGCAGGATGCTAGGTGGGAGGCAGGACACAGGATGCAGGATGGGATGGATGCAGAGTGGGATGTAAGATACTGAGCAGGATATGCTGGGTGGGATACTGGATGCAGGGATGCAGGATATACTCCTGATTCCTGCTCTCCTCCTGGCTCAGAGGTGCCTCCACCTCACCTCACCAGCAGCCAGGGGCTCACTGGCAGGAATTATTTCAGGCTGGCATGGATGTGTGTCTGAAGGCTCTGTCCTCCCAAAATGAAGCTCACTAGGTGTGTGAATACACCCGTGTGTAGCATAGCCAAAATCCGTCTGACACCTCACCAGTCTGCATACAAACTCTGTGCCTAACTAGTTTGCTAATTCCTGCTGAGCTTCGTTTCCCAGCTCTGGGTGAGTCTGCTGGAGAAACCCACTGCAGGGGTGCTGAGCTGACAAACTGGGGGGCACAGGCTGGTCCTTGCCCTGAGCTTATGGAAGAGGTGTCTCAGGCTGGGGCTGGGGAGCAGAGTTCTTGAGTCTGGAGCTGCGGAAGCAGAGTGACGTGAGTCTAACCGAGAGAAACTTTCAGTCACTTTGATTAAAGTCACTTTGCTGCACCTCAGCTAACAGGAAGAGAAAGGGACAGGGTGACTGCTTGAAGACATTTCAAGCCTTGTTTTCCATTGCATGTGGTAATGTGTCCTTCAGGCTGTGCCTGCCTCCCTCCAGCCAGCACCATCCATCCATCCCCCCAGCACTGGCCAAGCTCGCATGCTGTGGGCGCAGGCTGGAGATGCAGGGTGGGTACCTGCTGTATCCCTCACTTACCAGGCAAAAAGATCATTGGATTTGGGCTGGAGATGCTTGAGAAACCCTTCCCCATGCAGAAAACCCCCCCCACGGCTCAGTTTCTTACCTCAGGTTACCAGTGAAGTTGTAGATAAGTGCAATTAACACAAGGAAGAGAAGCGAGTAAAAACCTCCAGAGGGAAATTCCAACTCAGCTTCTCCCAAAGGGGAGTTGCTGCTGTGGGTGCAATGGCATCGTGCTCCCTTCCCTGCACCCCTGTGAGTTCAGCTCCCACACAGGAGCCCCAGAGCACAGGGAGCACATCCCAGGCTGGTGGAAGAGGGAAGGAGCCTGTCCTGTGATTCGGCTCTCTCCTATGAAAAGAAACTGAAACCCAGATTTTTTTTCAAGCCAGAAAACTCACCCAAGCATTTTCCTGAGGCTTCTGACCTCTACACCTGGCTTCACCTTTCACTGAGCAGGTTTGGGCTGGTGCGGGGCAAGGGCAGACAGGAAGGAAATGATTCAAACGTTTTTAGAACACCCCCAAAACAAAAGATTATTTTCAGGTTGTGCTGCCAGACTCCACACAGCTCTCCACAGGCAGGTCCAGAAGGGAAACCAGAACACCTTGCTGCCAGGGTGGTGCCAGTGCTTGGAGCTCAGGGGCTTCAGGACATGCCAGTTACCCCAGCAGCTGTCCCAAGACATCCCAGTTACCCCAGCAGCTCTCCTGCCTGGTTATATAGCCAGGTCCAGCCTTGGTGGGAGACCCTAGTCCAAGCCCAGGAACTCCACCTCCAGGTGTTGCCCTGTGATAGAGCTCAGCCCTTTCAGACCTCCTTATCCCTTCCTTTGCCATTTTCTAGCTTATTTCCCTTCCCAGGCTACCCCAGGAGGAGATTTCCTCCTCCTCATCTGCAGGCTGACAGCCAAATCCCATCCGAGCTGCTGAGACCGGTCACATCCATGGTCAGAGACCAGCGAACCGCAGTTAGCCCCAAACACACAGCGAGATCCCGGGGCTGTGCCATGCCCACGGGTGACAGGAGCGCCCACCTCCGACGGGGAGAGCAAACCCGGGGCCTTCCACCTCTTCGGGATACAAAGAATTGTTCCAGACGGTGGCAGCAAAGCCTAAAAAATCAAGGGCAAGGAGCGAGCTCTGCCTGCAGCAGGCGCCTTGAACTCGGAGGGCTTGGGGCAGAAAGGCAGGGCACAGCCTGCTTGGCACAGCCTGCTTTGCAAGGCAGCAGAAAAATGACACTGGGCATTAGAGGCAGAGGTCTGTCCCCTCCTGCTGCAGAGCAAGCCTGCACTTGGCAGAAATCTGGGGCTTTTACCAGCAAAACAAGTCCTGCAGCAGCAACCTGAGCCCCAGGAGGCAGATCCTGGGGAGCAGTCCTGCCCTGCCTACTGTAGATGCCCAGGCTGCCCATCACCAATCAGGCTGCTGTCATTTCAGAGCTACAGGAGTAAGTAAAAGCAGCCCCCAGCTCCTGAAGCCCTGCAGCAGCTCTTCCAGAGGTGGGGAACAGCTGTCCCAGCCCCCTCCACGTCCTGGTCCTGGGGAGCACAGGGATGCTCTACCCATGCAGGAGCTCAGCCCAGGGACAAGAGGGTGAGATGTCCTCAGCTGACTTCCAGCACAACCCAAACTGACTTGGTTAAACATCAAACCACACTGTAAATAATTAATTCCCTCAAAGCCAAGCAAAGAGAATCTGAAATGACCAAATTCCTCCCTGAGGTCTGATAAAAGCACATTGGGAAATGGAGGTGGGGGGAAGCCAACGATAATAATTTTTCAATCCATAATCTCAATCTTAAATCCTCTTTCCCAGGGGCAGTTGGAGGCCCATCCTCTCCAGGAAAATCATCAAGATTAAGCATTTTTAAATCAGGTCACTGCAAGGGAAGTTGATGCTCCACTGATTCCTGTTGTTGCTCCTGGGAGGTGTGTGCAAGCCAAGAGTGGGGAAATCAGGGCTCTGCCTGCTGCCGTTCCAAGCACCACTGTTGAATCACTTGTTCTCCAGATCTTCTAAGCACCATGCTGCTCCTTCCCCACTGTCATCCAGCCCTCCCCATGCCTCTGAAGGACATGGTGCATATCTGCAGCCTGCAGGCTCCTCCTCAGCCACTTACCAGTGCTAGCTGCTATTCAAATTCCTGAGGATTCCTCAAAACTCCCAAAGGCAGTGCTGCCTGCTGAGGAAAGCACACAGAATCCAGCATGGTGGGGGCTGGAAGGGACCTCTGGGCATCATCCAGCCCACCCCCCTGCTCCAGCAGGGCATCCACAGCAGCTTGCCCAGGATCTCCTCCAGCTGCCTTGGCAATCTCTCCACACAAGGAGACTCCACAGCCTCTCTGGGCAGCCTGGGCCAGGGCTCCAACACCCTCACAACAAACAACTTTCTCCTCCTGCTCAGCTGGAACCTCCTGGCTTCCAGTTGGTGCCCAGTGCCCCTTGGGCTGTCCCTAGACACCACTGAGCAGAGTCTGACCCCAGCCTCTTGCCCCCAGCCTTGAGCTGTTGCTCAGCATTGAGCAGCTCCCCTCTGGGGCTGCTCTTCTCCAGGCTAAGCAGCCCCAGGGCTCTCAGCCTTTCCTCCTGCCAGAGCTGCTCCAGTGCCCTCAGCATCTTCCTAGCCTCTGCGGGACTCTCTCCAGTAGTTCCTTGTCTCTCTGGAACTGGGGAGCCCAGAAGGGGAGCCAGGACTCCAGATGTGGCCTCCCTAGGGCAGAGTAGAGAGGGAGGCAATACACACACACACACTCACACACACACAGACACTTTCTCTCCCTCCCTCTCCCATGCAGACACACTCACTCCACACATCCCATCCCAATGTCCAGGGGTCAGTATTTCCACCATACCCAAAAACATTTATTTCTCCAAAACTATTGCTAATGACAATGGATACATTTGGTTGCCCCAGGATGGACTCCACATTTCCAACACACAGACTCCTAATACTGTACAATACTGTACCAAAAAGGAGAGGGGGAAAAAAAAGGCTGTACCTCCATATTGTACAGAGTTCTATATACAAAGTACAATTGTACACAGTTTAATATATACACCATATATATACTGGTGTAGAAGACATGAAACAATGGAAACTGCTTCAGCAAGAACATTCCCATCCCACCACCAAGCAACTGCTGTCAGCAGAACCCCAAACCCAACACACCCAACACTGCAGGACTGAGGCTCCTGACCCACAGAGAACACAACAGCTCCTGTCACCCAGCTTGCCCACCTTCCAGCAGGACCATGACACCACTGTGATGCCTCCAGCCACCTCAGAGATGGCTCTCAGTGACTGCCCCAGTTTGGCTACATGGAGCTGGGCTCCTGAAGAACCTGCTGCTCACCAGTATTGCTCCAGCAGTTTGGCACACTCAGGAGCCCAGGCCCCTTGGGCTCTGCTTACAGCCCAACAGCAGGACTCTGCCTGGAGAGGAAGGCTGGTGAAGTCCACTTCAGAAGTAAGGTTACTACAGTGCCTTTACAAGGAAGGGTCCATCTCCTGCTTGCCAACTGCTAAATATTTACCCTGTATGAGGCTTGGTGTATCAAGTACCAGTACAGCAGGGAGCTGCCCTCCCTTCTCCACCTTCACCTCTGTTTGGCCCCTCGCTGAACAACAACTCTCCTGCCTCAAACTACATCATAGGAAGCACAAAATGTCACATAAAAAAAGGTAATTCAGAAACAAACCTCACATTTTTCCAGTTTTGGCATCTCCAGACCCACCAAAACAGACTCTTAGAACCAAGCCTGGAAAAGAACTCATCTGCCTTCTGGCAGGGTGGTCAGTGGAGGCAGAGGGAGTGATTGCCAAGCTCAAGGATGATTCTGGAATTAAAAGCACCCCTACAGCCACCACTGCTTGTGCATGACACAGCCCCTGGACCATCCTGGGCTCAGCTTGTGTAGGATGCAGCCCCTGGACCATCTTGGGCTCAGCTTGTGTAGGATGCAGCCCCTGGACCATCCTGGGCTCAGCTTGTGCAGGATGCAGCCCCTGGACCATCCCAGCTCCATCAGAGCCTAGGTAGGCACAAGGCAGTGGATCAAGTATTTGTTTGTTCAAGCACCAGGTTGCCACTCACACACACACACACACACAGACAAGCAGAAAGTTGATCTGGAAAGAGAAGGATCTTAGGAACTGATATGTAAGCTCAAAACCCAAAGCTGAGTCCAGAGCACTGGGAAGTGCTCAGCCTTTTCCCAGACCTGAAGGCTGGAAGCATCCTGCACTCACCATGAGAGAACATCTCTCCCTGTTGTGAAGGCCTCCAGTGCTAAAGGAAGAGCTCTGTCTCTAACAGCATCTGGGGGATGTTAGCCAAGGCCAGGTAAGGCCACAAAAAGGCTCAGTATTTCTTGAGAAAAGAAAACTTCTCCAGATCAACCAACCCTCAGCTTGAGAAACTCCTTTTGGTTTTGCCCATTAGTGACTGGACAGCCCAAAGGCTGCTCCTGCTTTGGGCTGGTGTTTTTCAAGCAGTTCTCCTAGCCTGTTGGGTGCCAGAGCAGGGAGCACGTGGACTGTGAACTCTGCAGAACATCTCTCTCCAGCCAGGACTGCTCCTGCCACACACAGCTAACTCCTGACCTGGCCACTGCACCAGCACCACAGGGACAATGGGCAGAGCCTGCTCCTGGGTTTGCCCTCCAGCCTGTGTCCATGGGGCAGGCAGCTCCACACCTTACCCAACCCAGCAGATATCTCCATGGGTGTTTCTCCACTCTTCCTCTTGCCTTACTAGCAAACTACACCCTGCTGAGAGCATCATCTCCTTAAGTGCTCCCTCAACACACCTCCCATCAGGTGACAGTTCCAGTCCACCAGGTGCAGCCCTGGGAAGGAGCTGAAGAGCTACTTGGAGACATCAATTTCCACTGAAGAACATCTCTCAGATGCTTAACAAATCCCCAAACCTCTGCAAGGCTTCAGCTGAATGGGCAGGTTTGACACTCAGAAGAGGAGAACTAAGGCAGCAAACTCCATCTGCAATGACCTCTTTTGTCTCAGTATTGCTAGAGCTCTTCCAAGGCTGCAGGGAGCAGCCCAGGGCCTGCTCCCCCTGGACCAAGTGCAAGGTGGGGAACTACACCAGAGGGAATTTCCTGCCACACTGAAGGGTTTTGAGTCAGGAAATAAATGGTTATCTTAACCTACTTTTGTGCAAGAACAATCTTGCCTCAAAAAACCAAAACAAAAAACAACAACAAAAAAAAACCCCAAAACAAACCCCCCAAAACCCTTAAAAAAATAGAAATCAAGAGGAACTCCCCAAACCCAACAACATATGAGGTATTCATCACAGGAAACCCAAAGACTCTTTCAACAGGTATCAAAATACATACAGAGACAACATTTTGCTTTCCCCTGCTGTCACAGTGCACTCTAGTTATTGAATCCCTTGGATTGCAACAGAATGTCCAGTAGAGATGAAGTGAGGGAGTGACCATGTCCCACTGCCTGGGCAGGAACACATTCCCAAGCCATCAGCTGTCTGAGCCTTTGGATTAGCTCAGAGAGGCAGAGATTTAGCCAAGGTGAAAGCACACTGCTGGATTCCCAGCTAGGGAAGTGAAGCAGAACAGGTTAGAGCTTCCCAGACTCTGAAGATAATTCACCTCAAACCATGGTTTATTTTCAAGGTTTTGCCTTGGATTATTGCAATCCAACATCTGCTGAACAAGAATCCTTTGCTCATACAAAGCACCAGGCAACAGACAGATGTGATTCCAGTTATCAAACACCTCTTGTCCTTCTATTTGACACAAACATTAGATTAAAAAGTCATGAAAGGGAATTTCCATGGAAGATTATTCCTTCTGAGCATGAAGATATGAAGTGACACTGATCTCTCCCCAAGCAAGCCACTGCCTCCAGCTTCTCCACTCTCCACTGCCTCTTCTCCAAGCTGCCCACTGGCTTTGCAGGGAGTGGTGCCAACACTTCCAGTCTCTCCATCCCACCTCTCCTGCAGCAACTGGTCCTAAAACACTTGGGGCAAATGCTCCCTCAGCCTTGTGTGTTCAGAGAGTGAAGCAGACAAGTCAACAGTTGCTTCTCCTGGGTTCTTTCTTCTCCTCTGTCTCTGTGTGTGTGTGAGTTTTTTGCTGGCTGGCCAGACCTGGAGGAGATGGAAGAGGAAGGATGATCTTCAGCCTGCCATATTGCTTGGTCTAAGTGTTAAGTGTCAATCACAGTGCACACCAAATTCCAGTCGAGTTGCTGAGGATAGAGGTTATCCTGCCAAGCATATGCCCCTTGACAGCAGGACTGGCCCCAGGGTGGGGATGCTAGGGATAAGCTAGAGAGAATTCACAGACAGAGCTGCTGTTACAGTCACCTGAAGTCTTTTTGATCTCTTAATTGCCACTCCTACTTCCAGACCTTGAGGATAGAAAAGAGCATCTCCTCCAGATGTGCTGTGTGTAGCTGGACACTTCCTTTCAGAAACATCAATGCTAGGCATAAAAAGATACAGAAACTAAGGCATTACAAATGAGTCAATGTACAGAGAGCCTGCTCTTGACACAGATTAACTTTGGTCTCTCCTGACCAACAAGAAAACAAACCCCAAACCTCCCTACTTCAAAGGAAATGCCAGAAAGTTCTGCCTGAGCAAGAAAATGACAAGTTTAATCCTGGTTTTTTTCCCCAAAAGAAAAAGTGGTTCCTTGGTGGTGAAAGTCCATCAGAACCTGAGAGCAAAGGTTGCTGGTGGCACAGCTGGGGATCTTCTCCTGGGAGAAGGACAAGGGGAGGTCCAGAGGCATCACACATGTACCATGGTGCTTCCCAAGGGGGAACTGCTGCTGCAGATCCACTAAGGAGAGATGAACAGCAAGGAACCCTTCCAGTGTTCCCCAGCTTTCACATGTTCTTAGTTGAGGGCAGAGAGGAGGTTGGTGGGTTCAACCCCACTGCTACTGTGGAGCTGGTACCTCTGCAGAGGCTGGGGGTGTGTGTGTGTGTGTGGGGATGGACTGGGACACAGGAGAACTCTGCTCACTGCTCCCAGTGGCATCCAGAACTGGCTGCAGAAATACACTGCAGAAACTTCTTCTTACAGCTAAGAGTTGTGTTTCTTCTTCTGCAACTCCTAAGTGCCAATTCAGGGACACTGCAGCCACCAGGAAGCCAAGTGTGAGGAACCCACAACGTGTACAGGAAACTCAAGCTAGAGGGGAGAGAGAAATGGGCTTTTCATCTTGTCCTTGCCTAAATGCATTTGATGAAAACACAAGATGTGCAGGTTTTGGGGTTGTTGTTTTTAATCCCAGACAAATGTGGGAAGCAGGTGAACTGGGGGACAGCCAGAGCCTCCTCCTCTGCAGGACTGCAAGCTCCTCTTCACCACAGGAGGTGGCACAGGCCTTTTTGTTTTGCTATTAAATAAACATTAGCACTGGGGAAAGGTCTCAGTAGAGTACAAAAGAGTTCCTGCAGCTTGCTAGCAGCTGAAGCTTTTGGAGCCTCCCCTAGAAATATAAACAGCAGGCATTCCCCCCTGTGTCTGCAGAGTCCCATGGAGATAGGGAAGCCACTCCAGAAGCTGCCTGCTGGCACCTCCCTGTCCCCAGCAGCATCTCCTGCACTGCTCTATGAGAGCAGAGATCCCCAAAGCAGTCCACAGCAGCCACAGCCACTGACCAAAGCAGTTGCAGCCAGGAAGAGGGAGAAGATGCAAAGCTTGAGACCTTCTGATGAAGTTTTTCCAGTGCTTGCAGCTGGGGCTGTGGTAAGGACCCATCCTGGTGCAGGATCAGAAGAAGGTGTGCGTCAGTATGTGAGCTCCCAGAGCTCTCCAGAGCTCACTGGGGTTTTACATTCAGTCTCCCAAGGTCACTCACCACATGGAGCCTAGGGGCTGAGAATTACAGGGGGGAAAAAAAAAACAATCAATCTGCTTTTAAATATGGGAGAGGAAAAAGGGAAAACAGTTAGATTGTCCATCAGCAACAACTGGGCTCTTTCTTCTGCTCCTAAACCTCAGGAACATGTTTGTTTCTATTTGCACAGACACAGCACTCCACAAAATCTAAGAGGGTTCCAGGGTAAAACTACTTTGTTCATGACAAGTGTTGACTAAAGGATGAGGCTGGATGGCCAAGAAGCTTTGGCCCTGGGCTGGGGGGAGGAGGAGGAATGGGAGAACAAACAAAGAAAAGCAGAGGCTATGATGGAAGTGGAGACAGACCCTGAACCACCATGGCACCAGTGGGCAACATAGTAAGAATGCACAAGAAACAGGCATGTCCAAGCTCCACGTGAACAGTGGCACCAAAACATGCAACAACAGACTAAAATCTACCCTATTGTTTCCCTGTGAGCAATGAGACACAGAAGATAGCAGTCACTAGACCAGGATTCCAAACAGGATGCCACTAAACGTTTCTTGCAGTGGCCAAACACTTGACCAAGGCATCAGCTGGAAAGCAAGATCCACCTCAGCACTTCTGGGGTGTTGCCACCTCAGTCTCCCAGTGACCTGCTACTGGATTGCATTTCCTAAGCGTGGCACCACCTCTTTTGCCTTACAAACATCACTGGTACCTGGGGATGAGGCTGTCACCACTTTGGCCACCCTCCCCCCCTCCAGGAAGTGCTCCCAGCAGCGAGCAGCAGTTCACCCCCAGCTTTCAGAAGTCCAAACAACACTGGAGGTAAATAGAGTTTTCAAGGTCTTGGACAGAGTTCTCTTCATCTGAAAGGACAGAGCTGTACCCAGAGAGCAGCAGCAAGTTTATCAGACAGTACAGGACTTGTCAGCAGGCTGCTGAGATGCAGAGGAGGCAACAGCAGGGCTCGTGGCACTGCTTTTGGGGAAGACTGTAGGCTTGGGTCGGGTTGCTGGGGGCTTCACCTGCGTGGCCATTTTCAGGGCCTTGACGGGCCGGAAGGTGCAGGGGATGTCTCCAGCTGTGCTGGCACTGCGCTGGAAAGCTGGCTCAGTGTCCTTCAGCAGCTGAGTGTGAAGAGGGCTGGAAGGTTCTGAGGTGGGAGCCACCACTGGAGATGTTTTCAAAGGCTCCAGGGTGTCCAGGACAACATCTGGGGTGTGCTTTACGCTGCTTTGCCTCTCCAGCTCCCGCAGCTCGTTCAGAGCAGAGTTCATTGTAGCTTCGATATCCTGCAAAAACAGAAGGGAGACTGAGTGAGTAACAGAGCCCAGGCCCATAAATACAGAGGTAAAAGGCAGCCTTTGAGAGCCAGGTGTTTGTTTTCAGCCTGTAGACACCAACACCAGCTGGTGGGTTGAGGACCTTTAGGTGTCAGAGTGAAACCCACACCCCACTGCACAGCGCTGCACACTGCAGCCCATAAACAGGAGTATTTCCCACCAACAGGGAGCAAAAGAATTGCTAGCACTTTCTGGATGTTCATCTGGTCCTTTACTGATCCTGATGCTGCCTGGGCTTTCAAAGACAATCTCAAAATGCAGCAATGAACAGCAAAAAGAAGTGCTGCAGAGTATTGGGGATCCCTTCTGGTACTTTATTTGGCAGGTGCGGTTCAGGAGAGTCAATCCCTGAAGGATTGATGATTTTGGCACTGGCTGAGAGGCCACAGACCAAACACTGCAATCCCTGTGTGCTCTTGTTGCCTCCTTGGTTTTCCTGCTGTCCCAGTTCTCTGCCCTTCCCAGAAAGGTGTAGAAACAGAATCATGTAAGTTGGAAAAGACCCTTAAGGTCACCAAGTGCAACCATAAACTTAACCCAGCCAAGCACTGCACCAGCCTCACAACTTTCCTCTTCTGGAAAAGACAGAAGATATCAGAACCACACAGAGAAATTCAAGCTGGCACTTCTTCCTCTTGTACAATGGCACAGTCATTGATCAATACATATGAAGAGAGCTTCGGAGATCAAGAGGTGGTGGTTTTGGTTCTCAGCTGCAGCAGGAGCTCCAGGTTTGCTGCAGAGCTCCCTGGAGAGCAGAGGAGCTCAGCCTTCCTGTGACTCACAGCTTGGCCACAGCATTTTTAGCTTCCTTAGAGCTTTTACAGGGGGTGGGGAAGGTAAATCAGTCAAGGAATGGTGGAAGAAACCAGAGACAGAAATCTGACACCTCTGGGGTCTATCTTGAGGCCAGGAGGATTTTACTGATGAAGTTTGGGAAAATATGTAAAATGCATGATGGGCATGAGGTGGTGTTGGAGCAGACTACAGGGCAAAGAGAAACACTCCTTTAACAGAGCTTTTGGGTTTTTTTTTTTTCCCTCCCCTCTCCTCTTTTCTGTTCTTTGTTTGGTTTGGATTGGTTTGGGTTGTGGTTTTTTCTGGTGTTTTGTTGGTTTGGGGTTGGTTTTTGTTCCCCTTCTCCTTGTTTTTTAGTCCCCAGACCCTTCTCCAGGGAAAACAATGGAGTTAGCACTCTGGCAGGGAGAGGAAACAGAACAGCTTCAGTTAGAGCTTAATTAACAGAACAAAGAAACTGATTTATGTCAACCTAAGCCTTGGAAGGAGAGTGAAATATGAAGACAAGAAGAACCATATATTAGAATTCCCCTGGAATAAATGGGCTACAGATAATCCTAATGGCAATACATAACCTTCCATCAGAGCACATATCAGATCTTTGTTTGGACCTTATTTATGACTTGGTGTTGCTGTTTTGTCAGGAAAAGTGATGTTTAGCTTCCACAGATCTTCCCCCAGCTCCTCAGAACCCTACAGACTCCTGAAGCAGGCAGAGCAGTCAGGTCTCCCAGGGCTGCCTTTGTAATCTGAGCTCCAGCATTCCTTGGCTTTAGATAGATCCACTGCATACTGGAAACAGTTGGTACAGGCAGCATGCAAGTGCAGGCACATCTACCAGCTTGGGGTGGGAGAAAGGGAAGAGGATTCCCTCATGGAGGAGGGAAATCACCACATCTACATCACTGCCCCCATTAGCAGGTGTCACTTACTCAAATCAAAGTCTGACTTGCAACTGTTTTCTGCTCTACCTGTGGGAAACCACAAACACACAGGATGTGGAGACTCCACTTGTGGTGTTGAGGAACAGCCACTGCTGTGGCAGCTTCGAGTCCCCAGCACAGGGAAGGGACAGATCTCTCTGTACAGGGATGCAGAGATGAAAAACCTGCTCTACACTAGTCTCTGTCCAAGCTAGCAAAGCCTAAGAGAAACAACACTAGGAACACAGAATGATGAAGCTTGGAAGAGACCTCTAAGATAAGGGATCAGAGAAGCTGGTCTCCTCCTTGTCTGGTCAGTGTGCGGAGCCAGTCCCAAAGGCAGGAGCTCCCAGAGCTGAAGCCCAGCTGCACATACTCCAGCAGCCTGCCCACGCTGCCAGGCACCTCTCCACATGAATAACTCCTGAGAAGTGGCAGCATGAAGTCCAGAGCTGGTCTCTGATCACAGAGAAGGCCAGGACCTGACCCCTGCAAGTGTATAAAGATGTCACTGTGAGCACTGTACAGCCCAGCAGCCTGCTTTTACTTTGCCTCTACTACTCCATCTGCACAGGCAAGTCTGCACAGCTGAGAGGAGCATGTTCAACTGCCACCCAATCCTCGACTTTCCTCCTGCCTTGAAGTTATGGTTGCTTTAGGTTTCTGCTGACAGCTTTGGAACCTGTGTAGCTTTCTGCAAGGGAAGCTTTTACTGCTGAAACTCTCTTCTGATTAATGAACAGGGCCATGTTGCTATGGGGGAAGGACCTGCCTGTTTGCCTCCACTCCTGAAAGCAGCCTCAGTGACTTACCCAAAGCTGAAAGACTCCACTCAAGCTGCGGAGCAAGTTCCAAGGGCACTGAGAGCAGGGAAGCGACACGAGCCGAAATCAGACTTGGCACTCAGGCACCTCATGGTACCCACCAGCCTTTTCAGCTTCCAACCCAACTCCTTAGGGCCAAAGCACTCCTGTTTACCTGTGCAATCACCTCAGGGTCCATGGGCCTGTGGTTGTTGAAGCTCTTGGACCTCCCTGCAGTCACAGCCTTGCGGATCTGCGGGCTCTCCAGCCTGCTCTTCAGGGACGAGTGCCGGCTGATAGAATTGAGGCTGCCGTGGCCACTGATGGAGCATTTGTCTGGAACCTCCTTGGGAAGACTTTGGCTCAGAATGGGCTGAGATGAGGGTCTGGAACTGGCTATGGCTCCTGGGGAGGCTGGCTCTGCCATTGAGCTACCTAGTCCATGGCTGTCACTTTGACGGAAGGCTCTTCTGATGCTGCCTGACTCTGGTTTCTTTCTTTGCCTTCAGTCACAAAAGCAAAACAAGTCAATACAAGCAGGTACACTAACAGGCTGCAATTTGAAGCTATCCCCCCAAAACAACACAGAGGACAATGGGAAGAGACACAAAAGAAACCCAGATGACAAACACACCCAGGATTTTGGGAGTCATTGAGAAACAGTCAAACGGGAACTCGTTCCAGCTGAACACCTCTGGAGCTCCTGGCAGCTGTGGCCATTCAGAGCAGAACCAGAACACTTGGATGGACTGGAATTAACTTGCTGAAGGAGGAAAAGACTTTGTATTGGAACAAAACAAAAACCCTCTGTGCCATCAGCAGGTTTTGATGATGTGTTTTTATTACATGAGAAGAGCAGAGCTACAATCTTTGACTGGAGGACACAGTATAAGTCTACTAAGCTCCTGGCCCAAGGCATCAAGTTGTTTGATATCAGAGACTGGCAAGCAAAGAACCCCAGCAGTTTGGGGTTATTGATCATTTCCAGTATTTGCTGGTGGTACCAGATGTTTCTTTCTCATGGCTCTGGCAGGACCACAAGGCATTATCTAGGTAGGGCTACAGCTATACCCAGAGGTGATGTCAAATGGATGAGCTGGTCCAAAGAATTTAGTTTCGACCCCAGCAGCCTGGGGTCTGACAGCACGATCCCATTCCCATCATAGGGAGGCCAATGCAGCAGAACACTTTATGCCATAGGTCTGAAGCTTGGCATCCATTATACAGAGAAGGATCCATGTCTATAGAGCACCAGCCCCAGGAATAACTGCAAGAAAGTGTTAACTCCAGTAGGATTTTGGCATCCAAATAATAATGCAGTGGGTGGCACAACTGTCATGGAGAAACCATCTGATTTAATTTTGCTCAAGTCTGTTCACACATAGGTCAGAAGATTCATTCCTAAAGAAAAAACAACAAAATGAGTCTTATGCTACTGTTGCTAAATACCAGTTTCCCTAGCAAAGGGAATCAGAAAGAAACCCAAAAAAAGCCTGGAGTGGACATTACTCCTCTTCTTCGAACCACTAGACACAGAGCTACCACCACCAGCAGATGGTGAAGCTCCAACACAGGTCTGTTCATCACACAAACCCTTCCATAACTGGCAGAATGGCAAAGTGCAACAGCTCAGGCAGCAAATATCATCAAAGAAAGCCCAGACCCCAAACTGACAGAGCTTTAACATAGCTTCAGAGACAGCAGTGGAGCTCTGCTGACTCCCAGGAACCGAGGACCAGGCTCTGTGCAGGACAGGAGCAGGTCCAAAGATCTGAAGAGGCTGCATTTCTGCTGCTGCCTTTAGAGATGACATTCTGTTCCATTCACTGAAGGTTAAAAACAGCCACTCCCATAAAGCTGAAATGATCATATTAAAACCTTCACTGCACAGCAGGCATGAAAAAATTCCACTTCTCTCTAAGGAAATCATCAGAAAGATATGGGGGAGAAGCCTGCTCTAACATAATGAACCAACAGAGGAAGACATTGGAGTCTGATATTAGCTTAACTTCCCAGTCTGGGAAGTTCCCCAGTTCTTTTTAAGCTGAGTGTTGCCTAAAGTATGAATTTCTGCTTGAGGAGGTGAAGTTAGAGCACCAGGGAGGTGGTGGTTCTGCTGCAAGCATATGGTTAGTAACCTCAGGTGAGGAGTGCTGGAGAAACACAAGGATGTTACAGGCAGTGCCAGACGGTGGGACTCCAGGTGTGACTCTAGTTTGGGAAGAAATCATCTCCCAGCCCATGAAAGAAAAGATGTTAAATGTAAAGGAGACAGAATAATCACAGAACATAACAACAAATGGGAAGACACAAGGACAAGAATTCATCCCACTGCTCCCCTCTCTTGCTGTGTGCTTAGCCTATCCAACAGGCCAGAGCTGGGGAATGGGCACAGATGGCACCTGAGGGACAGGGAAGAGAAGCCAGTGGGACTTGAAACAAGCACTGGCCACACTGGTGGCAGGGAGAGGGCAGCAAACTGGGAGCAAGTTAAAGGAAGGGAAGCAGAGAAACAGGGAGGGGGGGGTAGTGCTCATTAGTTGACAGCTTCAGGGAAGGAAATGTTTTCCTGGGCTCATTCCCAACACCCTGACAGTGCAGTGAAATAAGCAAACTTCTTACTTGTTGATGTTTGCCAGGTAAATGTCTGCGACGTGGCCCCCACTGGGGCAGCTGGCACCAGCTCGAGCAGTCACCTTCTCCTCTGGAGGCTCAGAGTTGATCTCTATTTCAGACTTGGGGCTAGATCTCCCAGAGATCCCATCCTCACTAGGAAGAAGGAGGGAAGGAAATCACAAACCAGGATCAACAGCAGCACTGTGTTGATGTCAACACCCAGCAGAACAGCACTGTGTGAGCATCTTTCTCTTAAGAACCCCAGCAAGGTTGGGGTTGGAAGAGACCTCTGGGGATCATCCAGTCCAACCCCTCCTGCTCCAGCAGGGGCACCCACAGCAGCTTGCCCAGGGTCACCTCCAGCTGCCTTGGCAATCTCTCCACACAAGGAGACTCCACAACCTCTCTGGGCAGCCTGAGCCAGGGCTCTGCACCCTCACAACAAACAAGCTTCTCCTCCTGCTCAGCTAGAATCTCCTGGCTTCCAGTTGGTGCCCAGTGCGCCCCTTGGGCTGTCCCTAGGCACCACTGAGCAGAGTCTGGCCCCAGCCTCTTGCCCCCAGCCTTCAGCTCTTGCTCAGCACTGAGCAGCTCCCCTCTGGGGCTGCTCTTCTCCAGGCTCAGCAGCCCCAGGGCTCTCAGCCTTTCCTCCTGCCAGAGCTGCTCCAGTGCCCTGAGCATCTTCCTAGCCTCTGCAGGATTCTCTCCAGTAGTTGCTTGTGTCTCTCAAACTGGGGAGCCCAAAACTGGAGCCAGAAGTCCAGATGTAGCCTCACTGGGGCACATATCTTTCAGCTGACAGAGCCTGATTTCTTTGAGCAACCTAGAGACCCAGCTCTGTGTCTGTACCAGGCTGGCAGCACCAGCACAGCTTCCCTGTACTGCCTCCACAAACGTTCCAGGAAAACCCCTCTTCTTGCAGAGAGCTGCTGAAGGGCTGACCTCTCCCCCAGGCAGTGCCCACCCCCTGACCCAAACTCTCCATGCCAAGCCCAGTTTCCCAGCAGCTGGCCCTGCAGGGGGGGCCAGGGGTTCACATACGTGTCCTGGACGACGATGTACTGGTGGGGGATGAGGCCATCGAGGCCGTTGTGCCGCCCCTCCCACCAGTCATCCGAGGCTCTCTGGTAGAGCAGGAGGGAAGCTCCCTTCTTGAAGGAGAGCTCCCGGGCAGTCCTGCCAGCATAGTCGAACTTGGCAATGGCCTCGATGGGCTCACACTCTAGGAGACAGAAGGGAAGAGACAAAGGCACTGAACGCTTGGGCTCAGCTCAGCATTCAAACAGCCTGGGAGGCTGAAGTGTGGCTTCTTGAGGCAGGGAGACTCAGAGGGAAATCCCTGTCAAATGGGGATGGGGTTTCAGCATTCACCTAATCTCTAGCTGCTGGACACAGTCATGTTTCCAAGTCATCAACTCACTGCAGGGATTCTGTGTACAGAGGTGGAAATGGCAATGGCAACATGAACAGTGCCTCATGCAAACAGAAAAGGCAATCTCAAAGCTGGGGAGCAACTAGGAATGTTCCAGACACAGATCTGCCTGTGGCCTGCTTTCCTAAAGGCAGCTCATCTAATCCTCCTGGGCAGGCAAGCAGGAGTTGTTGCTAGCAGTTAGGGAGTTAAGCATCCTCTGGCTCCAAGCTGCTGCAAAAATAAAGTGCCTATTGAGAAGGAAACTTCTGCTGCCTCTGAGGTTCACCTGACCCAGGAGACTGGCTTCTGGCACTGTGGGAGGCTGTGCTATTCATCCAGCTGTCATGGAAGCTAATGAAAACGTTCAGTGCTCCTCCCCTGTGGCTTGTGCACTGATGGGGAGAGCAAGAGGCTCCCCTGGGCTCCATACAGCTGAGCCTGAACCATCACAGGCTGAGCACATCAGCTCTGTGTTTGGAGATGCCTAATCTGCTCCAAATCTGACCTCTCCTGTGCTCAGAGCTGGACAACCTGCTCCAAATCTGACCTCTTCTGCACTCCATGATGCACAACTTGCTCCAAATCCAACCTCTCCTGGGCTTGAAGATGCACAACCTACTCCAAATCTGAGTGCTCCTACTTGAAAAGCTCCCGGAGGAACTAGAGGCATGCTGTGTCTGCAAAGCAGCCAGTAATCCAGGTCCTTGTAGGACTCTGATATTAACAGGAGGCCAATATGGGCCTTTGGGCACACAGGAAAATCAATATGAAATTCACATGGATTATTTTTAAGACTTCAGAAAATCTGTCCTTGGTTGAGCCTAAATACATATTAAGCCAGCTCCCAATTCTGGGCAGCTGTCAGGGGAATGAAGATGAGCTCAGCCTCATGGCCCCAGTGGACTTCAGCCTCTAATTACTTTAAAGGAGCTTTAACACTGCCAAGCAGCCCATGGAAATGGAGTTCCTCCAGCCAGAGACCTGTGCTTCCTCTTCTGGACAAGAAGAGACATGCCACTGCACACAGAGATCTCCTCTGCATCACAGGAACCTTCTACAGTACTAGAGACACCCAAAAAGGACTGGAAGGCCAGGCCTGAGCCACAGCTTTCACAGTTATTCCTTGGGAGAACATACACCCAAGAATGAGGTCTCCAAAGCTGCCCACAGGCAGCAAGGCAGCAGCTGGGCTTGGGAGAACATGTAATGCCACAGCAGCAGAGAGCAGAAGCATCCCTCACCAGACAGCCCCAGCTGCACTCAGGAAGCATCAAGAGACTGAGCACTGAGGGCAACCAGCAACAGGAGCTGCTAGGTCAAGGCCTCAGCAATGAACTTCTCCCTTCCTCAAGCAGACAGCTCAGAACTGTGACAAATGCCAGAGTGTAGCCAGGCCTGTGCTCAGCCTCCCACCACTCCTGTTAGCAGCCCTCAGAAACCAGGGCAATACCTGCAGGGGGGAGAAGAGCCTGCTCCATGTTTGCAGCTCATGATAGCTGCCTTGCTCCAGGCTCCCCAAAGCACACTGTTATCTGGGTTGGGCTCCTTCCATCCCCTTGCTGGTTTGCCTCTGGAGCCAGCTCCTTCCTGCCACTAGAGCTCAGGCTCACACTACTGGGGGCTGGTGTCCCCCTCCACTTGGGAAGGGGATGGGAGTGTGGTTTGCTAAATGCAGCCTGCTTCATTAGCAAGTGTTTATTGTTCCAGATGAGGGGAGCACTCAGGTTTCTTATGTTTCCCATTTGCTTTTTAGGATGCTGGCTTTTGCCCAGAGAAGTGATTTTAGACTAATTTCCAGTAGCTTTTTCCTACTAGGCTTGTGCTCCAAGAAGAAAGCTGTGTGAATAAAGAGCAAGAAGGCTAAGCCAAACTTCACCCCTGCCAGCCCCTGCAGGAAAGGAGCAGTTGAAAATCTTTCCACTCCCACTCAGGATTTAAGGAACACACAACCTGCTTGTGTTTCAGCACTGCTGACCTCTGCTGCCTGTCTCAAAGCTGAGTGCCCACTCGCTTCTAAAGGGAGCCTGATGGAGAACAGCAAGGGATGCTCTGCAAAACAGGACCCCAAAAGCAAGCTCTTGCTTCAGTGAAGGTGCCTGGGATGATAAGTTGGCTTTGGGAGGACTAGTGTCAGCCTCATGGAAGGCTTAAAGGAGTTTGGTCATGTCTAGAGACTGAAGGAATGGACAGAAACCCACTGAGTGGTGGAGCTGGACCCTGCTCTCCTGACATGCATGCCCCAGGGGTGACACTGCACAGCTCAGTCACAACAGGAGACTCTCCTCAGTCAACTAGAACTTGCTGCTCCCTCAAAGAGATAGAGGCCCAGCTCCCTCCTGTGCTCCAGTGCCAAAAGCTCCCTCCCAACTGCTTCCCATGGAATATTCCATGTAGGTTGCAGCACTCCATCCAAAAAGCCTCCAAATCTTACCTTGCTGAGGGGCCCCACGTAATCTAGTTCCAGAGGCTGTAAAACTGTGTCCTTCTCTAATCTCTAACTGCTCATTTTCTCATCACTGGGCCCTCTCAACCACACTAAAAACCCTATACAGAAACAAAGTGAGTACACACCATGGTGAAGGAAGCCTGCAGGCTTCAGCCCCAGGCCTTACAGCTCTGGGATGAGTTAGCCTTCTCCTCCTCACAGCAGTGACATTGCTCCTGTAGGCACCAGCCTGCTTTCCCCCCAGCAGGCTGCACCAGCTACCCAAGCAGTTACCAGACTTTGCATACCATCATCACTGGTGTGGTGCTCAGCTGTGACATCCTGGACAGAGTCTTCTGTGGAGGCTCTCTCTCCATGAGGGCTTTCACTGCAGCAGAAGGAAACAGAGACTGCTTTACAGGGGCAGAAATGGAGTTTTGTCCTTTGCAGCAATCAAAGATAACTAGAGGGCAGTAGCCAGGTGACACTGTGACACTCTGCAGGTGCACTGGCACGTACTGAAGGCACTGTGTCTAAAAAAATCAAGCTAAGTTCTTATTTGCTCTAGCAAACCAAACATCTCTGTGCACCTTCTTGTCTGCTGTCAGCAGAGTCCAACTCCAGATCTCATAACCTGGACCTCTGGAGCTGTTCAGAGGCAGACAGCAGAGGCATGGGGAGTCTAGCTCCTTTCTGCCACACCAGAATTACTCTTAGTACTTAGTCTCCATTGCTCTAATTAGCTGATGAGGTGAGTGATGAGAGAGCTGCCACTTCCTAGGGGAAATCATTTCTCAATTCTTAACAACCCTTCCAAGCCTGAGCTGCTCACCTCCCTCCTCCCCTTTCCTCCCAGCCCTGACCTGGCCCATTCCCTTCACTGAACCACTCCCACAGCCAGATGCCTCTGGATTCTCTTCCTTTACAGAGCACCTGAAGCACCAGGAGAGCTCAGGGATGACTTGCATGAAGGAAAGCTTTGAAAGGATCAAGAGCCAACCAGTGGCAGCCAAAGGTTCTGGCTTTGCTGAAGACCAAAGGCATTTGCTGCACTCATTTGCTGTAACTCAAGGTGATTTTTAATTCTCCTCACACAGTAACTGCTCATCTCTCCTTTTGGCCTGGTAATGACTAAGGGAAGTGATGATGGATGTGAAATCCTCTCCCTTTGGTAATCTGCCTCCTGTGCTCCTTTCAAAAAGGGAAGAAACAAAAAGGAGCAGGAGCAGGGGTAAAGGAGCTGAACAATTCTGGCCTCTCACTATGCTCAATCCACGTGACACCAAGCTGCTCCACCACCTTCTGAGTCAACAGCTCAGGAGTCAACCTTCCCCATCCTCTGCAAAGCCTTTTTGCTACTTTAATAAACTTTACAGAAGGATTGGAAGCCAGAGGAGTGTCCCCAGGGGAACAAAGCATTGAGGGTTAGAGTTTCACAAAGACTGTGGAGTAATGTCACAGGCAGCCAAGGCTAAAGACCCAAAGCCTGCACAGGGACCTCATGATGCTGAAGACCCAAAGCCTGCACCAAGACCTCATTCCTCCTCCTACCCCATGCCTCCAACAGCACTTCCCAGCAAAAAGCCTCTCCCTGCTGCAGACTGAGTCTCTCAGACATGTGAGCCCTGGGCTGCTGCAGTGGGAAGTGTCAGGCTGCTGGGCTTCACCCTGAGGGCTCTGAAGTATAGAATCAGAATCATTAAGGTTGGAAAAGCCCTCTGAGATCATCAAGTCCAACTGTTGACCCAACACCACCATGACACTGAACCATGTCACCAAGCACCATGTCTCCATGTGTTCTGAACCCCCCAGGGATGGAGACTCCTCCATCAGTGCCCTGGGCAGCCTGGGCCAGTGCCTAACAACTCTGTCAGTGACAAAACTTTTCTCAGTGTCCAGCCTGAACCTCCCCTGGCACAACTTGAGGCTGTTTCCTAATCTCCCATCACTTGTTCCCTGGGAGAAGAGCCCAACCCTCACCTGGCTCCAGCCTCCTCTCAGGGAGCTGCAGAGAGTGAGAAGGTCTCCCCTGAGCCTCCTCTTCTCCAGGCTAACCAAGCCCAATTCCCTCAGCTGCTCCTCACAGCACTTGTGCTCCAGACCCTTCCCCAGTACAAGCAGTACAAACTGCCAGATCTTCCCTGCAACCCCAAGGGTCTCAGCTGCCACTACACAGGATCCTGGCCTCTCCCCACGCTGTCCTCAGGCAGTCTCAGATGGACAGAGAGATGCAGCAGAGTCCTAGGCTTGACTCAAAGGCAATGTTTCAAGGATGCCTCCACTTGTGACAGAAGCTGAACCTTGCCCTGCCCTCCTGTGCCTGAGGAGAGCCCTTCCAGAGGCACTGAGCCTGGGCAGCCACCAGGCCAAAACACTGTCTGTGAGCTCCCCAGCACAGAGAGAGGACCCAGGCCCAGTGAAGGGGCACTAGGAGATCACAGACACAGCTCCAGGACAAGAACCTGCTCTGCAGCACAGAGCCCTCGTGGAGCCCTACAGCAACAACTGACTTCTACTGAAGCACCAGGGCTAGGAGAAGGTTGGAATGGGAACCAGATGCTTCTTTCTGGCTTAAGTGCTTTCCCTTGCTTGCTTCTAACCCTTCCCTGCTTAATAAGGTCTTAGGTCAGGGTGGTTAGAAAGGGCAACAACCAAAACAAAACCCCAAATGCCTTCAGAAACTTGCTCTTCCCTTCCAGGACTCTTTGCCTCCTCCATGCTCACCCAGTGTCCCCCAGACCAAGGGCACTGAACGTGTCACACTTATTTCCTTCACCTCCTGAGACAAAGCCTTCTCTCAAAGGGAATCTGTTTCCTTAAGGTCATCAAGATTCTTCCATGGCTTTTCTTCCCCCTCTCTCCACAATCCTTTCACATCTAACATCAGCTAAAAACATCAGAGTGAAGGCTACAGCTAAGAAGATTTCCAAAAGAGGCTCTGGCAAGACTTCTAGAGGGAGCAGTTAAGCCTAGAGGAGCCTCTGCTCACCACAGGGCTGTGGAGTGAGCTGATAGCTAAAGCTTCCCCTGAAAGCAGGGAGGGAAACAAGGGAGCTCTGTCACCAGAGAGCCTCCATCTAGGAAATGTATTTATTTTAGTATAGGAAAATAATCATTTGCATTCCTGGGACATTGGAAGAGGGAAGGAGCAGGGGGAGGAGCAGGACACAATTTAACATTCCTCATTTTCAGAGGGAGAGCTCAGCTTGGCCAGTAGGAAAGAAAACACCTCCTTTCCTTCCCCCACTCCCCAACCTTCCACCCCAGATGACAGGAGCTGCTCTGGCTGAATTGTTTCCAGATGTGCTCTCAGCCTGAACACGTGGCCAGGCCTCCTGAGCTTCAGATGGAAACGGTGATTCTGCATTCCTGCCTCTCCCCTCCCCCACCAGCACTGCTGCCCCCCATGCCACAGCTCTCTAGGCTCAGCTGTGAGTGACCTCTGTGTCTGAAGCAAAGGCACTCAAGACAAGCAGGACAAAAAAGGGCCAAAGTTGGAGGGAAAAAAAGAAATGGAAGAAAAAAAACCAAGCTTGATTTTGGCAGCTACCAGCCCAGCCCAGTCAAGACAATCCCCACACAGCCTTGCCCTTCAAGATAAGCAGGCTAGGTTGGACAACTGAACAGCTACTTTCTACCAGCTTATTTCTCTCCTCTGAGATACCAGAGTCATCTTCCCTGCCACAAACCAGCATTTCTGAAGGGCTTGGCCAGATGCTCACACCCAGGGTCAGACAAGGCAGGAGCCTTAAAGATCCACCCCTTCATTCTCTCCTCAGTGGTACCCATCCTACCAGTAATCCTCAGTGCTTCCACCCCTGCTATAGACTGGGCCCTCCAGCTCCCTTGGGCCTGGGAAGATGTTCTCATGCTGGATGATGATGGTTTTGATCAACTCGTTGACGTGAGCTTGGCACGAGACTTGGTCATGGCCTTCAGGCACAGACATCAGTGTTGGCCCGAAGCAGATGGCTAAGTTGTAGGGATCCATCATGTTCTCCTCACTGAACTGAGATAAACTGCAAGAGACAGAAGTGGGGAGGAGGGTTAAGAGCAGAAAACATCATCATGATGATCATCATCTGCTGGAGAAGACCCAGCTGAGCTTTGGGCTTCCTGCTGCTTAAAGCCGCCCAGGTGGCACAGGCACATGCAGCACTGGTAAGGCTGGTTCTGCCATTGAGCACGCTCCCAGCAAGCCCCAGAGCAGGGCCATGGTGCTCCCAAGGATACTCACTGGTTGAGGAAGGCAAAGAGGTATCTCATGACAACCAGAGTGGGCTTGGGCAGGCTCAGGAGCACCTTGCGGATGTGGAGTGCTCGCTCCTGTAAGTTGTCCATGGCTGGAAGGAAGGAAGAGCACCACAGAGTCACCCCAGCACCAGAGCCACCCCATCACCACACCCATAACCCACCAGAGTCACCCCATAACCCACCAGAGTCACCCCATCACCACACCCCTAACCCACCAGTCACCCTGTCACCAGAGCCACCCCATCACCATACCCATATCCCACCAGAGTCACCCCATCACCACACAACCCACCAGAGTCATCCTATCACCAGAGTCACCCCATCACCCACCAGAGTCACCCCATCACCACACCCATAACCCACCAGGGTCATCCTATCACCATTCACCCCATCACCAGACCCACAGGTCACCAGACCCACAGGTCACCAAAGTCACCCCATCCCCAGACCCACACCTAGTCACCCAATCCAAACACAACCAGTCTAAACTGCTGCCTCCTGCACACAGCATTCCAAAGGGCAGCAAGCAGAGCAGCAGCAGGAGGAGGGAAAGCTCCTGCCCATTTCCCAGTGCTGCCTGGCTTGGGAATGCCAAGGCTGCAGAACCTGCTGGGGAAGCCTTTGACAGTGAAGGCTCCTGAACATGTGAAACTTGACTGCAGGCTCCCTCCAAGCGTGGGAGCACTGGATGTCATCTGTTTCACTAGCTCTGCCACAATAGCTCATTCAAGTCAGCTTGGAGAGGTGGGTGTTTAAAACAAGAAATTGTAGCAGACTCAAAGGGAAATGAACATAGTTAAAGGGTGAGGCAAAAAGCTCTGTGTGCAGCAGCCCACTGAGAAAGAAGTGGGCAGCAGGAATCATCTCAGGAGGGAGAACTTCCTTGGAAGCAGATTTTTCTGTTCATGCAATGGGAATTCAACTCTGGGAATGCATTTGTCAGGAGAAGAAAACCAGGAGCTATTTCAGAAGCAGTTACCTCCTGCTTCACTTCAAAGGCTGCCACCCCAAAGGCCACTGCCCTCCTTGGACAACAGAATCATTCTTCCATCCTGAAGGAGGTGACAACAGTCTGGCCATGTCAAAGGTGGTTGGTCACTGACACCAAAGCACAAACCAGCCCTCTGCCTACCCAAGGCATCTTTAGAAACCATCAGAAATGTGAACAACAGGGCTGTGACTGCCCTCAGGATTGATGTTCCTTAAGAGGAGTCAACAGATGGTTCTGAAGCTAAAAGGTGCCTGACTGCTACCCTGCCAGCTCCAGAGCATGCAGAAGCACAGCAGCAGACACACAGGCTCTCTGGGAGTCTCCAGGGAGCACACAGGACAATCCCTGCTTCTGACAGGGCACTTCTGGCACCTTCTGCTGAGAGGTTTCACAGATGACTTTTACAGAGGTGGAGAGGGGTTTGGTTTATTCTGGTTTAAAGGAATCCTGCCTCAGAAAAATCCAGGACACAGCCTTCAAACCTGATCCTTTCCATCTCCTTGCTCACTCAGAGAACAACTGCTCTCAGAACAAGGAAGGCTGTGAGCAGGCAACTGCCCAGACTCTGGCTACCAGGGACCAGGGCAACAGAAAGCCAAAGTAACCACAAAAAGCTAGGAAAAAAGGGGGAGGGGAGGCAAAGTGAGTGGGAGATGAGCCAAATGAATCCTCTTTCTTTCCAACTCCCCACATACTTACTGACACAGGCAATCAGATCATGGAAGATGTCCTTGGGGAAGAGGGGGTGCTCCAGCCCTCGAAAATAAAGCTTCAGAACTCCTGCTATTGAATCCATGTCATGGTCATTCTGGTCCCCAGCCAATGGATCTTCCCCTTGATGAGAAGCAGAGAAAAGCAGGCAAGAGAAATCAGAACACTGGAGGAAAAGGATCAGCCCAGAGGGATGCACCTCAGCTGGAGAAGAGGATTTCTGCAGCACAAAGTTAATGCCACCTCCTACAGCCAGCAGCATGAGGTAGAGAGAGATCTCTCCTGTGCACCACAGTCAAGCAGGGAAGCTTCTGACAGCAACCCCAGGAGCTCTAGGACAGCTTTCCACCCAGCAGATCCCAGGCTGACACCAGAGCCTGGCTCTCTCTCACTCCTCCAGCAGGAGCAACACTCCCAGGCTCTGTCCTCCAGGTACTTTGGTGGGGTGTGAACTTCACAGATCCACCATGGGGGTGACCATGAGGAGCCCAGGAGCAGCTCTTGATGTGAGCTCACAGCTGAAGCCAAGGTGGCTGCAGGGGACAGCCAGAGCCCATTCAGCAGGATGCAGACACCTGCTGTTGGCCTGGGGGAGGAGTGTTTCTGGGACAGAGAATTTGTTGTTGCAGATATGGCACAGTTTGTCTGGCTTAGAAGAGAAAGGATGCCCACTTAAGGAGTTGTTCCTTAGGGAAAACTCTCTCTCAGCTATAATTAGATTTAATGATAGAGCAATCCTCAAATTGAGGCTATATATATCCATTATGTGACTGAAATTACCAAAGCTGGCCTATTAGCTGAGGAACACACAAGATAACAAATGGGCCACTACAAACCAGAGTGTTAGCCTGGATATTAACTGCCACCAAGGGTCTGGATGGAGTCATCAACTGCAGAGATATTATGGTTTACTCTGTCAGCTCTGTGTACCTTATGCTTCACAGAGACAAGGGAGATGAAGCAAAAGAAAACAGAAAAATCACCTTTTTCTTTCTGCCTGCTAGTGCTGGCCCAAGTGGCTCCTTCCCCAGGTGACTGGGGTTTCTTTAGGTACAAAGGGTCTGATTCTGCTATCAAGCCTCCACCTGCAGCCTGGGATACACATTTCTGCTTCCTCTCTGCAGGAGGATGTCAATCCTCAGGTAGATGGAGATGAAGGCAGGTGAAGCCAGATTCTGCATTTCACACATGTTCACTAAACTCCTCTCTGCCCAAAAGCAAACTAACCCTGGTGTGCCCAATTCACTACTGCTAACCTCTCCCAGCAGCAAGCAGAAAACCACACTGACTCTGTTCTTTTAGGGATATGAGGTATTCAGGGAACTGACACAAGCCCTGCTGTTTTGGGTGACCCAAGCAAGACTGGGGAGATGGGCTTCCAGGGCTGCCTGAGGAGCCAGCTCCTCTGAACCTGCTCTGCCAGAAGCTGATGAGTCAGGAGGCTCCCAGCTGCTCTTTGCCTTTGTATGGAATGGTTCTCCACGTGGGAAATCAACTCTATTAAAAGCTATGTCAAGTTAACAGTGTCTTGAGATTGAGCCTCTCACTGGCTGATCTCTGCAGCAAACACAGCCAAGCTGTGCCTCAGGAACAGTCACCCTCCAGCAGCCAGCCCAGGCACCATGAGGATGGCAGGAAAATGCACTTCCAGCCAGTAAGGAAATTCTCTCTACCCTTTAGTGTTCCAAATAATCAATAAGCTATCAGACATGAGGGGAGATTGAGCTCAGAATATTTATGCCACACAAACTGAAGCACAATGCCCAACAGCCCAGTGTTCAAGGTTAATGAGCAGTGGGGAAGTGTTTGGGCCAGACTCCCTTTGGAAACACAGACATCAGAACAAAATAATAGGCAGTTGCATTCCAAACAAACCACTGCAGAAGACTTAAACACATTCAGACAGTTGGCAATCATCTCCCAGCTACTGGAACAGATCTCCCCTACCTCTCTCAAAGGCATTCTTGATGTCATTCACTTCCACTTGGGACCCAGACACCCTGAATATTCCTTCATGCTGCAGACCTGCAAGACAAGAAGAGATGTAGATAAGAAGGAGGTAAGATAAGCTGGCACCTCCAGCATACGTGCTAAAGGAAACCTAAGGAGCACAGGCCAAAGCCTGCTGGTTTTCCAGCCATCTTCCCCTTATATGTCCAGAATATGGGAAAGCAGAACCCAGCACCTGGAGACAAATATCTGAACCCTTCTTAACAAGCTGACAGAATAACTGGTTTCTAACAGCCCTCTGGGTCATCTTTTACCCTGAAGGATCCCCAAAGGGTTTTACAGCCCCAAGAAAGTAATAAACTAGTGGTGGAGCAGCCAGGAGTAAAGCAGAGCTTAGCTACACATGGAAGCAGTTCACTTTGCAAAGCAAAAATCAGCTGATGGTAATGGGAGCATTTAATGAGCCCAGCACCTCCTGAGCCAGGGCTTGAGGAGAGGCTTTCAAGGTGTTCCTGCTGAACTGTGAGCATTAGGAAGAGCATTAAAACCAATCACCATGGAGGTGAGATGCCCCAGTACTCCACTTCCTAACTACACTGCTGGGACATGCACCGTGAGCAACAGTCATCAACTAGAGAACAAAGGAGATGCTTCACAGAGGGAAGTCTCCCCTGGGCCTCCTCTCCTCCAGGCTAAGCAAGCCCAGTTCCCTCAGCTGCTCCTCACAGCACCTGTGCCCCAGCCCCTTCTCTGGCCACTCACCATGCCTGCTGATGAAGCGTATGCAGCTCTCCACAACCAGGGGAATGGCTTGTGAGGAGTCCTGTGCAAGGAGCAGGGGAAACAAGAGCAGCAGTCAGAACACAGAGGGATGCAAAGAGTGGAGGGGAAAAAGAAAACACCACCAAAACCCAACCAAACCAACCCTCAAAACCAGAAGAAAAAGGAATGGCAACACATTTGCCCTCTCCTCTGCCACATTCTGCTCCCACACAGCTCCAGCTGCCTTTAGGGAATCACACATCAGTGCCCCCTGACCACAGTCCACTGATGAAGCTGCACCACCCAGGCACCTGCTCATGGAAAAGAGTCATCAGGCCAAGGCCCAAGCACATTCAGATCTCCTGGACTGCCAGCTTCCAGCTTAAACAGCATTACTGGAGATTTTCAGCCTGGGAACAAGCCCTTGCACTTCCCTGCATCACAGATGACTTCTCAGAGCATTTCTGCAGTGCCTGCAGTTCCTCCTCCCATTGTGGGGAAGAGCAGCTCAGCAACACAAGTGCTGCAGTCTGCTGAAGGTCAGATGCCAGTGATTAAAACCACAATGGATTAAAGCTTCCAGGTCTCTGGTCATGTCTTGCCTCTTCTCCAGTAGCTTTGGACAGCAATGCTTCTACTTTATAGCAAGATGCTCACTTGTTAGGATCCTCCAGCATCCCATCTGGATCACCTCACCCAGATGACAGCCCTCTGCTCAAGCACATGCCTGTAAGAGACCCAGGCCAATCCTTTTCCTAAGGTTTTCTTGAGGCTGAACAGCTTTTCTCTTGACTGCTATGATTTAACTGAATTTAACAGAACGTGGTCCTGTAGTGACAATAATTTCTCTGCTAACCAGCCACAAGCAGTCAGAACTAGCCTTCCACAAGCTCCACAGAACACCAATCCATTAAGAAGGCTTCAGAAGCCACTCTGCCACTCAACCAGCCCCTGAGGACATGCTTATTAATAATCAGCCAAACAACATCAGCACCTCCCAGACTCAGTTCTGAGTCTGGCAGCAGGAACTCACAGCCAAGCAGAAATTCTGGGTCCCCAGCAGAGATTAAAACTCTCAGAGCAGCTCTGTTTTCAAATGTTAGGTCACAAGCCAATAAACCCCATTAAAAGCACAAGCCAGTGAGAGCAGGAGGTTACTGTGAGCTGAGTTTTCATTTAGGTTTCCAGATCAGGGACTGGAGTCAGAATATGCTCCTGAGACACCTCAAAACCTCCTTGTGACAATGGCAATCCAGACACACACACACTTCATTTGCAGCACAGGGAAGGGCCATTTGTAGAGCATAAAGGAACAACAATTCAGCTCAGAAGAATGAGAAAGGTTTGACTGCACACCAAACCCACAACTTGCTCTCCTGCTTAGTTTCCTACACACAGAGATCCTGAAGCAGCACTGACTGCATGAAGTGAAGTTCCAAGCCAAATGTTGTCTTCACAGGATCCCCAAGAAATATTTTGGGGGTTTTTTTTCCCCCCCTATCTCAGAGAAACACATTTTAGCTCATCAGGTACTAAGAATAACAGATTATCCACCACAGCCAGGGAAACAGAGCATCATTGCAGTGAGGCTTTGGAACAAGAAGGCAGAAGCAGCCAGGAGCTCCTGCTTTAACAGCACTGCAGTGGCATTCCAGTGAAAACAAGGGGGAAAGGGACAAAGAAACAACAGCATGGAACCCAGAAACCACAAGCTGTCCAGACAGCTGAAGGCTGCTGGGTATTTTTGGTTGCAGGTCTGTCAGAGAAAATGAGTCAGGGCTGTGGATTGTGTGCTACTGCTGGCAGTGACTGACTGAGGCACTAGAGACACTTGGAGAGGGCTGGAAAAGCCCATGTGAGAGAGGGAGGGAAGACAAAACACTGGTCTGTTCTCCATCTATCCTCCTCTAGACACACACACAGGGACTTGTCATGCAAGGGAAGGACAGTTACCTGCTTCCTGACGGTGGAGCTTCGTCTGCCACTGGTGAGATCAGCACCAGCCAACGGTGGAGGGAAGAGAAACAGACAGAGAAGTCAGGATAATCCTCTCCCACCAGCAGTTTGCTCCTTCAGTACTGCAAAGCACAGGTGTTGTGGAGGAGGGAAGGAGCCAGCTACACAAGTCACTCCTAAGGACTTTGTCTGGTTGCATTTCCAGAGCTGCAGCAAGATTTGAAGTGACTTGAAATCACTAAAAAGCTGAACTAGACAGGAGGGAGCCCACTGCTCTGACAGGAGATTCCCCTTGACAGCTTCATTCCAGCAGCATGGAAATCTGTGACATCAGGCTCCTGCTTGAAGATGAAGTTGGTTATAAATGGCACAGAGGGGAGAAGCAGGTGGGAGAGGGCTGGGTCCTGCCATGCTGCTCACAGCTGCCACTCTGGGCTCTGCCTGACAGCTTCTGGGAAGATTTCAGATAAATTAATAGCACAAACCCCCTCAAAGGCTTGCACCCAGCAGCCAGGCTAAGCTTCTGCAGTATAAACCAGGATGGGCTCATTTATTACTGCTATAGACATGAGCTGGAGAAGAAAAGGAGAATTCTTGCCTTGCCAGGGTTTTTCCCCTCCAAATTTATTCCTGGGGTTTAAAATTCCTACAGTTTCTAGTACAAATGAAGCAGGAGAGATAATAGCAGAGAGGCTGTAATGTATTGTTGAAGCCAATTCCCTGCTAGGGCAGATGGCTGCTGAATTATAAATAAGGTGATTAAAAGTGTGATTTTTAAAGCCTCTCCAATGTGTTAATTCAGGGGAAATTCTTCTTATACAAATCAAAACCACTGAGTGAGTCAAACCAAAAGCAAGCAATCAGGTTCCATGTGCTGCCACAGACAATGAGGTCTCCTTTAAGCTATTAGCAGCAATGATTCTTTGATATTTAAAGCTGCTTCTTGATGAATAATATTTTATTATTGCAGCCATCAGGATCTAATTAGGAGCTGTCAGCTTGGCTTTGCTGCAAGGAATGGGAAAAGTAGCAATGACTCCAGGTCAGTAGCAATCACCTGCCTTTTGCTAGCAGGGCAGGATGGGGCACAGCCCCTGGCCAGCTCCTCATGCCCAGCACAGCTCCTTAAAGCCACCAGTATGGAGATGGAGATCTGTTATGTGTTCCAGAAGCCCATCAAGAGCAGCTCAGCTATGGTTTGCTGATTAGTCCTAATTATAAATGAAAGATTGATTCTCCATGACCTCTCTCCTGCTGCCACTCAGCTCCACAGCAGAGCAGAGAGCATCAAGAGCAACATGAGGAGAGGCTGGGGCCAGACTCTGCTCAGTGGTGCCCAGGGCCAGGCCAAGGGGCACTGGGCACAAACTGCAACCCAGGAGGTTCCACCTGAGCAGGAGGAGAAAGTTGTTTGGTGTGAGGGTGTTGGAGCCCTGGCCCAGGCTGCCCAGAGAGGCTGTGGGGTCTCCTTGTGTGGAGAGATTCCCAAGGCAGCTGGAGGTGACCCTGGGCAAGCTGCTGTGGGTGCCCCTGCTGCAGCAGGGGGTTGGGCTGGGTGATCCCCAGAGGTCCCTTCCACCCCCACCATGCTGGGATTCTATAAATGAGGATCTTTAACAGGTAGCTATCCTGGGCTGGGAACTGATCTACAATGGCAGTGACCAATTTGCAACAGATTTTGCTCCAAAACTGTCCCCCTGAGCCACACCTACCTGGCCAGGGAGCAGTCTGTCCTCTGACCTGTACAAAGACAAAAGAAAGACAGTGTTAGGAGAGAGGGATGGAGAAACACTTCCAATGGCTTTGTAAAGCCAGTTTTGGAAGGAAATGGGAGGAGAAAAACCATGGGAGAGGGAGAGGATGGCCCAAGGGAGCTGGGCAGTGGCTGCTCCCTGAAGAGCACTGCTGGGGAGGCCACTAAAGCCCATCCCTGATGGCAGAGCTGCATTGCAGCAAACAGCTCAGGCTGGCTAAGGACTCTTCCACTGGAAACCATTGCTTTGGACAATTAGTTCCCTGGGCATTCAAGTCATTGATTTCTGCTGCCAAAAACCTGGGCTTGTCAACCCCTCCTCCCTCCCTTCCCCTTCCAGGACAATCCATGGGGTGAGAGACTGCTGTACCTTACAAAGCCACTTAGTAAGAGTGAAAGCACTCCCAGAGCTGGTAGCCCACAGGCTGAACATGCTGGCATCAAGTTATTTTGGGAGACAGATGTTTCCTGAACTCTTCCACACACACATTTCTAAAAACCATTCCATTAGCTTGCACTGAGTCTGCAGGGAAGCAGCCAAGCTACCCAGGATGCCTGTAACACAGCCCAACAAGGAGGGAGAGAGCCAGAAAACTAGTGTGTGCCTTGGGGAAGTGCACAGGCCAGCTCCTTTGCTGCTATAGATCATCATCAGTGAGCACCCTACTGATCTCCAGCAGCTGAAAATCCACCTTCCCTACAGTTGTCTTCCTGCTCCTGGGGAGATGGAAGAATGAAGGAGGGCAAGGTCTAATTGCTGATAGCTGACAATTAGCTGAACACACCTCAGGAGCCACTTTCCTCTCCCCACATAAAGCCAAAGCAGTGCATAACTGACAGGAAAATGTTCTTCTGCAGCAGGATTTCCTGCCATCTGCCCCATGCCCATGCTGGAATATTCATCTAGACAAATGAGATGGCTGTGGTGCCATCCCAGGGCTCCTCCCTTAGGGTGACAAACAGGTAGAGCAGGCAGGGACACCATGACTTGGAGATAGGAAGTCTTGCTGCTGGTTTGTACTCCTGGAACTTGTCATCTTTAGATTAAGGCAGTTTGCAAGAGGACTAATAAATGTCACCTGAGGAGGGGGCAAAGGAGACTAAAACTGGTAACAAGGGCATGGATTTCCCAGGGACAGGCAGTGGGATGTGCACTCTTCAGTACAGCTTCTAACCATGCTCTGGGGACCTGTCAGAGGAATTTCATTTGCCTCTTTCCCAATTCAGTGACATTTTATGGATGAGTCTAGGCACAGGCCCCAGTCTGTACCATTAACCTCCTCATGTGCTGTTGGAGACCAACTGTACCTCCCTTTCTCAGCTCCCTTTGATCTCCCAGATGACAGAAGGGATTTCTTTCTCAGAAGCTGCTGGAGCTCACCCTGACACACACTGGGTCCCTTCACAGAAGGGCTGAGAAAGCTCTGGTTTGCAAAGCAGCCAGGAGAAAACAGAAGTAGCCTTTAGAAATCTACAGAGCAATACAGAAATCACATTTCATTTCCTCTGCTCTTTCCCTCCATCACAGCTTGAGAGGGGCTCAAGGGGCAGGCAGGTTCAGAGGAAACAGGCCTCGGTATGCAGGGGTCAGCTGGGATCCAGGAACAGGATTAGTCACAGGGGCAGCATGGGTGGCACTTGGAGATATTTAGAGGCAGCAAAAAAAAATACCCTAAGGACACAGATGTTTGGCTTCATCCAGCCTTGCTCCAGGACAGCTGAAGAGAGGGGCACCTTTAAAGACTAAAGCTCAAAAGACTGGCAGCATCCTTCCCTTACCTTCCAGAGCTCTGGAGCTGCTAAACATGGAACTCCTAATTACTGCAGCAAGAAGTGCTTTATTTTTACAGCACATTTCTCAGCTGAGAGCAGAGCCCTTCAAAGGCCACATGCTGCTCAAGTTTTCATTCAGAAGATTTGCACACCATAAACTGTGGGGAGCCCAGTTCAGTTACACAGCACAACACAAGCCCTGCTTCAGCCCAGAAAGCCAGGCAGGAGTGGAGCCATTCCTTGACCTGACATTTAGACTGCTCAAACCTTTCTCCTCTGCACACAGGAGGCAGGCAGGTTTCTATGGAAACTTGGATGCATAGTTTAAGCCTGTTTGGCCGACAGGATTTGCCCATACCATGAAGGGAAAGAAATCTCCTTTTGTTCTGACACCACTAACAAATGCACACTCAGTTCTGGCTGCTGCCCCTTGACTAATGCCCTCTAGATAGGCAACATATTTGAGATGCTCTGACATTTGTTTGCAAGTCTCCTCATAAAAGCTCATGCTCACATCCATTATTTTGGTCTGGGTTGAACCTCCAGAGGTGAGAAGCAGCTAAATCACCACGCAAAGGAAAGTTCTGAGCAGCCTAACGAGGCAACACTTCACAGCTCATCAGCAAAGTGTAAATCACAGGGCTCAGCCCAAAACAGCTTCAGTCAGGAGCAGAACCTGGTGTAAGGGGAGAGGCCAGGATGGAGGAGGAGCTGTGCAAAGCACTTCGAGGAGGAAGTGATCCCCATTAGTGACTCATTAAGCATTTTCCTTTCACCATTCATCAAGCAGCCCGTGGAGGCCACTTGGCTTCCCCATCACAAATAAGGGATAAAACATGAGGACATTGGCAAACCACAGCCATGGCACCCACTCAGCTGAGGGATGAAGGGCAGCAGCCTGGCTAATTGCAGTCAGGAGCATGCCCCAGACTCACTTTCTCCCAGGGTCTTCTGAAGAAGGTCGTGTTTGGCTTGGAGCTTCGTGATCAGGTTCCTGCCTTCCAGATACTCCTTCATTTTCTGTGAGGGTGGAGAAAAACCAGAGGGTGAGGAGTGGAGAGGAGAGGTAACTGCTTCCACTGCATCCCTAGGGGACCAGAGAATGAGGAGAGGAGAGGTAACTGCTTCCACTGCATCTCGAGGGGACCAGACCCTGACCTTCATTCCACTGACACTTACGGTGCAGAGGATGAACTAAGCCAGTCCTAGCTTATATATCCAGGCAAGTATCTGCAGGGCAACTCCTATTGTTCCACTGCAGAATCAGCTGCATGCTTGGCATCTTTGAAGCCATCTGAGGAGCTGTCGAGGCACCTCCTCTGCAGGGAGGGGGAGCTGGAAAGGCTCTTCCCTCGCAGCAGCCTCACAGGCAGCTGAATGAGCAATCTGTTGTAAGCAACTCAAAGGCTGCTACTGTGCTTATTCTCTCACTTAACCTCTCTCACCCCACTTTACTTGTCAAATAGTGTGTCTGCCTCCACGCTGGAGGACACACAGAGTTGCAGGGGACAAAACAAATACTGATATTATTGAAGTTTGGATTTGTTGTCTGGCTGAAGCATTACACAGCCAGGCAGTGCCTTCTTCACCCCCCTGCTCCTTTCTGATTTTTCACAGCTCTGCAAGCACTTGTTTTTTACAGCTCTTTCATCTCTTCCTCTGCAGCTCAGAGCAGCATTATTTATCTCCTCTGTGCTACAGTGCACAGAAGTCTCTGGTGGAGGGTAGTGTCTTGTGTTAGGATTAGGACGTGTTTACACTCAGCCATACAGAAATAGCACAATTCAAATATCACCAGCCACTCTTCAGAAGCATCAGATACCTTAGAAATTCAGCTAGCAAAATCAACACAAAGAAAAGATTCTCATGGAATGATGAAATGTTCTAGTTCTTCTCTTCAGCTTCTCCCCATTCCTATCCATTTTCTCCCAGTTCTGGTCTGGTATTGCCAAATTAGACTGTAAATCCTTAAGGGATAAAGCAGTATTTTAGCAAGGAGAGAGCCCAGACCTCCCTGTCCTGCAAGGGAGCCTAACAGCAGAAGCCTCCACAGAAGATGGAAAGCAGCCAGAAGCAATACATACACAGACAGCAGCAGCAGTGAGGGTGGGAGGAAACCTGCCAGGAGGTAACCAAGTTCCCCTGCAGGTTCTCCAGCAGCAGCAGCAGCAGCTACAGACACAAGGTGCTGAAACTCTCCTTAACTGGAGCAGTTTCTCCAGCCACTTCTCAGTAGCCACTTCCACCTTTTGGAAAGGCTTTTTAATTTCTGTGTGTCAAGACCTGACAGAAATCCTCCTGCCAGCTAGTGCAATTTGCACAGAAGCTTCAGGGTTTTAATGAGCAACATCACTCTTGGAAGAGGAATGGAAAGGGCATGAAGTAGAGTGCAAGCTACCCAAAGGCATGCCCATGTAACCACAGAAGAGGCATCATTTTCATCTTTTCAAGTGTTTCTCAACTAGCAGAGAATTAAACAGTTTGACATTCCCTAATTTAGGGAAATAAACATAGTCTGGTATGAAATTCAAGAGAAAAAGCTCTTATCATCTGGTAAATAGACACTGACTCAGTGAAAAGCTGCTGCGAAGCTGAAACTGTAAGGTGATAACAACAACATCCTTTTAATTTGCATTCTGTTGGCTAATTGGTTTTTCCAAGCTGTTAGGCTCCTCCTCAGACAATTCCTTGCTAGATGCAGAAGAAATCACATTTTCCACTCTTTATTCACAGCCTCAGTCTGTATCCACAGAGGTGCCCAAGGTATTTGTCTGGAACACACAGCACCTGTGTCTACAACCTAAGACACTTCCTCTGCTTGTCCAAAACCCCAGCACAGATGCACTTTGGGAAGCCAACAGCCTCACTTTGCACCCTCTTGTGATTCTAATTCTAAAGACACAGGCTGCCACTGAAAACGAAGTCCTTACTGTGAAGTAGAACTGCTCTGTCTCCTGCTGGTTGGCTCTCCTCTTGGCAATGCTGGGCTTGCTCATGAAGGTCTCAGAGACAGTGGATTTCACAGACTCCATCGAGTTGCTGTACTGAAAGCAGTCAGAGACATCATAGTCCTCAATGGTGACTATATCCTGGATTGTCTGCAGTGTGGCTTCCATTGTCTTCTTAACCTGGCCAGCAAGAATGGGAGGGCTTCAGCAAGGAAGGCAGTAACCAAGGGAGGGAGGAGGAAACATCTTACTAATAACCAGATACTACTGGCTGCACATCCTGTGTGCCCTGAGTAAGGGGCAGGCTGTGCTCAGTATCAACAGGGGGCTGCCTGCAGCAGGAATCAGCTGTGATCTTACAGCCCATGGTGAGGAGATGGAAGGACATTTAACCTGGAAGCTGCCAGCAGCAGCAATCAGCTGTGATCTTACAGCCCATGGTGAGGAGATGGCAGGACATTTAACCTGAACCTGCCTGCAGCAGGAATCAGCTGTGATCTTACAGCCCATGGTGAGGAGATGGAAGGACATTTAACCTCAAAGCAAACAGTGCTGGAACAAAGAACTTGTAATTGTCTTCTGAGTATCAAGTGTTAGCTCTTAAGAGCAGCCCTCTGTGGCACTGTGCTTTTGGCTGAAGGCCAGCAGTAACTTCCTAGACATAAAAGAGCTGAAAACTCTGCCCAAGGAGCATTAAAAATATCCTTGAGCACAGAGGTGCAGATGAGGTATTGTGACCTCTTACCCAAGCAGGCACCAGTGATTCAGCCTTAGTCCCTCTCAGTGTGATGGCCAACTAAACACAAGTCAGTTCTTACATTAGCTTATGCAAATTCACTCTGCATCAAATTCCTTTCTTCCCCCCCCTCTTAGGGATCCACATACAACTTTGGCACCAGCCACTGCTATCAGCTTGAGGAAGGGAAAAGAGATCATGTGGAGGTCTTTGAAAGGATTCTCTCCACATCCCCAGTTCTGCAAGATCACAGAATGGTTGGAGGGGACCTGTAGGGATCATCTAGTCCAACCCCATCACCACACACTGGCCCCAGCTGCTTTACTCTTCCATTTTACCCCAAGCCTTCATAAAAGAGGAGGACAGCAATGAGATTCTTCCTTAAGCAGTCCCCAGTGGGGACCAGGAGCAGTTAAGAGCTGTGAGTTTTGGTTCATGAAGCTCACCTCTTCATTTTCAATCTTGAGTGTTGATAGTCGAGACTGCAGCTGCTGGCACCTCTGCACCAGCTCACTCTGCACTGGCTGCTGGGCACAGATCTGGGACTCCTGGAAGAGAGACAGCACTGCTTTTAGAGGACTAGGGAGAGCACCTCTGCACTAGCTCACTCTGCTCTGGCTGCTGGGCACAAATCTGGGACTCCTGGAAGGTAAACAGCACTGCTTTTAGAGGACAAGGGAACCCCCCCACCCCAAACATATAACCAAGAGCATTGCAGTTCCTTCAGTCTGTTATTATTAGCAACCATCTCCCAAAGGGCTTCATCTGAACAGCCTGTGGCCCTGGATTTCACCCAGTGGAAAAGGTCCATGTTCCACCAGATCAGAGCTCCCTTCCTGACTCTGTCACAGAGCTACTAGAAAAAAAATCAGCTATTTTTCAGTCCTGTAGGCTCATCCTGTGTTTTGCAAGGCTGAAGATCTTTCTCACAGATAAGAGGCTAATCACACTGCACTGCAAGAGGGATTTGGTTCAATAACTCAGCCAGGGGTCCTGGGGCAGGGCTGTGAGGGGCTGAGTTTGCTCAGGTGAATGACCTGGACACTACAGCAACAGATGCCATTCACTGTTTAATGGATTCAGGGCAGTTGAAATAAAAAAGGAACAGGTTAGGGACCTGACAAGCAAGCCAGATCTGAGAGCTGCCCTGTACTGTCTTGTTCCACAGCATGGGGCAGCTTTGCCTTTAGTTTTGTTGTCTTTTCTTTTAACAAGGATAACATTGACCTCATTGGTCAAGGCTATCTTTTAAAGCCAGAAACTGGACTGGGACTTTTATCCCATGGGCACAGACACCATCATATATTCACCCTGGTAGATGCAGGAGCATGGCAGCAGGACCAGCAGCCTGCATTTCTAAAGACTCATTCAGCCCTGAGAAGAGCCAAGACAAATGCTCCAGTGAATGGGAGCCGTTAACTGAAGGAGCCTGCAGGTAATTCTTTTCCTTCCCACGATCTTCCAGGACATTACCAAAGCACAGAAAAATCCAGAAAGGTCATTTGCAGTCTGAGGCTTTCACTTAAGAGGGAAGAGACAAAGAGGAGCCCTTAAGCAGTGACTGTAATTCTTAGCCCAAAAGAAGAGGCTGGCTGCAGGGAAGCATCCTTCCAGGGTGTCCTCAGTGTCCAGGAGGGGAATCTAGGAAGCCAAAGGATTGACCTAAGTGATGACAGTCTACATGTGTTCCCATTCAGAACTGGTTTCAGCCTGTGTGACTTTAAACAGTCCCCAGATGAGTAACCACATCTTGATAAACCTACAAAGAGGCAGAATCTCACTGCCAAAACTGAGAGTCCTCTGAGTGCCTTGTCTGCCAGTGAGGATGCAGACAGCACCCCTGGAAAGCAGCTGTGCTCTAAGCTGCCACACTCAAATGCCTCACAAATGAGTGTTTAAGTTCCTTACCTTGTTGCCCCTTCAAACCTCTACCCTCAGGGTCTGTCTCAGGTTGAGTGAGAGGTTAAAAGTGTTTCCTGCCTACATGTAGTGTGATGCCTAAGGAAGCATTTTCACCTTCAGCAGCTTTGGGAGTCACTTGTGTTCAGACCTGATGCCACCAGCCTCTGCTTAATCTGTACATCAGCTCCCCCTCTACCTCCCAAAAATAGAGCCCAACAGGTGGCCTCTCAGTGCCTCCATCCATCAAAAAGCAGGGAAGTAAACAGGCTGAGCAGCAAGTGTTTACAGAGCTGGAGCTGGAGGAGGAACAGACACTGACCATGTCCCCCATATGGGGCTGGAACTCGAACTTCATGGGGGGACAGAAGACATTGTTGTACATCTCCATCAGCCTCTGCTTGTCACTGTTGGCATCCAGGTTCTCCACAGCATTCTCAATGGCATCCAGACCCTCGTGCTTTGACTGCTCCAGGTTTAGCTCAGCAGACAGGAATGTCCTGAGAGCTCTGTTGAGGCTAGCGTGGTAGCCCAGGTCACAACACTGCTGGAAAGAGAGACACAATTCCACATGAGTAAGCAAAGAAACTCTGGAATGGAAAGGAAAATGTTTCCAAAGGCACAGGGATGACAAGGTGTGGGCATTTTCTCACCTTCTGGGTATCAGAGCAATGCCACCTCCAGGGGTGCTCAGAGGGGGCCCTGAGCAGAATTCTCAGCCTCTAAACCCATACAAACTCCAACATCCTTTGGTCATCTGTCTCCTAGTACAGCTTAAGGTATGACAGCACTTTGTGGAGTTCTCATGGACTACCTGAAAGTTCATTTTGTGCTGCTAAAACCCCCCAAAAGTAACCCAGAAGTGTGTAAGCTCAGTGCATCTCTTCAGCTTCTAACCTTCCTTGGAGGGCACTGACCCCCACTGAAAGCACTCCCAACTCCTTCAGAGAAAGAGGGAAGCAAGGCACTGAAGTACTGCCCAGAGGAACCAAGACACAGGATCTGGATCATCTGCAAAGGTTCATCCTCTGCCTCTGAATTATTCCACCCAAGACACAGGATCTGGATCATCTGCAAAGGTTCATCCTCTGCCTCTGAATTATTCCACCCAAGACACAGGATCTGGATCATCTGCAAAGGTTCATCCTCTGCACAGAAAACTGCTTCCTTCAGTGGCCATCAGGCAGCAGGAACAGGACCTGCAGATCCCTGGCACACAGAGAGAGCAGCAGGCAGTTGGGATGACTTCACTGCTGGGGTGAAACAGAAGAGCAAGAACTTGCAGGCAGAAAGTGGCTGTGGTCAAGAATTTCTTGGCTGTTACTGACAGCAAGATGATGTCACTGGAAGACAATCAAGCAGCTTCATCTCCACCATGGCTGAGCAGCCAAGTCTTCATGTTTCAGAGGGGAGCAAGGAGTTTTTCATTAGCTGATCAGAAACAGCCCGAGTTTTGCAGGCTCCTAACAAAGTGAGGGAGAAGGGAGCCCACCTCCTTGGAATTCCAAGCAAGATTACATCCACTAGGAGAGTATCCCAAAAGAAAGAGACCATCTGCTTGATTGCTGTGCTGCTCTGTAAGCAGAATTCAGATCAAATCTCCTCCTCACCCATCATTTGGGTCTCATCACTGTCATTGTGTGCAAACGTGGGGGGGGGGGAGGAGGGGTGGAGGGGGAGAGAGATGAGAGAGGGAGAGAGAGAAACTGCTGGACCATTCCCTGCTTGCACAGAATTTCTGTCACCAAGGGCTGCTGGATGCCTGGCTCCTGTGCCAACAAGCTGTGGCAGGTGTGGAGCCTTGTAAAGAGAGCTGCAGTTGCTGGTTAGGCTGGAGGCAGAGGATTCAAGGACATCACATTCAATCAGAAAGCACAAAAGCTAGCCCAAAAAAGCCAATAACCCCCAAAAAACCAAGCCACAAAAGATGCTTGATTGAGAATTTGCAGGTGTGGAGGCAGCCTTGGATCAAGAGCCACTCCAAGCTGCTGCTCTTTCATGCACACTACAGTGCCTTCCTCTGCAGCCACTTGGGGAAAGCTGGGCCAGGAGTCCAGCCAGGATTAGGATCAGCTAACAGGACACTGCCTCCTCTTCCCCTCCTGCTGTGGGCATCCAGCTTGTCCTCCCTGAGCTCCCCACAGGCAGGAGGAAAGCTTGTGACAGCCCCAGGGGAGTTCCCTGCTGGGACTGGGAGGACAACCAGGACTCAGTGTTCCACACCTCAACCTGCTGAGCAGCAGCACTGCAGCAGGCCAAGGGAAGTGGCTTGGGTTGATGTTACTGCAGGCAGGCACAGAAACCATTTCCCAGCCCACTCCCCCACTTTAAGATGCTGAGGAGCCCAGGGCAGCCTATTTCTCACTGTATCTGCCTTGCCACCCCTTGCCTGGGTTTCAGACATGTTTGAAGCAATGGTTCCCCAAGGAAATCCATTTTTTGTAGGAACTTAATACCTCATTCAGACTGACTGCTCAGCATGACAGCTGATTAACCCTTTGCCAGGCAGCAGCTTCCTAGCAGGCCCAGAAGACAAGATTTAAGGAGAGAAAAAGCCTTCTGTTTGAAAATGCAATTCACTTCTGGGAGGGAAAGGATGAGATCCTGGAGTAAGAGAGCAATAGCTACTCCTAGAAGAGTAAAGGAAGCCTGAGGACTCCCCCACCCCCCCATGGCTTTATCTTCTTTTAGCTTCTGTCCCAGTGACCCTTTCATAAATGTGAGGTAACACAAACTTCCCCATTACTGTAATATTTCATTAGCATCAAAGAACTGCCTCAGTCCCCAAAGTCAGGAAATACAGAACTACTGGGCTATGTCAGGAGCAATTTATTGCTCTCAGCTCATGATGAAGAATTAACTCACTCTGAGCCTTCCACAGGCACTGGAGGGGAAACACAATGTGTTGCATAAACATGACAAGTTAATGCTATTTGGCCTAGCACAATCTGCTTGTAAGTGGCTTTGAAGATTGCTTTTGTATTATATTTCAGAATTCAATAGCATCCAGTGATTAGATCAAGGGAAAGAATTAAGACCTGGCTTAAAAAAAAAATCACATTTTTACCTAAGTCAGATGCCTCAGATAACAGTCACTGCCTCTAACTGCTCATTCTCAACCCTTCAGGACCAAAGGCATTAGTAAATCTGTATTCCCTTCCTCTGAGCAAGGAGATAACTGAAATGTTGACCAAAAAAAAAAAGGGTCTCCTGAACAGGCAGAAACAAAACACACCTCTTCAGCACAGCAGCTTTGCACTTGGGAGTCCCAGTGTTCTTCAAAGCCACCTCCCACTGCCAACCCTGACCTCCAAAGGACACAGCTAAATAAACCCCCAGCAGCAGTGCACTTCATCTGGTTTCAGGATCAGCTGAATAAATGTATTCTGCATGCTGGTAGCTAGAAGAAGAGCTAATTCCTAGTGAACTGAGTGCCCTGTAGAGCCTGCATCTAGAGACACCTCTCTTCAGCACTGCCCCTCCTGCAAGGCCAGTGCCTCCAGCAGTGGCTCCCTGGCAGGCAGAGGAAGCCCAAGCAGCAGCCAGTGGCCCAGCCATGCCATGGGCAGGGTGCCTGGAACCCCAGCTCTGCAGGCTCAAGGTGAAACACCTCAGGATTCCTAACTGCCTGTTCTGAGTTTCCAAAGAGCAGAAAACTCTTTGGAAGAGTTTTCTCTTCAGAACTGCTGCTCCCCTGACAGCAAGGCATCAGCCAGCTGCAGCTCAGAGAACTAGGGAGCAAACCTCTCCACCCTCTGCTGCAGCAGCCAGAGAGCAGCCTAAGGAGAGTGGGGCCTGGTTTCCACTGCCAGTTTATTTCTCCACTTCTTTGTGTAGACAGAGACTGTGGAGTGGCAGCCAGGGGAACCTGCATCTGCTCTGCAGTCCTGTTAACCACAAGTCCTAGTGACAGGAGAACTGCATCACCCTGCTGGAGAGCTGATGGGGTGGGGTATCAGGGAATGGAAGGCCTGAAAAGCAGAGAGGTTCATTCCTCCTGTGAAATGAGCTAGAGAAAGCACGACCCTTGAAACATGGGGAGTTCTCCAGAAGCTAAAAGCACCTCTAGCAAAGGCTTCTGTCCTCAATTTCCCTCAGCAGCTCCTCTGCTGTTTCCACAGCCAACATTCTTTATTTAAATGAGCTTCTGAGTTACAATCTTGAGGATTTGCTTAAAATAGTGATCAGAAAATGTCAGGCAACAGCCTGGTCCTGAAGCCGAGTTTCACTTTAAACTAAGCAACTCCTTCTCCACCTTTCAGTGCCAGCTTTCTTGTGCAAGCTTCTACCTCTGCAACAAACTCTCAGCTCACTTAACAGCCTAATGACCAATTAACAGGCTCGTTGTCACCCTTTAAGCTGCCCACCCGAGAGCATCCCTCCCCAGCTGGGGTGAATGGCAATGAGATTCATCGCAGGCACCCAAGCAGCAGCACTTACATCAATGAGATCAGAGAGGTCATGAATGTAATACTTGAAGACAGAGGCATTGGTGGCTTCCAGAGCTAGCAGATACTCATTCCTTGCCTTGATGGCCTTCAGCCTGTTCTCTGTGTACTTTGCTTGGCGCTGGAAGAGAAGCAAAACCAGAAAGGGTTTGAGAAAGAGGTGCAGCAGCAGCAGCATTTTTAGTAACACCAGAGAACACTGAATGAATCCTGCTCTGCTCAGGCAGTTTTTTCTTCCTTTGGGTTCCAGTTTTCTCAAGACTCCAAGACCTGCAGTTTAGCTCAATGCTTTAGATGGGTTTTAAGCACTACTGCAGCAGGGAGCTTTGCATTGCAAGTCTCCTCGTCAAACAGGCTGTGGGTTGGGGAATATTAAGGGAAGAATGAAGGAACAAGGTGGGTTTATGAGGTTATGGCCCAGCTCCAGCACCACCACAGCAGCTGCTAGAAGCCCACAGGTTGTCTTGAGGGCTGCTGCAGGCATCCCACATATTCCAACAGAAGCTAGGCCTAAACTTGGTCCTGTCAGAGCCTAAATCAATCCAGAAATAACTCTTCACTTCCTGCTGGGTTGAATCTTAAGAGCTGGAATAACCAACTCACTGCCTGCTAAGGCAACTGAGGCTGGGACTGCATGTCTCCCTGCAGCACAGGTCACATCTTAAGCTGGCAGGAAATGGTAAACAAAAAACCTTGTCCTCTGCAGAAAGAAAAAATACCTTAGCCATGATTTCCAAGGCAGCAGCAGTTACCTTCAGACTCTAACCTCATTTTAGCTTCTTGTGCCATGCCTGTGTAAGTTGGGATAACACAAACTGCATTTCTGGCTGGCCTGTATGAAACCTGCTGCTAGCTTTTGCCTTCCTGAATGTTTAAACTCGTACAAAACCTGAGACTTGCATTTGAATGTCACAGGGAGGGAACTCAGGAGCTCCTGTGCTACACTCACAGAATCACAGAATATTCAGAGCTGGGAGGGACCCCTAAGGATCATAGAATCATTGGATTGTCAGAGTTGGAAGGGACCTTAAAGATCATCTAGTTCCAACCCCCTGCCTGCCAGGGACACCTCCCACTAGAGCAGGTTCCTGGGCCCCATCCAGCCTGGTCTTAAAAGCTTCCAGGGATGAGGCTTCCACAGCCTCTCTGGGCAACCTGTTCCAGTGTCTCCCCACCCTAACAGTGAAGAACTTCCTCCTAATATCCAACCTAAACCTCCCCTCCTCTAGCTTGCATCCTTTCCCCCTAGTCCTATCACCACCTAACATCAAGAACCATCAAGTCCAGCTCCTGGCCCTACACAGGACATCCCAAGAATCACCCCATGGGCCTGAGAGTGTTGCCTAAGAGCTTCTTGAAGTGTGGCAGGCTTGGTGCTGTGCCAGCCCTGCAGAGCTGCCCCCTGGCCACACCTTCTCCTTCATCTTCTCGATCTTCTTGACGGAGCTCCTGCGTACATGCTTCTCCTCGAACTTGACATTGGCAGTGGAGTCAGGGGAGCGTGGAGTCTGCTTCTCCTCTTGCTTCACTGACTTCCCAATCTGCTTTTCTTCCTGCTTCTCTGCCTCCTTCAGCTTGCTCTGAGCACTGATGCTGTCTGCGTTGTACATGTGGTAGGTTTTCATCACCTGCAGGGAACAACAGGCAGGGGTCAGCGAGCACCAGGGTCCCACTGCCTGAGGAAGAACTGAGCTTCCCCAGCCAGGGGTACAGAGGTTTTTCTGTACTTCACCTGCATGAGAAAGCCTCAGGGAGAACAGCAATACACACAATAATAATCATTAAGGTTGGAAAAGACCTCTGAGATCATCAAGTCCAACTGTCAAACCAAGACCGCCCCCCCCCGTGCCACTAAACTACATCACCAGGTGTCACAGCTCCAGGGCTTCTGAACCCCTCCAGGGATGGGGACTCCACCAGTGCCCTGGGCAGCCTGGGCCAATGCTTAACCACTTTGTCAGGGAACAAATTGTCCAATCTGAACCTCCCCTGGCACAACTTGAGGCTGTTTCTTCTTGTCCTATCATTTGGTACCTGGGAGAAGAGCCCAACCCCCACCTGGCTCCAGCCTCCTCTCAGGGAGTTGCAGAGAGTGAGAAGGTCTCCCCTGAGCCTCCTCTTCTCCAGGCTAACCAAGCCCAGTTCCCTCAGCTGCTCCTCACAACACTTGTGCTGTAGAGCTGTATCTAGACATGCACCTGGATAGCTCTAGCCATGCTCATGTTACCTGGAGAGCTCTAGCCATGCTCATGGACCTGGGCATCTCACAGGCCAGAAGGAAGGAAAAAATCCTAAGAAAAAGCCCATGCTGTGACATGTTTGGTTTTTAAGCTGGCCAATGCACTCCCCAAAACTCTGAGTTTCCTTCACAAAACAATTCAGTAACAGCTGTCCATCATGTTTCTATTCAGTGCAAGATAATCCAACTCCCCAAGCAAAGACACTTGGACAGTCCCCAGCAACTCAGAGCTGCTTGCTAGCTGTGGGCTGGAAACATCTGAATGGCCAAAGCACTCAGGGAAATGTCACCTTTCACAAAAAGCACAAGAGAAGCTGCAGAAAGGGAAGTGTGGCTCTCAAAATGGATCTGAAATCAAAGTGGATGATTTCACAGCTGCTGCTTTGTTTAACTCTGGCATGTGCCTTCTTGTACATCCCAATGAAGGAGTCATAAAGCCCCAGGAAAGATAGGGACTAAATCCAGCCTCCTTCCTAGTCAAATAAAGGATGTGCCCAGGATGGCAAATGACAGCTCTTCAGCAGCAGGTATGGCTTCAGAAGGGATGCCCATCAGTCTCTCATCTGGGGGGATCAGGCCTTTAAACATCACAAAGTCTGGAGGAACTGCATGCACACCAACAGCCTGAGCACAATGGCTGCCCAAGCAACTCAGCTTCCACTTGTTTAAATGCAGTTTGATCTGTAGAAGCACTTCTCTTCACCTTAGGGAAGAAAAACATTCATGGAAGTGTGGCTCTTGCTGAGGGAGATCTGGAGCCTGTCCTGCCTCTGGTAACTGTTATTACAGCACATATTTCATAGAGATAAGTAGAGCTAGCTAAATACATATATAGCCAAAGAGCCCCCAAAGTCACCAGCAAAACATCCCATTTCTTCCTGAGCATATTCATGCCTAGCTTGGCATTAAGAAAAACAGAACCAAAAAGCTGCTTTTAATCCACAAATGCAAAGCCATTCCATTTCCACACCAAAGCAAACACGATGCTGAGAGAACTCTGACAGGGGCCAAAACCCCCCAGTTGCATGAAGCCAGCCTGAGAGTGTCCTTCCAGCATGAGCAGAGACCCCACTTGGAAATCCTTGGGTTTATTCCAGCTGAACCCCCACTCAGACCTATTTCACCTCAGTTTGAACCAGGAGATCATTTTACCTAAGTAGGACACATGCTCTCTGGTGACAGGGCTCAGCAAAGGCTCTCAGATCCAAAGAGATGCTGGAGCTGAACATGAAAGAGAATGTGAACATAGCCAGCTTTAAAGGAGACCTTCTGAATAATTTACACACACACTTCCAGCTCCTGCATCTGCTCAGACTATAAAGCAGCATTTAGAATAACAGATGCAAAGTAGTTCCTCTCCCTCTGCCACTAAGAGGGGAACTGGCAGAGAGCAGGAGAAGCAGACAGAGAAATCATCACAACTGCCTTGGTTTTCTCCTGCTGCTGGGGCCACCCTGGCAGCCACAAGCTCTGCCCCATGTTTGGCCATGGGGTGACTGCTGCCTGCTGAGGGCAAGGACTGATTGCTCAGGACAATGCAGGACAAAAGCTTACAGGTTATAACAAGCCTCTGGGTTTTAGCTGTGTAGGGAAACTAAAGACTTCATCCAGATCCAACCTGCCTGAAAAACCAGGATTCTGCCAGTAGCTAGCAGAAGAGGTGGAAGTATGGCTAAAAGCACCAACAAATGCAATCCCAGCAGTGACTGAAGTGAATCCACCAAGAAGTATCTTTTGCTGTGATCAGCAGAAGTGGATTTGTCAGAGGAAAATGAATTTTCTGGTGAAGGAACAATTTTACCACTTGACAGCAGCAGGAGTGAATAACTGAAGGGATTTCAAGTTCCTAGCAGGGACATGGAAAAAGGGAATCCCCTACAACATGACTGTGTTTATCAGAGGCTGGATTCTGGAAGAGCTTTCCTTCCAGGGGTAGAGAAGTCATCAGGACTCAGTATTTGGCTCAGGGACCTGCCAGAGCCTGGCATGCAGAAATGATTCCAGATGTCAAGGCAAACTCCAGCAAGCAGCCACACTACCACCACCAGGGCCATGGGAACTTGGATTAGAAATGAATCACAGTTCCTGAAAGTCTGTGTTTAGGGACACAGCAATATTCCTCCTGAGGATCCCATCCAAGTCCATGACTCAAAAGTTGAATCAGATTGTGCCCTCCAAAAAAATCATCCCTGGAGTAGGCACTGCTGCTGACTGGCAGGCACTGGTGCACTTCCAAAGCCACCCTCCTCACACCCACAGCAAGTTGTCTACCTTTCAGGAACACCAGGAGCTGCAGGCAGTTTGCTCCTGCTGCACTAATCCAAGGCTGCACTGACAACTCCAGCCCAGTGACTGGCAGCTGCCCAGTGCCTCCAGCCCCCACTGCCCTGCTGGCTCCTGGCTCTCCTGCAGAGGAACACAAACCCTCACTGCCCACAGAGCAGACTCAGTGATGCTAAATATCCTAGCCCTGAACAGGAGGAAAGGTATAAATAAGGTCTAAGAGGTGGATTCAGTGTCTCACATCCTCAACTGCCATTGCAGCTGCAAGAACATTTCCCCTTCTCCTGAGCTCCCTTCTGTTTCCCATCTGAATCAGTGAATTCACTGAATCATTCTGGGTATTTGGCTTTCATGCTCTCTTGAAACAATTCCCTTCCACACACTGTGGGTATGAGAAGTGGCAGGGTAATTCCCTAATACTCTGGCAATAACAGCAAATTTCATCACAAGGTTGCTATGCCATGGCTTGAGAAGGATCATCTCTTGAAGGAACATCCACCTCAGTGTAATGACCCTGTTTGGGAAGGACTCCATGAAGGAAGGATGAAAGAAAACACATTTAGAGGGACAAAGCCATCTGTAGGTTATGCTTTTAAAAGAGAACTAGGTCAGTAGCAGCCACAGAAAGCAAAAGTTTCCTCCAGCAAGAGGCTTCTCCATCCATCTGGGTGAGAAGGACAATCCCCAAGCAGAGTATCAACTTTGAGGAGCACATTCCCCCTCCTGGCTGAGGCAGTGCCTCCCTCCTGGGGTCTCCACTGGATGTACCAAGCAGCAGAAGCACAGATGGAAGGAAGACTGCTCCCCTAAAGGGAGCTGCTTTGCTGGGAGAACTGAGGGAGAAATGAACACAGGGGGTGCCTCCTGCTGAAGCTGTACATTGCCTTTTGTGTGCTCAGACCACACCAAACCACAGCCTGAAGACTTTGAGCATATGTGGAAATAACTCTGCCACCTCTGACTCTTGTCCAGACCAACACTGCAGCCAGCAGCAGGTGTGCAGTCAGCTGAGATCCTCGAGGAGCAGAGCTGACACTTAGGACACCTGAAATAAGGCAAGGATAGAGTGAACAGGGGAGATTTATGGTGCTCTGTAGACTGGGGAACACAAGCTGCCTGGATCTGCAAAGCCTGGAGGTATTTATCACTCTTGGTGCTCAGTCTCTGCTCTAGCAGCAGGCTGGGAGAAGTCAAAACATCTCTGCCTGAGGAGATGCCAAGAATCAGCTTCATTTACCGTGTAGAGTTCATTCAAGACCTTCATCAAGTCCTCCTGGAGCTGCAGTCCCACTTCCTTGCTCTGCAACAGAAGAGAGAAATGAAAGTTAATAGGGGAAGATGGGAAAGAGGCAGAGGAAGTGAGCATGCTCCACAGCTACAAATAATTCAGGCTCAATTAAGCATTGCTGTTTCTGCCAGCAAATCCAATAACTGCCCAGCCCAGAGCCACACTGCACAGAGGCTATCAACCCAGCTGAAATGTTAGCTAGGCAGAGGCAGGAAAGCCAGGCAGTGTGCAGGCAAGGGAATTCCCAGGGAATGGGAGATGTTCAACAGTACAAGCCTGGAAACACACAGACTTGCCCTTTTTAGCAGGATCCAGCAAGACTGGGACCTTCAACTGAGAGCTTCAACCTTGCTGTGTGGCACACATTATCCTGCCTGGTCACCCATGGGAACCCAGAGCCAGGCTGACAGAGAGCTGGTGCTCAGCCCTGCCCTGAGACTGCCACCCAGCAGCCAAGTGCCAGAGCTGGTGGGTTCAGAGCCTTGTAAGACACAGCCTTTAAGGTGGGGGGGGAAAGGAGGAGGAGAAATGGGAGAGCTCAACCATCATATCAAGCCAGATATTTGGCCAGAAGGATTTGTAAAGCCATAGACTGGGCCAAAAGCACAACTGAAGTGGAAAGCTACCCTCAAAACCCCAAACTTAAGGGAAACAGGCAATTATTTCTGATATGAAGAGTGGTTCAAGCCCCTGCAGGAGGAAGAAGCCTTTGACTCAACCTTGTAAGCTGGGTACCAAGCTAGAGGGGAAAGGGAGGTGGGAAGAGAAGTATAAAACAGAGCTGCCTTTGTCAGACACCCAACAAAATGCTTCCTTCAGGCTGGTGGAAGGGAAGGAACTGCACCAGCAGCTCTGGGGGCCAAGGTCTAGCACCCAGATTTGCAGTGCAACATCTCCCCAGCAGGCAGAGAGCTAGGAGCAGACACACACTGGGACTGGGTACCCTCTCAAAGCCAAACATAAACCCAGCTGCACCCAACATCCAGAGGGGAAGGACAGATCCATCTCCAAGTGACACTCACTAATGATGTCCCTGCTTGGGCTGCACAGGAGTCAGCCTGCTTCAAGGCCTTTGCTCCTCATGAGATCTTTAACTGGGAAAGCCAAAACCCAACAGGCAGCAGTGTTTCATGGCAGAAAGCTCAGCAGTGCAGTCCCAGCCCTCACAGGAGAATCCTGAGCCCTTTCAAAGCCCTGTCTGAAATTTCATAGCCCTAATCATTCTGAGGTGCAGGAAAGAGATAAAGCACAAAGAATTCCACTTGTTCTGAGCTTTTATCAGTAACAGGCATTCAGGTGAGTAATTGGAGAAGCCAAGGAAGAGAGCAGATGCCTCATCTCTCTACCCTAACATTTCTATTCACACAAAACAGGCAGGTTTAAACACTCACAGCCTAGGAACCAGGTTTGCCTCCTGTTTTCCCACTAATCAGAAAGTGCAAATCCACTGACTGCTGCATGTGACCAGAATAACTTGATTCATTTATACATTTTACTCATTCACTATTTACTAAGGCAGTGTTTCTCTGCTTGAACCACAGAACCCCAGCATGCTGGGGGTTGGAAGGGACCTCTGGGGATCATCCAGTTCAACCCCCCTGCTCCAGCAGGGGCACCCACAGCAGCTTGCCCAGGGTCACCTCCAGCTGCCTTGGCAATCTCTCCACACAAGGAGACTCCACAGCCTCTCTGCAAAGCCTGGGCCAGGGCTCCAACATCCTCACAACAAACAACTTTCTCCTCCTGCTCAGATGGAACCTCTCGGGTTGCAGTTTGTGCTCACTGCCCCTTGGCCTGTCCCTGGGCACCACTGAGCAGAGTCTGGCCCCAGCCTCTTGCCCCCAGCCTTCAGCTCTTGCTCAGCATTGAGTAGCTCCCCTGTGGGGCTGCTCTTCTCCAGGCTCAGCAGCCCCAGGGCTCTCAGCCTTTCCTCCTGCCAGAGCTGCTCCTGTGCCCTCAGCATCTTCCTATCTCTGCTGGACTCTCTCCAGTAGTTCCTGGTCTCTCTGGAACCTCCATGCTCTGCCTGTTACAAGTATATAGCAGCTACTGAGTTAAGCAGATTTGATAGGTTCAAGTTCATTTCTGTATACAAAGTTCAGGAGAAGAAAAAGATAAAGAGGTGAAGCTGACAAAGCCACACACAGAGCAGTATTGCTGCCTAAGGAGTCCAGAGAATGTTAAGCCATGAGGAAAAAAGCCCCAGACTGATAAAATTCAAAAGCAGAAAGAGAAAGATGATGTCATTTAATTTGAAATTCTCTTTGTTTTGAATGCTGCCCAGTTCAGCAGTGCTCAGAGTTTACTCAGTGCTCCTGAGGTGATTGATGTTTTATCCTAGGCTGTTTGTGTAGCTTGTGGCCCATTCAGACCAGCCTGGCCCCGTGCTGCTGGCAGTGCAATGGGACTGCACCAGCACAGCCAGGTCCTTTGCCTTTCCATGCACCCAAGCTCACATTCCTAATCCTGCTCCCCAGGTGCCCAGATGTGCTCCTGACACAAACCCTGGCAAAGGCTGGCATCCTCCTTTTTCAGAGGAGCCTTTAAAGACAGGAATCAAGCTGGTGATTCCCAGTCTCCAGGAGTGTTTGCAGACACAAAACCTCCCCTTTTTCCACCTCTGAAAGCAGAAGAAAAGCTGAAGCTGCTGCTCATCCCCTGCAGTGACATGGCTCACAGAGATTTTATGACTGCCTTGATTTCTCAACTGATGATTTAGCGAAGTGACTGCCTGGGTCTGTTTTAAATGCCCTGAGCACTGAACTTCTCACACAGGAGGAGTTTCCCAGCAGCATGCTTCACTGTGCTGCTTAAACTGCCTGGACTGGCCCAATCAGCTGCCTTTCCCCCTGCTCTTTTCAGCCCATTTGCTTATTTCTGGCATAGAACTGCTCCTTCACTGCACAAACTGCTGAAGCATCAATTATGGGAAACAGATTAAAACGAGTATTTTAATGCACAGGCAGGTTGAAGAAGAAGAGAAGGAGCCTGAGTGCCAAATTGTCACAACACAAAACTGTTTGTGCTTCCAGATGAGCTCTCAGTAGATTGCTGGGCTGGAACAAACACCTTCCACTAAGAGGAAGGTGAGAGAGATCACAGGAGGCATGAAAACAAGAGCTGTGCAATCAACACTGTTAATGCAATGCTGCTCCCTGCACCACTTCCACCAAAAGAAATAGATAAAGAGTCTGGAGAAAAAAAATAGCTGAGCTAAGTGACCCTGATAAATGAAAATACACTGGAGGAAGCTTGGGAAGGTCAAAAGAAAATGCCTTAGACATCAGCAAAAAAGCTGTTGCCCAAGTGCTGTGGAGAGTGGTGGAGCTGGTGCCCACAGAGAACTTTTCTGAGGTCCCAGGGAGTTCAAAGTGCACCCAGATGAAAGGCTGCTGACCTTAAGCATTGCCATGCAGGCAGGAGAGATGTCAGACCATGCTGGAACGTGGCATGGCCTCACCAACCAGATACATGCCAAGGCAAAACAACAACAACAGTCTCTGCAGTGGCAAACATCTCCAGGCATCAATTTCCATTTCAACATCAAATTCTCTATTATGTTTTTCAGAGGCAGACAGAGCTTAGAATGATTCATTCTGTAAACAGTCTTCCAGGAAACAGCAACTACTAAAAGGAGAAGAAAATCAGATAGGTTTTATCATTATCTATTCCTGGCTGTACCTGCAACTGGAGTCTATCTGCACATCCCTTTATCAGCCCAGGGAAGCTCTTCTGCAATAAAATCCTCTCTACCTGCCTCCAATAATAAACTGTGCATGCATGTGGGGAGGGGTTGTCCCTAAAAACCTTGTCCCATCACAGCTAAACACTTCTCCTCTTGCTAAGGAATGTTATCTGGTTTCATATGCATCATTACTGCTCCTGGAGGGTGCCACAGCATGGGAGCCCAGCACACACCAGAGACTGGGCAAGGGGGAGAGCAGGGAGAGCATCACCTCCTCTGTGCTGCTGCCAAGCTATGTGTTGATTGGCCACAAACAGGAGCTTCCTTTTGTCTGCAAGTCAGGAAAGCTGTCAGAGAATCAGAGAATCATCAAGGACGGAGAAGACCTCTCAGATCATCCAGTCCAACTGATCACCAACACTACCAGGCCACCACTGAACCATGGCCCTCAGCACCTCACCTCCACGGCTTCTGAACCCCACCACTGCCCTGGGCAGCCTGTTCCAATGCCTAACCACTCTTACAGGGAAGAAATTGTTCCCAATATCCAACCTGAACCTCCCCTGGTGCAACTTGAGGCCATGTCTCTAGGACACTGAACACTGCTGCCTCATCTTCAGCTGCTGTCGACCAGCACCCCCAGGTCCTTTTCCACCGAGCAGCTTCCCAGCCACAACAGCACCCAAGAGAAGAGGAAAATCAGTTCAGCACAGCGACAACACTGTCCCCCAGGAGAGCTAACTTGCAACCTCAGCATTTCTCCTCACCAACAGCCTTCAGGCCAGAGCAGGGAAGCCAAGGAGGCTGCCCCCAGCGTGCGTGCACACGCGTCCCCATGGCCGCTCCCGCAGGCACACATCCTCCTTTGTTACCACCGGCTCTACATGCACCATGTGCAGGGCTGGAGGTTGCTGCCACCCCTGGCTGGAACATAAATTCCCAGCACGCTGTGCCAGCTTCTCAACAGCCTCTTTGTTCCAGGCTCTCCTCCCCTCCACCTCCCCTCTTAATTCAATCAAGATGTTGTTGGGCTCTGCTGCAGCCCTGGCTTGGCTGTTCCGCATTCCACCAAACATTAACGACTTCAGCTCCCAAATATTTGGGGGTGGGGGGGGGGTTAGGAGGGGGCAATAATAAATATGAGAGCTAAGGAATGCTGTCAACATTTTCTGCACCACATCTCCAGCTCAGGAACCTCCTTCCAAATCTGATAGGGAGATGGTAAGGCTTCAAAACAAACATGCTGGGGAGCTCACGGGATGCTTTCGGGGTAACCTCAACACCAGCAAGGAAGCACTGGGAACCCGTGGGGGGGAAGGCAGAACACATGGAGAAGAGATTTTATCAAATGCCTTGCCTAAAATGATGTCAGACAGGGCTGGACTGGAACCCAAATCTGCTCATTCTGACAGCCAGCCTCTAGCAAGATTGTTTCTCCAGGTGGTTTAGAAAGGAACAATGAATACAGCTAGGTGGAACGCAAACAAGTGCTCTGAGGCTTTCAGAGTCAACAGCAGGAGTTGGGAGGCAGGCAGATGGAGTTTGCAGAGCATCTCCTATGCACTAGGTAACATCTGCTGACAGTTGGTTAAAGAGGAGGCTTCCCAGGTTACATTTCCCAAGACCATAGAGAGTCACAGAACCATTAAGGTTGGAAAAGCCCTCCGAGATCATCAAGTCCAACTGTGGACCCAACACCCCCATGCCACTAAACCATGTCACCAAGTGCCACATCTCATGTTTTCTGAACCCCTCCAGGGATGGTGACTCCACCACTGCCCTGAGCAGCCTGGGCCAATGCTTAACCACTCTTGCAGTGAAGAAATTGTTCCCAATATCCAACCTGAACCTCCCCTGGCACAACTTGAGGCTGTTTCCTCTTGTCTTATCCACCCTTCTCCCCCAACCTTCATGGATAAAGTGCTCAGGCATTATCACATGGCCCTATAGAACATGGGACTTCTTCTAAAGCTTCAAACTCTCCAGAATTTAAAGACAAGAAGGGAAAACAACATCTATGCCACACAAGATATATGCATACTTTGTGTGGGAGATGATCAGTCTCCAGTGTAATGATCCATTCTGCATTGGTCAATCATGTTCCAATTACAGTTGGATTATCTACTTTTCTCCACCATTTCACCAGTGATTGTTTCACCACTATGTCAGTAATCAGGCACTCTCCTGACTACAGCAGAATGCTGTCCTCTGAACAGCCACTCCTACACAGCCCCACATCACACCACCCATGCTGAGCTGAAAGACTTGCTTCTGAATGACCCCACCCCCTCTTGCTTCCCTTTTCCCCCAGCCCCCCTTCTGAATTCCATGCTATTCCTATTGAATCTTGGCCTCCAGGCACTCAATCCCCAACAAACCAAGCAATTCTATGGCTGAGGGCATTTACTCTGGTTGTGAAGCCAGCCTCACTTACCACCCATGACAGGAGCCTCAGAAGGTGGCAGGACTTACCAGCAAGTGGTGGAGTCCTGAGAAACACTAGAAGTCATGTTCTGCAATCCTGCTCCCAGTGTTGGTGCTCTGCAGGGCAGCTTTGTGCTACCCACCTCCCCCAGGAGCCTTCTGCCAAGTGCTCTGATGTCCTCTAGGAAAAGCCAGCTGGAGGGATCAGAGGCAGATGAATGGCCTGGGGTGTCAGAGAGCTGCCACCTTCCTCCTGGCTGACCTGAATTCACAGAGCAGCAAAGGAGAGAGGAGCAGACTGGTGGCAGTGAGAGAGAATGGCAGCATGCAGGGAGCCAGAAACAAGATGTAGTAACAATGGACTCCTTTCCCACATCAAACAGGGCCAATTGCAGTGGATTCCTCACCCAGCCTCTACCCAGAAGTGACATTTTCAGCCTGTAACACAAGCAGTGAAGTCCCTTCAGCTGCAGCCCTCGGTTTTCAGTCCATTGGCCATGGGCAATAGGTTCTGATTGCACCTGAGCAGGTACCAAGTGTGAGCAGTGTAACAGAAACCATCCACAGCATTTACAGGAGGGGAATCAAGGCTCTCCCTCAGCAGCAGATTGATCTGCTGCTCCCTTTCCTTCACTCCCTCTCCCCCTCTCCATGCCACTTCTAAAAATAAGCACCTAGAAAAACCAGGAGGAGATTTCACTTCCCCAGGAGGAATCAGTATCATCTCACAACAGGTCCTTTAGCTTTTAGGGAAACAGTGGGAACTCAACATGATGATTCCCTAAGGCAGAGGAAGAGGCAGGGTAGAAGGATGCAAGCATGAGAGCAGGGCTCCAGCACACAGAAACCAACCCTGCACCCCAGTGGCACCTTCCCTGATGGCCTCTGGATGTTTGCATCTTTATACTGCTAGAGAGGAATATTTTCCCAAACGTTGAGCATTCTGGCTGCTGCATTTCTCTCCTGTGTGTGGCTTCCCCATGTGTGGTGGAGTTTCAGGTTTACCATATTCTGGTCCCCATGCAGCAAGGAGACATACTGCAGTTGTAAAGTAGGTCATGGAAGCATGGACTCCTTCAGAGAATTAATGTCTCCTTCCTTGATTGCTGCAAGGCTTTGAGCTAACTCACTGTGGATTTTTTTTGTTCCACATCAAACAGTGTTTAGCAGATCAGCTGGGATGTTCCCACCACCAACAGCATTACAAAGGAAGCACATTTCAAACCCTCAGTTTTGTTTCCTTCACTCCTTACAGTCCTCAGACCCCTCCAGACAAACCTGCAGCAGAAATCTCCCTTTTTGCCTACTAACACTTCCCAATTACTTCATTATTTTGCTATCTAAGAAAATCTAGCATCCTGAATTTAAAAAAGAAACCAGTTTATTCAGAAACTCCTCCAGGGACTGAGGCTTCCAGAGCCCATTCTTTTGAGAAGATATTCTTCTTCTTCAATCTGAACAAGGCTATCAGTCTGCTTCCAGGCCAATCTCAGAAAGACAGCAGAGAGAGAATGATTAAAGACACCAAACTGAAGAGCCTGCTTCTCAAAAGGCTAGAGGGGCATCAAGAATACCAAGGGATCTCACTAAAAAGATACCTCCAAAGGCAAGAAAACCTGATAATCATCTGAGAAACAGGAAGGTTGTACCCTGCAGAGGAATCAAGGATCACATTAAAGTGAGAGTGTGACAGGGGACAGAGTGAACAGGGGAAATTAAAATGGGCAGCAGCTCAACTGGAAGAGTATTTTGAGTAGATATATAAATCTAGAAAGAAAAGGGCCATGCTGAAGGAGGAGAGGCAGGAAGAAATCAAAGGAGCCCTCTCCACAAAAGCAGATGGTGGAATGAAAAGGAGCATGCAGGGGAACAGGCACTGACATCAAAGCAGAAAGGGCTTCCAGGAGCAGGAGGGGACCAGAGTAGTAACTCTGGGTGGCACACAGGCTTTAAACCTCAGCCTTGGACCAAACCTGGGGCTACAGCATTAACTGCTGGACAAAGGAGAAAACATTTCCTCCTTCCCAAGGTGTAACAATATGTTCTCAGAACAATTCCACCAGCTCCCATCCCCCTCTCCCAGGTTTTATTTGCTTGAGAGTGCAGTTAGTCATTTCACCATTTATCTTCCTTTGCTTCTGGAGCAGCATGGCATTGCACTGCCACCATCCCTGGAGCTGCTGAAGCCAAACACCAGCCCCCTACTGGTTGCAGCAGCAAGCCCCTTACTGAAATCACCTTCTACTGGAATGCTAAACTTAGGAGGAACCAAAGCAACAGGCATGGAGAGATTGTTCAACAACACCTACACCTGAGGCTGCAAGTTGGCAGTAGGACACAAACCCCCATTTGGTGCAGAGAGCCCAGAGCTCAGACATGGAAAGGTTTTGCAGGGAGAGCTAACCCAAGGAAGTAAACAAATCCAAGAGGCAGGAAGAAACAGAGCTGACAGACACTGTACACCCAGCACCACTTCAGTGCTGGCTTTGGCAGCAAACACAGCTCCTCTTATCAGCCAAGATACCTCTGAAGTGGCTGGCAAGCTTCCAGCTAACACTCCACCACAGAAGACCCTCCACATTGTGTAACAGCCCTGCAGAGACCTCTTCACCATAAACCACAGAGCACAACTGCAGGAGACACAGCCACAGAGCATGGAGGCTTCCTGGGACACTCTGGATCCCAGCACTGCCCACAGAAACCCTCTGGGAACCTGTGTGCAATGCCCAGGCACCATGGCTGGAGTGTCAGAACTTCACTGATCTGTCCAAGCTCAACCATCAGCACTGCTGAGCCCTTCACACAGCTGCTCTGAGGAGGTCCAAAGGTGAGCACACAGGAGAACCTGTCTCAGCCTGAGGGTTGCCCACCACAGGCACTGGAAGAGACAAACCCCACATTGCCACCACTCTCTGGCAGAGAGAGCCCTGCTTTGCCCACTTTGGACTCTGTGCTGCCACCCTGCTTCCCTCCACACCTCCACTGCCCTTGAAGATGAGCTTCCTTCCCACTGCAGACCTTATCACTCTCCTCCAGGCCCCTTGCAGCTTTAAGGCTGGATTACAGCTGCACACAGCTGTTAGATCTCTCCTGTCTGAAGAACCTCTCTACTTCACAGTGTCAGATACAGAGCTCAAGAGTTGAGCAACAAAAGGCATCTTAAGTACATCCTAAGTACATCCTTTCTACCCTGCCTGTCCTCCCTAGCTCACCTGCTCCTTCCCAGCATGACAGAAAGCACTGAACTGAGAAAGCCTTAAACTCCAAATGGTCCAAGGAAAGGATCTCATGCCTCAGGATATTATTTCAACTGCCCTCAGCACACAAGGATCTCTCTCCCACTGCACTCTCCCTATTTCACTGCATTATTTACAGCCCAGTGAGTAGTTCCTAAATGGCAGTTGCTAAAGCACCTGCAATCCCCCAGCCACGTGTTGGCATGTCTGAGAAGGTATTTTCCAAATGGAAGTGTTAAAAATAACATTCCTTAGCCTCTCAAGTATAAAGTGTCTTTGTTTGCAACACAGATTCCCTTTGTGGCATAAGGACAGAGCTGTCTTCTAACCTCCAGTAGCTTTTGGACCAATCCAAGTTGCTTCTTCCAGCTGAGGAAGGTGAGAGATCCCAGTGAAAAAGCACCAGCAGCAGCAGATCCAAGTTCAGCCAAATCTCTCTATTCATCAGCTGTGTGCCACTCCAGAGGAAACAGGATGCAGTTTTGGTTTCTAAGCACCCAGTCCAAGTGGAGTAGAGCTCTGATACCTGCTTGGGCCCTCAGCCAGTTTGGTATGCCTGGCAAACACTCGGACAACAAGGAGGTGGAAGAATTCAGCAACAAAAGCACCTTTTGTTTGCACAACTTACTATCAGTTTATCTTTGCTCTTTGAGAAAGACACCAGAGGGGGATTCTGGTGGTGGTTGGTTGGTTGTTTTTATTCAAGCCCTACTCCCCAAAATAAAACAGAACAGGACAAACCCTGTGTACACAAAGGGCTGCAAATGAAGATGCTTGTTTCCAGCCACACTGGGATAACAGCAATTTCCATGTACCTCTCTGCCAAGGCATTTTCTCCACCACCCTCCTCGAGCAGAGCCCTTGTTGAAATTCAGTGGGGAGATTACTTCTCCTTTGGAAGGATTAGAGGACTTGAAGAGTAACTGCCATTCAATAATCCTCTGTAAGTATCTAATCAACCATAATGTAATTACCAGGAAGTTTTAAGAGGTCAGAAAGGTCTCGGCGTGACGTTACTTGTAAGAGAGAAGGTTCCTCCTCTGCTTGGGCAACCTCTCAGAAGGAGGAAAGGAGAAACAGAATAGAACACTTGAATCTATTGGGCATACTCATTTCCTACTCATTAAAAACCTCAAGAAATACACAGAGGACAAAGAACACCACAGGGCACCTGCACTTACTCTCTGTCTCCAACGGAGATCAGCTGCCAGCACGCACAGGCACCTGCTGTACAAGGGCAAAAGCATGCTGCTCTCCAGGCAGCACAGCACAAGATGCTGCTCCTTCAAGTGCATCTTGACATGAAATATCACACACAATCCTGAGCAGGGTTCATTTTCCAGCAGCCTAAAGGGGCTGCATGATATAAACTCTCTCTCTCTCAGTCAAAGCAACAGAGAGATGTTAGGAAGTGTCTGAACTTTCTTTCCTCGAGGCACTTCTAAAGGTCTGCCTAGACCAGAGGGAAAAGCCAACAAGGTCTCCAACTCCTGCCAGCTGCACCTACATGGATTCTCATTTTGAAGTCCCACATGACTCTAATGTAACAAAATGACAGCCATGAAAGTAGCTGATGGGACTTCTCAGAAGTGATCCTCTTCCCTTTCCCTCTTGAAGGCAGCGTGACTCAGGGTGAGTCTCCACAAGAGCATTCCTCAGAAAGCTCAAGTCCTGCCACATCCCCTTCTCTAGGCCTTGCAATAGCAGAAAGAACTCTCCAAGACCATGACACAATGCAAGGGGGTGAGGACTGGGGGAAGCAAAACTGCTGTCAAAGTCACAGTTGTGATGTTTTTGCCATGGCACCTAGCAGACGTTACAGCGACTGATAAATCTCACCAGAGATGAAGCATTACCATTTACCATGGCTTTCAAAGCTTCCACATCACCATTCTTCAACTGGAAGAACAGATTCCTCAGAGAAAAATACCCTCCCTCACTGTTCCACCTCTTCCCAGGTGCAGAGAGAACAGACAAGGCTCATGAGAGGGACCTCAGCTCTATTTTCTCCTTCTACCAGAGAATCATCGCAGCATCATAGGACAGTTTAGGTTGGAAGGGACCTTTAAAGGTCATCTGGTTCAACCCCCCTGCAGTCATCTTCAACCAGTTCAGGTTGCTCAGAGCTCAGTCCAACCTGACTTTGAAAACCCCCAGGGATGGGGGCAATCTCTCTGGGAAACCTGGGCCAGGGTCTCACAACCCTCAGGGTCAAAAATGTCTTTCTTCTATCTAATCCAAATCTCCCTCTTTAGGTTCCAAACCATCACCTCTCATCCTGTCCCAACAGGCCCTGCTGTACAGTTTATCTCCAGCTTTCTTATTAGCTCTCTTTAAGTACTGAAAGGCCACAAGAAGGTCTCCCTGGAGCCTTCTCTTCTCCAGGCTGAACGACCCCAAGACTCTCAGAATCATAGAACAGAAGGACAACACATCCTTTTATTATCTAGTATGTTAGGAATTCTCCCTAAGTCTCCTTTTAACAGTAGTTCCTCCTCGTGGCAGACAGAAGTTTGTCTCTTTAGAGAGCTGTTCTTGGTTATATTCAGAGTTGAAGACCTGGAGGGTTTCATTAAATTATTCTATTTATTTCATTAAATTTTCATAATGCATATAAAACTGTGAGCAGGTTAAGAGGGAAAGAAATGGCCTGAATTCAGACCAAGAAATCTCCACTGACCACTTCTGGGGACATCCTAAAATACCAGAAGAAACAAAATGCCTAAAGAAATCCAAAGGTAAGCCAAGCACAAAGAGAGGAAAAACCCCATGTGTTAGGCACAGTCAATGGCACAATGATCCACCAAAAGCAAGGACCAAAACCTTGTCTGTCAGCAGGGCCAAGGAAGAAGAGGTGTGGGGGCAACTCAGTTACCTTCTTGAAGAGGCGTCCCGAGTCCTCGCTGACCTGGACGAAGCGTGGGATGATGTTGTTGAGATAGATGTCACTGAGGGTGGTGTGATCCCTGCTCTCTCTCTTCACCTGATTGAGCAGCAGATTCCAGCAATTGACTGGTGACAGCACATTCTGATCCTTCCTGTGAGAAACAGAAAGAAGAATTGGAGAGGGCTTGACCTGAAGGGGACACAACGATTCTGCTCCTGCTGTTCTACACCTACAAATGCTGGATATCCAGCTCCAGGGTGTATGGATTTGCTGAGCTATGGCACACACAGAAAACACACCCCCAAGTTACACACAGCCAAGGGCTTTTGTCCTCCAACAAACAGACCAAGCAAAAGCAAGCCACACTATGCCAAATGTAGGCTCTTTCCAAGATTGTGTGCATCAATTACAGTGCCTGAGGGACAGCAATGGCTCCAGAGCCTGACAATAGGTTTCACAGCCCTGTCTCAGGCATCTGGGACTTAACCACAACAGAAAGATTTCAAGCATCCAGTGAGCTACACAGCATCTGCATAGGAAACAAAATGTTATGTTTCATATACACCAGCAATCATTGGCAAGCATCTCCATCTGTCCTGAGCAAAAGAGAAAGCAACACTGGTACCATAAGCTTTGTCTTCTCATCTTTGAACCTTCTCCACCTTATTCTGGCTGATTTGCTCTGTGCCCTGCAAATAAGCAATACCAAGGGCAGAAGGGGAGATGAGAGGAACCTCAGTTATTTTGGAGCAACATTGCATCTGCTGAAAGGAGCAGGTCATTTCTTAAGGCACCAGATGAAAGCAAGGAGATTGACAGTGATTTTGCACAGTCCTCCAGCAGCCCTGCAGCAGGCTTTGGAACTGGCAGGTCTAGGTGTAGCCTTAACTACATCACTTACTTCTCTCCAGATCTCTTCATCATTTGTTTACAGCACAGTAATATTTATTTAGACAAGAGCAAGTCAGATCTCTGGGGAAAAGCCAAAGCTCTTCTTGATGATTGGATGTGATTGTATCAGATTTCTTTCCTCTTAAAAGAAATGCAGCTTAATTTCCATTAAGAAAGGGAATATCCTGCACTTAAAAGGACAAGAAATGTCTGACAGCGTGCAAACATGAAGATTAAGCCATGGCAGATTTTCATTCTCCTTCTCCTGACATCAGTGGTTGGATTTGTAGTGCAATCTGGCTAATTTTAGATAAAGGAGAATAGTTTCAGAACAGCTGATCCTGCTGCTTTGTTTCTTTTCCTTCAAAGAATGAAAAGCTCAGGAAATGACTGCAGCTTGTGATCTGGACTGCTTCAAGGTTTGGAGAGAGTGTGTGTATAGTGGGGAGGGGGTATGGAAAGGATTCTGGCCTTTCAATTCTGCTGGTGTTTTGAGTTCAAAAACCAAAAAGACAAGAAAATGTGAGAAGGTCTAGGTTTTATTTACAGACAATATTTCCCTCTGCACTCCAGTGTCCTGCACTGCAGACACTGCTGGCCTGCAAAACCAGATGGAATGATCAAAATGCTGAACTGTACGAGGTTGGAACTGCCAGATGTTAAGCTTTATATATCAAATAGTTGCCCTCCATCTGTAATCAGTGTTTGCAGCATACCATTTGTTTGGTTAATATGCCAGAGAGCTAATTAGTAACTGTGAAAGCTGCCTAATAGAGCTGGGAATGGAGAGGTCCTGCCCAGGCTGCAGCCAGCCCTCCAAGGGCACACATGCTCTGCCTCCTGCTGAAATGGAGATGAACTTTGCCACCACCAGAAGGGAATATACCCTTTCTGTGTTTATTTAGGTGAGATAAGAAACACAACTTAGCTTTCTTGCACTCAGGAGAGGGCAGGAGGAGGAAAGGCATCTCCAGAAAGAGCTCTTTCAAGGCCCAGTGCTGGGTGGGAGGTGGGCACACACCACCTCTACTAACAGACCAGCTGTGGTTGAAGTAGAAGACAGAAGCAAACTAAATAGCACAGGAGGCTGGATGGTTGTGAAGAGAAGTTTATGAAGGACACTATTAGAGGTTACAAGTTGCTTGGTTTGCTGCTTTATAGCAGTGATGTGAAAGTACTTCACACACTGACTTAGTATTTGCTCTCTAAAGCTGGAAGAGCTCCAGCAAGTGAAAATGAACCAACTACCATAACAAGCTTGGGAATGAAACTTAGGACCAAAAAGCCCAGACCCTCCACCAGCTGATCTTGTTCTAGCTGTTTGAAATCTTGCCTCAAAAGCCTTAACAGCCTGTTCCTGCTTCAGCACTTTGCTGCTTCACCCTCTTCCTGAGGCTAGTGCAGCACAGACCTTCTGCAAGCAGCCAGCAGCAGTCCAGCTGCATGCAGCCTGCTAGCTTTGCCTTCTCAGGCTTTGCATCCTTCATCTCATCAACCACCTACCCAAAAACTCAGTGGCTTTGGTCCTTAATATCTCCCACTGCATCCTCCACCTCACTGGGAGTTTTTGCTGTTGACTCCACTAGGAGAACCAGGCTGCTCCTGGATACCCTCACTGAGGCACCAGTCCAACCCCACCTCGAGCAGCTTGGAAGAGCTGGGAGCAAGGACCAAGAGCTATGACTGCAGGCAAGAAGACAAGCAAGGGACCAAAGGTCCAGCAAGGACCAAGGGTCAGAACTCTAGGTAGGAACCAGAGAGCAGCACACTACAAACCCCTTGCCCTCCAAAGAAAGCCCAAGCCCCAGATGGGAAGCAGGAGAGCTGCAACAGTTAACTGGCCACCTCCCAGCTGTCCAGGCTGCCCTGCCACAGCTCCCAAGCTATTCTAAGGCAGCACATAGCCCAAATACCAGGAGCCCATGAAGAGCATGGTGAGTAAAGCTGCTGGTGTCCCATGGCGCCAGATGGGTTGTTGCCACACTGTGTGGTTAGACATGAAAGGGCATCCTGCAGCAGAAACATCAGCCCAAGCCCACATGCTTCCAATCTGCCACCAGGATTGTCACCTTCAGCTCCACACAGCCAGTACCACACCCTGAGCCCAACCTCCTGCAGGCACAGCTCTGCCCTTCAGGAGTTCATTCCTTTCCGTCTCCTGGTGTCTGCTGGTTTCACCAAGCCCTTCAGGACCTTGTTGAAATGATCTGCCTTGCTTCTGTACTGGCTGAGGGATTTCACAGCAAGGTTCTTGAGGGAAGCTAGTGAAACTCTTCCCAGTGCTGGCAAAAAGCAGCTCCAGGCAGGACTTAAGGGAGAAATGACACCAAGAAGAAAGGCAGTTGCTTGCTTCAAACCTTCCAAGTAGCCTTTAAAACCACACTCACATTAGGTGTTAAAGCACCTCCAAAATGCAGCATTTTCTGGGGTGGAAGACAGCAACAGTTTTCCCAACATTGAGCAGAAGTTATACAACTGTTTACAACAGGCCCTCTCCTACCAGAACCACAAGCAGATGGCACAGAAGCAAATTGTGATTTTCATTAACCATTTCAAATCTCCAAGGAGCTGGCAAATCTATTCTGCTTCCAGTTTCACATCACCACAGAGGAGGGATGAAAAAGGGAAGCAAAAGCTGCAAGAGGGACCATGGGGTATAACAGAGAAGGTTCTTGCAGGATGCCTGCAGTCAGTGATTGCCTCCAAGAAATAAAATTGATGAGACCTGGCTATGAACTTCCCCAAAGTGCTGCTTGATTTCCCATGCTCTGCAACTGTTTGATTCAAACTTTCCCCTCGAGGAGAAGGAGGAGGAGGAAGATGCCAAGATGCAGGTTTATTTCAAGCACTACTTATACTCATTTAAAGCTTGTGTGATGATAGTGAATCTAGAGAGCCTATTTAGGCTAGCCTAAATGACACCAGATCCCAGCAACTGGGAGTGTTTGGGAGCAAGAAGGGGAAGTTGTGCCCAGATTTTTAAGGAACCACAAAGTATGAAGCTCTCTGGTTTCTCGGGTGTTATCTTGATCAGGTCCCTCTGCAACTTCCACTTCAAAGGTTTCCATCACTCCCAAGTGGTCTGAAGGGAGAACTGAGCCTCAAGATTCTGAAATGCCTTCATTAAATTACTCATTCACCCAAGGAACTCAGAGAGAACCCAAGATTTATCTGCTTTGAGGCAAGCAGGAGAGAAGGACAAAGGCCAGTGCCACTTGGCTGTGCATTGCAAGGTGACCTCCTCCAGAGCAACAGCAGGAAAATTACCCTAAGAGACAACCTCCTGCCCCCATCAGAGTGGGAAACAAAACAAAGCACACCCACAAACCAGGAGTAGGAACATTAGGACAAAGGAATGAGTCAGATGAGAATGAAAATACTACTCAAGAGAGACACAGTTGAATGAACAGAGGCACAGCACAGCAGCCATCTGAACAGGAAACTTCTCCAGCCATCCTTCCTTCAGACTGAGGTGTTTAAAGCAAGTCTCCCAGTGCCACTGTTCCACTTCCCCTAAAACACTCAGGATCTGTTTCCAAGAGGCATGCAACAGACACTGCCAGACCTGGTACAACCCAAAGCAGTGAGGAAGGTGCTGGGAAACAAGGAACTATCAAGCACTCTGCAGGGTAACCTGCACACACGACCCTTTCATCTCACCAGTGAGCTCAGGTCTCCAAGCTCCACAGGATGCACACACTGCAGTACTGACCTCATGCCCAGCTCACCTGAACTACCTGCTAAAATTAGACAGGAGGTAAAAGGAGAGATGAAAATGTTCCTTTCAGACCTGTGTAATTGCCAAGTCCACCCCACAAAGCACCAGAGCCAGAGCAGGTGTTGGAGCAGAGGCAGCACTGGTTCTGTATGTACCTTTTCAAACCTCTCTGAATTTTGTCCTCTGCAAGAGTAGCTACAATCATACCAGTATTGCTGATGTGTTGAAAAATACCAAAAAGATCCTCCCTGGGCTTTTCCACCACTGATCCCTGGCTCTGTGGGTTCAGTGAGGTCACTCACTCCAGCCTCAGCTCCATCAAGAAGAATCCCAGGTGAAAACAGCCTATGAATAAAAGATCAATAAAATAGTAGCAGCAGCAGCAATGTAACTGAAGCCCAGATGACCCAAAGGTGCTGTTGACACCTCCCTCACAGGCTCTAGCATCTCCCCTTTAAAGAAACCATTTCACTGTTAAGAAGACTGAAGCTGAGCTTCTCCCCAAGCTGCTCATTCAAACCAAGGTTTGATTTTCCTTTCAAGTCTTCCTGACACAGCTCAGCATTAACTGCAGATCTGGAGACTCACAAGCATGGACATACATGCTGCTCCCTGCCCTCCTCTTCCAAGAGATTCCAGTTATGAACATCTGTTGTTTACAAGTGCTCAGCCTGAAGGTTGCCAGACTTATTCTGCATCTTCTACTTCAAGGCAAAGGCTGCCAAAAAGCCATCTGAATTTCATGCTGGGATATCCTGGACCTTCAGCTCTCCAGCTGACAATTGCTACTCAGTATCCTACTTCCAAAAATTATCTTGATGTAAAATATGGCCTTAAAATAGCACTAAAATGGCACTGTCTTATCTGTTCTTTCCTTTTTTTTTTTTGTTCCTTTTGTGTGTGTTTTTCTCCCTTGAATCACTCAAGGTTGGTCACAGTTTTCATATTGGTAACTGATTATTTGAATAGGCAAATATCTCTAGGACAAAAACCACATGAAATGGGAGAACTGAAGCCTGGAGTTCAAGGTTTCCCTGCAGTGGGGGAGAGCCTTCCTCTAAGGATGGAAAGCAGAGCCACCCCCAGCACTGCTGCTCACAGACACCCCTCAGACCCCCCAGGCAGGATGGACACCTGCTGAAGTGGGTGCTCAGATTTAGCTCCTACACCAGGGACCCTTAGCTAGGCAGATCTTTAAGGAGCAAGGACTACATCAAAACTGGGACCAGCAAGCTCTCGGTGAGGCACTGGCCCAGGTTGCCCAGAGAGGTGGGAGATGTCCCAGCCCTGGAACCATCCCAGCTCAGGCTGCCTGGGGCTGTGAGTAACCTGCTCTAGCTATAGGTGTCCCTGCTGACAGCATGAGGCTGGGACCAGATGATCTGAGGGTCCTTTCTAGCTCTAACTGGAGCTGGAAGGCTTGGGCTGGGAAACACATTCTTCCTCCAGGCCTTATATCTTCTGCAAGGCTCTTTACCAGTGGGGACTGAAGAAGCTTTACCAAATATATACATTTTCTATGACTATTCTCTTTAACAGTCCATTCTAATTGAAAAACCACTTCTGTAACAGAGTAGGCAAAGTGAGGTCTAAGCCATGGCAGAGTAGTTAAAAGCAAGTAAAACCTGGGATATATCCAACTGTCAGCAGCTCATATGTCACCTTGGCTAAAGCAATCTGTTCCCCTTCTTCAAAGACATGAAATGAGAATAACACACACCTACCTCTGTAAATCATGCTAGGATGCTCCAGGGAAGCTAGCTTCAAACTGCAATGTGCAAACACCCTTTAAGTCCATCACCAGCTACACACAATTTGCCACCAAGATCCAACCACCTACACTTTGCAAAGCCATCTGGAAACTGAAGCCACCTGAGGAGCTGACCCTCTGCCACTGCCACAGCTAAGGAACACAAACCCCATGCAATGCACTTGTTGGAAACCCACCAGGAGCCTGCACTTCCCATTGCTCTTTCCTTTAAGCATGTGCTTGTTACCAGCCTGGAGATGGATGGTGGAGGAAGCCACACAATCCAATTTCAAGGGTCAGCCTGAAGCCTCCTGCCCTTGACAGCATTCCCTTAAATGAACACATTGGGAGCAACTTGGCAATTCCATAATAGCTCTCAAGTATGAAAGCAGATGCAAATTACAGGGTTGCTGCCTGACAGATTTCCTCCTTGCCAGTCTGGTAGGAGATCTAAAAACAACAAGTGACATGGGGAGCAGGCACTGAATGATATGGTACCTTCTGACATAATTACCAGGTTATCAAAGGAACATGCTATTACTGTGTATTTATAGGGTCACAGGCAGGCAATTAGAGAGGAGCCACCCAGCAGGGCACATCTTGGAGCCATGTAATACCAGGCTCCTCAGGAGGAGAGAGCTGATGCTTGGCTTTGATCAGCTGGCCTTCTGGGGACTTCCAAAGGAGATTACAGCTTCAGCAGCCACAGGAAAGACACCAGCCAGGTTACTCCTTGCTATTCAGACAGAGCAGTGTTGGGGAAAGGCAATTAGAATTGGAATTGTTTCCCTACTACTGATCCTCCTGGTATTCCAACACATTTCTGAATGCTGCAGTCAGCAGACACAAAGGACCAGAGAGGTCAAACAGATGGAGCTACCCAGGCCAGGCAGCTCCAGGCACACAGGGCCCAACAGGTCATAGAGAAGCACCCAGGCCAGGCAGCTCCAAGCACACATGGCCCAACAGGTCATAGAGAGGCACCCAGGACAAGCAGCTCCAGATACAAATGACCCAAGAGGCAATAAAGATGAAGCTACCCAGGACAAACAGCTCTACCCCCATGTGCCCCTGCTGTGACAAACACTGCCTACAGACCTAGAAGCCTCTTAGCTAAGAGTTGCTTTTGGGGTTTTTTTCCCCCCACTTTTTCCAACTCTTGACCAAATTAAGAGTTTGTACAGTTGGGACTCAGACCTTGCAGGGCTAACATCTTCCAACAGCAAGATGTGTTTCTGCCAGGAGCTATCTGCTGCTCAGGTAAGAGAAATCAGGAGCCTGAGCAGTGTTAGCCCTCTCTCTGCAGAGACTCAGTACCAAGTTTGAGTATTTTGGGCAGTGCCCTGGACCTGAGCAGAAAAGCATCACATTTAATTCAGAAACTGAAGTGAAAGCTTCATGTGCTGATCAAGTCACCTGCCCAATTCAGGCTACACTCAATACCTAGAATATTTCAAGGCAACTATGTTCAGGCACAACCTCAGCAAGGTACAAACAGCTCAAAAACCAGGGGCAGGGCTCAGAGGGGAAAACACATTAGAACAAATCAACAAATATTGAAAGCCTGTAGTGTCCCAGTCAAGCACATTTCATTGACATGAAGCCTGACACCATGCAGGATGCTGTTCAACTATGCTAACAACTTCCACATTACAAATTCATTCTCAATCTCAAAATAGGAAGGAAGCTTTAGACGACTTTCCCAACACTGAAAGCCAAACACAGCACATTTCTGATGGACTGTTTTGGACCAGGGAACAGAAACAGAACCACCTCAGTTATCACCAGAAATATCAGCCAAACAAACTGAAAAAGACCAAGCATAAAGCAGAGGAAAGTTATATTTGAGACATCATTTCTTTAGTGCCATCCTGAAGGCATGGGCAGAGTATGTGCAGCTTAGAAAAACACTTTCACTGTAAAGGAAAAGGAAAAACCCCAACAGCTTAAGACAATTACAGCTCTACAGATATGCAGAGTAACTCCTCTCCAGCCCATCAAATAGCTGTGCTTGGGAGTGCTGCTGTCCCAGCAGTGTGGCACAATGGCTGCTTTACATCAGAACGACATCAAAGCTGCACAGAAAGGAAACTAAAACGGTGCCTATTTAATGGCTTTCACAAAAAGAGCTTCTAGGGAAAGGGAAAGCTGCTGTATCCTCAGATCCCTCCAAACCCAGCAACAACATGGAAACAAACACAGGGATAATGGCTGGACCCAAACAATGCTAACAGTGACGTTGTATTTTGGGTGGGGGCAGACCCAGATGGATCCTCTCAGCCCTATCTGTCCAAGGCAGAAATGATTCAGGTCCCAAGGCTGCTTTTGCTCCATGTTTTCCCCAGCTGCTACCCTGACAACAAAACCCTACAGGCTTGTGAACCTCTTGGCCATCAGCTCCAGGAGTCCCGTGGCTGTGGCTTGGTGCTAGCCACTTCCTCACTGGGCTGATGTCCCCTTCCCAGGCAGCCTGCACCAGCCTCTTCCTCACCCACAGATCCTTCTCCTGGGAGAAGCACCTGCATCCCTTCCTCCAGGCAGGAGTCAGCAGTAAATCAGATGGCTCTGAATCCATGAAACCACATTCCATATGTGTTTGTCATCCCCACTCAAGCAGCTAAGTGAGGAACAACCACAGGAGCATGGTCAGACCTACCTGTAAGTGATGCTTCCAAAGCAGGGGAGACAACTGCTTGTCAATAAGGACATCTTCACCTTCTAATTGAGTCCCAGCAGCCTAGGATCTAGGGATACCCCCTCCCACAAAGGGCACAGCTCCAGCTGGAAGTACTCTTGGCCTCATTTCTCTGCTGTTTTGAAGTGATTGTAGCAGAGATAACACTCAAATCCTACACTGAATATGCATGGGCTATCCCAAGCAGAGAGCTGCTGTGGCAGATCACAGCATGGAACAGATCAGAAACAGTTACCCTTAAAACACACAGACCAAAGCCACTGACACTGAAGGACATCCTGGCTTTGTCCATCCTTCCAATCTGTGTACAGCTCTGACCACCTCCCCAAGAAAATCCCTCCTTTTAGGTGTGCTAATTGTTATCATTCCATTCCCTATGGACAACATATGACCTACTAGGCATTACTGACATGAAGTGAGCCAGCAGGCTGTGCAGAAACACAACCTGGGCTCTGTGTGGAACACACAACACAAACCTGGAGACATTTTACTGTGCATTCAGAGCAGGGCTGGTACCTCCAGTCACTACAGCAGCTCTCCTTTTGCACGCCTACTCTTCTGAACACACCTACAGGGGGGGGAAAAAGGGCAAAAAAACCACAAAAAAAAGGCAAATACTCTACTTGAACTGCTGGTCTTTGGTGCTCCTAGTTTTAGCCAGGAATCTCTCAGCCAACTTCTCCAGATTCCTTGAGTAATCCATCTCAATCTCTGCCTTCTTGCGGAAGAAATCCTGCAAGTCCTGCAGTAACTGGACCCGAAGCTCACACTGCTGGTCAAGGCATTTCAGCTGCTCTACCAACTGGGCACGGATCTCTGCAACAAATAAAAGCACTAGAGATTAAACAAGATCCCAGGAGAGAACACCACCATCCAAATTCCCCAGTAAAACAGAGGTGAAAATGTTCCCTCCCTAGGAACGTATCAGCAAAGCTCCAGGATGATGAACTGTGTCTGGAGACAGAGAAGGATTGGGATTGCAGCTGGGATGCACCAGCCAGAGGAACACCACCCCACAAACCTGCTGCACACACCTACAAGCAAAGCTTTGCTGCTGAAAAAGCACCAGTTTTGAGTGTCAAGTGCATTTTTGGCATCAAGGAGAAGTGGTCACTGCCTAAAAATGTACTGAATCTGAGTCTGGAAAAAGGACTGAATGCTGCAATGCTCCATGCCAGAAAATCACTTCAGGGAATTTCTATCCAATTCCTTTGCAGACTGCTCCTGATGCAGAAACAAGGCATTGTGCATACTGGGGCACTCCCCAAAGGCACCAAGTTTGGATTACTCTGTTAGTTCCTGAGTCTCCAGCTGTGCTGCTCTCATTACAAACCAAGCCATGCAAAGAGATAAAGACACTCCTTCAGAGAGCCATCCTGACAGCACTTCCCACCTGGGAATTATCTCCAGGAAGACTCCTCTTCTTTTTAAAGTCTCTGCAAGTAACATATCTACATCTGAAGCACCCAAAAAGCACAGAGATCTAGGTGTTAATATTGTTATTATGAGCAATCATTCCAGAAGGTATCCATTTGCACTAGCAGGATATTTGAGCAGCATTCAAACATGGCATAAGATATGAGACCTTCTCCCATCAGCCCTTTAAGGCAGGGTGGTGTTCTCCTCACCTTTCTGATTCTGATCATTCAGAATTGGAGGGACAGAATAGTGAAGGGACTTGCTGATGGCAAGAACACAGAGCAGAAATGTTTCAGAGAGTCTAGAAATGCAGAAACATTCAGTGATGCAGCTAGCAGAGGTTACTTGGCTTTAACACAGGCAATAAACTCAACATGAAAACAATAAAATCATCACTGTTATCTACAGGTCTTTGAGCACTCAGACTTTAGAGATGCCTGCTATTGCTTGGCTGTTCTTATTGCTCTTTCCAAAGGTTTTCCAGGATGTGTTGTTCCAAGCTGGATCCAGACTCAGCAATAGAAGTACCACCATTCAGCTCTTGAGTGTGCACAGCTTTGTTCCTCTCTAGGCACTGAACTGCAGGCACCCACAACTTCACCACAGCTCAAGATGTGCATGGATCAGTTTCCAAATGCAATTTCTTGGTCAACTACCTCACTGCCAACTCCTGAGATATGGAATAACAGAAGCCAGCTTGGTCTCCTTGCTGTGTTCTCCTTTTGCCCTGAAAGTGCCCAAGCACTTTCCTCTTTCCATGCACCACGAGTATCAGTTGCCTTGAACTGTGCTCACATCTGCAGGAACAAACAGCTTCAGCAGGTCCAGGAGGCACAAGGAAGAACACAAGTCTCTTTATTTTAGGGACATGTGGATACAAACACAGCTCCTAGCTAGGCTTGCCAAAAGAAAAACAAGATCTGCCAAAATGTGGGGTTTGCAAGCATGAAGATGACCTTGATTAGCACTTCAGTTTGATAGTGCCACTCCTCTGAGTCTGGAGCAGCTACAGAAGGCGTGGGTTCATCTTGGGCAGGACCCAGCACCAGCTCCTCCTCCTCCAGGGCTGGCTCCAGGGGTAATGCAGGACCAACCCCAGAGGAAGCTATCAGGACCTTCTACCCTGCCCCAGTGGCAGGGCACAACCCTGGGTCTGCAAGGGAAGGCAGCACAGGGGGGCATGGTCAACACCAGCTAAAACCTGCAGACTGAGTTTCTTGCAGGTTTGGGAAATTTCTTTATTGCTTGCTCAGTTCCAGCTAGCAAAAGTATTTTAGGATTAGCAAGGGCTGGGAGGGGCATGGGGAAAGAACAGATACTTCTGCACCTAGATCTACCAGCCCTAATTGAAATCCTTGCAGCTGATGCTCAACATCATCTTCATTCAGCTTGGTCCCCAGTTACAAAACTACTAACAGATTGGTGACAGCTTTAGTCACCTGCAAGGTGACCAGGGCAAGGTGACCAGGGCAAGGTGACCAGGGCAAGGTGACCAGGGCAAGCCCTTTCCACCTGTGCCTTTGTCATGAAGACTTCCATAAAGAAAAGGAGGTGAAGCAGCTAGACAGTAACAGCACCAGCCTGGACAGTAAGGGAGTGTTTCCCTGCTGCAGTGAGTCAGTCTGCCTAGTCCTCAACCTGACACTTATCTGCAGGTCTGACATTCCAGGGAGAACATCCTTCCAGGCAAGAAGTGGTAGAAAACTCCTCCCCCCTTCGTGTCTTCACCCTTTCCTCCACAAAAGGGATGGCCCCGACACAGAAATGATTCTATGACCTTTCCAGAAGACACTGGACAAAGACACTCATTTTAACAAGCTGTGGCTTAGTGCCTTGACCCATGTAAAGGTATCACACAGAGGAAACACTGGAGCAGATCTGGCATTTTCTGCTTAGCAGGTGAAGCAAGAGGCACAGAACTCAACTGCAGCCAATCCCTTCCTTGGAGAGGAGCTCTTTCTGCATTTAGGGCTCGGCCACCTGCACAGTGATATTCTTCAGAAGTCAGCTACCCTATTAGCATGGGCAAGCAGCAGGCATCACGTTCACAAAGAGGACTGGAGTAGGAGTAGACAACACAAGACACAGCTCAGACAGGTACTGGTGTGGCCACCCACCTCTCCTCCTCTGTGCTATAGCTGCTGGGTCTTTCCCAAGGGCAATGGCCTGGCACACTAACACACTCCATCAGTCACCTTCTGGAGCAAGAAACTAGCTCCAGGAGAAAACACAAATAGAAAGAACCACCTCCACCAAACGGGTCACCTCAAAGACCAGAAGATCAGCAGAGAGCACGTATTGTAATCATAAAGCTACAACAAAGCTCCAGCTCTTGGTTCTCAAGGTGGGACACTTCACAGACAGCTCTCCTGCAAGCACTAGTAACCATTTCCTGCAGGGAGAAATTGCAATCTCAGCACTTTCTGGTATAAATAAACTGGGTGTTTTGGAGGGGAGTGGTGGCAGCTGATGGGGCTGCCTGCAGGGGAACAATGAGCCTTTCAGCTCCAGCTTATCGACTGGGTGGCGCTGGGCTGGAGAAGGGCAACCTTGCTCATCTTTCACAAGCACACCACACAGCCCTCTGCCACAAAATCAAAATCAAGAATGCAGGAATTTCCTGAGGCTTACACTGGGCTTTCTGGAGGATGAAGTCTCTGCTTGTTTTCCCATTGCTTACACAAGCAAAGGATATTTTTTTCAGCCTTAGCCTGAGATCATAACCACGGCAGAGCCCAGGGCAGTGCGTGCTCTAACCCGCAGGTCACCTCATTACACAGGACCTTCTCACGTCTGCAGTCACAACAACCACTTTCATTTTGAATTCACTGCTTTCACAGCTTTTAATTTACACAGGTTATTAGGTTAACAGCCTCTTTAAACACCAGAAAGCCTTCCACCTCCTTTCCTCTTCTAAAACTTGTAGACCTGAGCAATCCCACCCACTGGGATCATTCAAGACAAAGAACAAGGTCCTGAAGACCCTTTTCCTGCTGTCAATGCTTCGAGTGCCTGAAGGTGAATGTTTAATTCTAGGTCAAGATGCCTGTAGTACAATTAGGATTAAACACCAGGTATTCTTTTTCTCACACTAAGCCTTGCCCTGCAGGGCAGAATCCCTCCTATTGTACTGCAAGCTCACGTGGCTGACAACTACATCACTGAAACCTTCCTAGGAGGAACAGGTAACTCCTCCATCCCTTTGAAACAAACTATTTATTCACTTCCATCACCAGACCCTAAAGTCACGTTGGCCCAGGCTGTCCAGGGCAGTGGTGGACTCACCATCCCCAGAGGGATTTAAAAGCCATGGAGATGTGGTGCTGAGGGACCTGGTTTAGTGGAGACTCGGCAGCCTTAGGTCAATGGTTGCACTTCATGACCTCAAGTCTTTTTCCACCTCAATGATTCTGTGATCACAGAACAATTACTCCTAGAGCAGGTGGATCCATACACTCTGACTGGCACTAGTCCTTGCTCTTCTACAGCATGCAACATCCAGCTTCTGAAAAAGAATTTACCCAAATTATTTTGGGGGTGGGGTGGGGGCCTCAAGCATTCCATAAAATGAAAGCTGGAAGCATGGAAACAAAGACATTTCTGTACCAACTTGTTGATTTTTCAGAAGGTCATTTATAGAGCTAGAAGGACAAACCCAGACCTGGGAGATCTCCTTGCCCAGTCACTTCCCATGCTCTGAACAGCAGCATCTCCCTAGGCAGTTTCAGCTCCTGCCAGCGCTAAGCTTTGACCGCTCTAGCTGGAGAGCAGCAGGGTGAACCCCAGCCTGCAGAGCAGAGCACCAGGAGATCAAGCTCCATCTCCATGGATCTGCACTGGAGCTTTCTCAAGATGTTCCCACCCCTATCCCAAATGCCATGCTGTATAAAAAGATGCAAGCTTGGGAAAGGAGTGGGATGACAACAAAACAGAAGCAGCAACCCCCAGCTCCCGCCCAGATTACACAGCAAGCCTCTCACCCACACAGATCCGCTCCACTGGCAGAGCTCAGCTCCAGAACCATCCAGACTCCTGCCTTCCCCCAGTGGTCCCCCATGGCTGCTCTGCCAGGAGCAGTCCTTCCTCCCCTGCTCATGCCAAATAAGCTCAACATCAGCAGGAGACATGTCAAAAGCAAAGCAAAGCAGAACCAAGCCATGAATGGGAAGGTGGAAGGCAGCAGACTCACGTGTAGCTGGGTGACTCCTGAGGTCTCAGGACCCTGCCCAGCAAGTGAGAAGCAATTAGGCAGAAGGACTGGAAGACATCAAGCGTTAAATTACATGCACAGCTCTAACACAATCTTATCTTTCAGGCTACTTGGCAGCATATGAAAGACAAAGCAGTGCAAAATGAACAAAATCTCCACTTCACACAGAAAGCTGAAGCAGTAATTTTAGATCCTGAGCCTTGCCTGTGATGAGTGGCACTTGGGGACATGGTTTAGTGGCACGGTGGTGATAGGTTGACAGCTGGACGTGATCTTAGAAGTCCTTTCCAACCTTAATGATGCTGTGAGTTTCTTAAATGCCATCTCCAGCAAGCTGCCAGGCACTCACTGATGAACATCCCAGGGAGACAACAGGACACAGGCACCCACCTGCCTCCCTTCCCAAACCCCAGGGAAGTTTAGGCTAAGATCATGTTTACTTTAATGTTAAAACTACATTCAGTTCCACCCAAAAAAAAAAAGACAAAATGAAAGAACCAACAGTACAGCTTGGAGTAGAAGTTAAAAGCATTTAAGTCCATAAGTAAAGTTTAAGAGCATGCTTTGGATGATGTCTTTTGACATATTCCCAGCACATGACTAATTGCTAGGAGTTATTCACATTTCCCCTACACCTTTCCAGAAGTGAAAGACTTTGTAGTTTTGTGCAAACAGCCTCCATGTTTCATTCTTTGGTAGATGATGACCAATAGGGCTGTGACAGATGACAGACAAGAGCCCAACAACCCAATGGCTGGGAGGTTTAATGACTTGGAAAAGCCTTTCTACAGCAACAGCAAGAATTGCACAGAACCAACTGTGTTCCTAGCCAAAAGCTGTTGATCACCACAGCCTTAAAAAAAATCTCCCTGGTAAACTAAAAAACAGGCTTTGAAGTGAAAATGACAGGAGAGGAGGAAACACAGCCTCTTGTTTAAGGCTAGGGCCAGGAGGCAGATCCAGGGTCAGGTTCATCATCCTCTCAGAAGCTGCATGCCCTGGAAAAGGTAAATTTTCCTTTAAAAAGCAGGATATTCCTTACCCACTTGAGAAATATCAGCATTGGGTAGTACACAGTGCCAAGAACCCCTTTCTAGTCACAAGTATCTGAAGAGAATCACAGGCTTTAGTGGCTGAAATCACTTCTTAAGGTGGCTAGAGCTGTTTGAGGTGTAAGATGAGAGCAGCAAGTCGGTGAAGAGGAGGAAGAGGACGCGAGACATGCTTAGGAGTGGAAATTAAGGCTCGTCTGAGTGAAGCACTGAGGACACTCATCTTTCATTTTCATACCTACATCATCACATATTTGCATCACTAATTACTTGGGTCTACCAGCATCACTAATTACTTGGGTCTACCAGCTTTTCTAGGCACCACCAGAGTCCCTTCAAGCAGCAAGGCAGCAGACACTCTCTGCCTTCATGACCTCGCCTGGTGCCTCCAGCACAACCAGGCCCTTCCAGCACCCTCCAACCTGAATCCCACTGAATGCAACTAGCTGAGACACTGCTTTTCCATCTCCCTACCAAAAAACCCCACTCATCTGCAATTCACAGACTGCAAACTGATGCAAGGCTTCAGATCTGCAATGCTTTGAAGGCAATGCTCAGAATGATGCAATCAACATGTTGACAAAGTTACCAAGGCATCTAATCCATGCAGGATTCACATTAAACATTTAGAGTTTATTATCTGTGTCTAATGAAACAGCCATGAAAGGCTCCTTTGCCATTAGCAAAACACAGTCCATGCTGTTGACTTTTCAAGGAGGATGTTTAAACCCAAAATCCAGATTAAGTTACCTCCTGCAGGGATTCATTGCCCTAACTCCAGAGCAGAGGGTGGGGAACTCCTCCTGCGTGCACCAAAGTCCTCATCTCTCTTAACTCACAATGCACATAAAATCTCTGATGTAGATACAGTGTTTAAGTTCTCTCAGGTAACAAGAGACAAGATGAGGTGAAATGGCCTCAAGTTGAGTTTAGATTGGATATTAGGAACAATTTCTTCACTAAATAATGGTTAAGCACTGGCCCAGGCTGCCCAGGTCCTGCCCAGATGGAGTCACCATCACTGGAAGGGTTCAGAAAACATGGAGCTGTGGTGCTGAGGGCCATGGTCTAGGGGTGACCTGGCAGTGCCAGGTTAACAGTTGGACTCAAAGATCCTAGAGCTCTTTCCCAACCTATGACTCCATGATCCATCAGGCAGTATTCTATTCTTAGGTTCTACAGCTGTGGATTCAGAACAAATAACAGTTTATCAATACATTTCAACCCAGGTTCAAGCAGGAGGAGCATTACAACTGCTCCTGCCCACAGGAAGTTTCACAGCTATTTTGGGATCATCTGTACTCAGTTAAAGGTTTCCCCCAGACAACATCAAGCCAAAAAAACCCACCAACCCTCAGACAAACCTTTGCTTATGCTTTCCCATTCTTAATGCTGGATAAGATACTATAGGCAAGTAGTAAAACTGCACTTTACCTCTGGTTTGCAGCATGGATTCATAGAATAAACCATTTAAGTCATTTTGACAGACTTTTAGCATCACCAAAAGCCAAACCCAAACACACAGAGTTCATCTCTTCAGTACTCAGCAAACAGTCCAAGCTGATGAACTCTCTGTAGCCTTCAGTACCAAGCACCCCAAGTGCTAGAGAGCTCTGGGAAGGCAGAAATTGCTTTGGGCCCATTAAGCAACCTGAAGTAATATATTCTCCAAACAATTCTTTAACCCTTATTTAAATGGTTTCCTGTCCTTCAGGGTGATGAAGCCAACACTGCCCAGATGGCCAAAAATCTGCTCAGTATTTCTAGTGTAAGGAGGTTGGGTTTTTTCCTGCTTTAAATGTCCTTTCCACTTCTGGCCCAGGGCAAACCAAGTCTCCCTGCAGCAGCAGGCTCTCAGGTATCTCTCAGCACACTCTCCTGCTGACCACAGAAAGAAGAGATTCTGTCCTCAAACCCTGATCAGTTAACTGCAAAACAGCACCAAAAAGTGGTCAGCAGTGCAAGGAGCCTGGGCACGTGCTGCCAGTTACAGAAGTCAACAGGAGGGAATAAATGCAGTGAGGAATAAAACCAAGCACATGCTGGACACTTCTGCAATCAAATGAGGCCTGATTTGTCACAAATCCAAGGCTGGCTACCACCAAAATGTAAGAGTCTGGATCCTTTTGGGGAGAGAGGACAGGAGTGGGGATTTCCACTGGCTATTGCACAAGACACTCACTCTCTGGGGAAGAGAAGTTTAACTCCTGCTTCCCAACCAGCCCCAGGACAACCCTGTCCTTCCTGACCACCTTCCACTTCCAACACTTGCTGTGTTCTCCCACACTCCACTGACATCACTACTTAACACTCGAAACACCACAAAAAGAAGTCACAAAGGAATGAAATACCAAGGCTGGGGAAGGCTCCCAAGCTGTGATCCATCCTGAGCTTCCCCACAGAGCATCAGAGTCTGAGAATTAATCAGACTGACCAAGAAGTGTGGGAAATGTAGAGAAACACCCTTCAGAAACCAGGCTAATTCATTTGCAAGCAATGAGCTGCTTGGGTGTGGAGAGAGGGAAGGAGGGAGGGGAGCCAGGTCCTCATGGCTCTTCATTTCAAAACAGGAGGAGATTTGAATGAAGAATGTTGCACTGCAGTGTTTCATGCTGCACAAAGGCAGGTAAATTCCTCTGTAAAGGGAGAGGCTGCTGGCTCTTGCTTTCAACAGAAGTGTCTATTCTAGAATGGAAATCCATCAGGAAGAGACAGAAGAACAGGTCTGTGAGACAAAAGCAGAGGCAAGATGCTGCTGACCTGGCTAGGCTCTGCTGTGGGACACCACCCTGCTCCAGACCAGCCTCCTTCAGTTCTTGGTACCATCATTAGTGTGCTTCAGAGAAAGCACTCTGGAAAACTGCACCTTACTGAGGAAAGCCAGAGAAAAAGAAGAAAACCAAGGCACTAGAACTGCATCCTGAATAACCAAGCAGCAGGAGATGTAGGATCACTTTGCATTTCATCATCCTGCAGTTTCTCCGATGCCATTACACAAAGCACAGCAAGAAACCCCAACAAAACCTGGAAGAGTGGATTGTAAAACCCAGAACCAGAAGCATGAGCTTCAGCTTTCACTCAGATGCAACACAAAGTGGGCTGGTGATCTCTTTGCTGTGGTGATGAAGGATCTGCCTTGGTCCATGCCATTCACTACCTGCCATCAGAGGTTCAAAGCAACCTTCTTCATTCCTAACTCCTGCAGCCCTGCTCAAGGCTTTCACACACCCAGCTTCACAGGCAGGGTCAGGCTCCTCCAGGCCACTGCCTCTTCCCTCTGGCCAAGGAGGGCAACTGGTTTCCATTCCAAACACTCCTACTCCTTCAACAACTAATTAAGCCTGTACCTCACTTTCTCCATTCATAAAGCTACTCAGGACACCAGACACAAGAGCTCTGGGAGCATTCAGGAAAACTCAAGGTAAACAGCATCCAGCAGCTGCAGAAACATTCCTTTCCCATTCCCCAGAATACACCCCCCACAAGGGATGGTGGCAGAGCTTTTGTCAAAAGAGCTCAAAAATATTTGGGTGTCACTGAAATACTCTTCTCATGCTACTCTTTCTGCCCAGAACATGTCTGCACCCAAACTCCAAAAGGTGGATTTTAGGGTGAGGAGAAAGGAGACCTACCTCCCCCCCCCCCCCCTTTTACCAATTTCACTAACATTTCTCCCTGGTTTCCTGCAGTCTCTGCTGTATTTTCCTGGCCTATTTTGGAAACAGTTTCTCTTTGCAGCTCCCCAGCAGCCCTTCACAACCACTGTTCCTCCTCCTGAAGGCTGCTCCCCAAGACAAAGGAGCTGTTTAACAGCCACAGCTCCAGCCCAAGACTTTATGGATGTCTCCATTCTAACTGAGCATTAACATCTCCTTTCCTGGTGGTGATTCAAACAGAAGTGAATCAACTTCTTTTTTGCCTTCTAAACTGTTGCCTTGAAGCGTTTGATCTGCATGATGTCAAATACTGTGAGGAGTTTATTTTACTGGTGGAACAGTACTAAACTGAATTGAATTATTCATCAGGAACATGTAATGTGATCATTATTTCTGGCATTTGCCATATGTTCTCACTGCTCCAATTCACTTCAGGAATCCCAAATTAAACTCACAATATGCTATACATCACTGGACTACCATGTTCATATGCATGCACACACAGAAACATCTAGAGGTGAGAAAGTGGCATCCATGCACACACAGACAGATGAAATCCTCCACAGTGCTAATTGTTTCCTCAGGAAAACAATCCAGGGATGGACCAAACTCCCCAGACCCAATCCCCAGCTGCCTTTGGTCCTGCTGCAAAAATGGAGCTAATTGAACAGTATAATTAATTCCCATTTCTCTGTCTGTCAAGCGCTCCAAAGGTTAAAGTCTGGAAGTGCTGAGAGACACTGGGATGCAAGAACCCAGAAACAGCAATGTGAAAAATCATTCTTTCTTCCCCAGGACCTGAGATCTCCACTCTAAGACACAAAGACTTCATGAAAAGCAACATCAAGTGCATTTCTCAAATCAAGAAAATTCTAGAACAAAGTAGCAATTAACAAGTTCTATGTTTTTAATATCTTCAGTGAAAGGAAAATCCTTTGGTGAATTATGTCACATATTTAGAGATACAAACAGAATGATTAATGCTGGTGTCTAATTTAATTTCACCTCAGGATTTCTTCTCCTCCCTCTCCTCTTTGGGAACTAACACGTTAACATGCATAAATGATCAAGAAATAAATGAAGAGGAACAAAAAAGGACATGTAAATGCTTCTCAAGCACAGCAGAGCAAATCTCAGAATCCCTTCCAGCAGACTGCCAGCTTCCACAGCTCCCTTAGGCAGCCAGGGGAAAGAGAGATAAATGTGGGGGCTGCTTTTTTTTCATTGCATGGATGATTTCCACCCTTGCTTTGTGCTGAAGTTGCCATTGGAAAGAACCAACGTCAATTTACCTGGAATAACTCTTCAAGATACCAAAAAAGGGAGGAGGATGAGGCCCCATCTGAACATCTGGCAACTCTGTACAAGCAACCCTTGAGTCTGCACCGCTATTCCAGAGGCATCCTGAAGCCATCCTGGAAACAAAAGCCCTTTCCCCGGTACCACCACCACACTCCCCTCCCAGCCCTGGCTGGCACCACCCTTTGAACCTGCCACAGCCCCAAAGCAGCCGGCAGAGCCGAAGCCCTCCCCCCTGCCAGCGCCCAGAGCCGAGGGTCCCCCGGAGAAGGGAGGCTGGAGGTGCTCCTGGCTGCCCACAGCCTCACAGCAGGGATGCACCCACCTGGTCGGGCACGAATAACCCAGCGAGCACCCAAGGCAGCGGCAGGCCAGCAGCCCGGAGACTTGGACCAGTGAACCATGAAGGATCTCTGCAGCCCTCCTCCTCCTCCTCCTCCTTATGCTCCCGTTCCCCTCCCCGCTGCAGCACCGGGCAAGGCTCTCAGTCCATCGAGAAGGTAGGGAGGTGACTGTCCAAAGAAGTCAACAAGGTGAGTCAAATATAGTTCAGCAGCCTGCTGCAGTCATCACTGCCTCCCTGACAGTCCCAGGAGAGACACTGCTGTGTGTTTCTAGGAGGTCTGGAGAGCTACTAATTAGCCATCGACATTCCAGGAGAGGTGAATAAGCAGCATCATTACAGACACTGCACAGATGACTTCAAGATCAAAAGGGTCCTAGTTATTTGCCCGTGGTAGCAGTGGACACTGATGACAGAGCTGGTTTCCACCAGAGCAGCCTCTCATTTTCCCCAGTGCAATAACCAACTCCTGCCATTAAATCCAAACCACCACCTACAAATCAAAGCATTGCCTCTTTACCCTGGCAGAAGAGCTTATGATAGATCGGCCTTAGCTGCTTACAGAAGAAATCAAACTGGAGCATTGTTTTGAATTCAGAGCACACCTAAAATCCAGCAGATAAAAAAAGCCTGATTTGAAACCACACAAAAAATGTTTATGTGGAAAAAAAAACCCAACCCCAATCTTGTCCCAGTCTCCCTGTTGCTTTCTGGCTCAGTCTTTGTTCACATTCAGATGGAGTTTACAGCAGGAATACTCAATGAAAGCAAAGACATCCCAAGCAGGCTTCTCCTATACACAGGAACCACAGAAATCATTCCTTCAGAGCTATAAATATCCAGCTGTGGAAGTGGAGGGCTGCTGTCTCTAAAGGAACTTCCATTTCACTCCAGAGCAGCTCTTGTAAAGAGGGAAATGAATATTTGACAGAGCCTGCAAAGCTCAAATGATGTGAATCATCATGTTTCCAGCAGTTCATTGTCAGCTACAGCAACACCCATTAATCAGAGCACCTCAGACCAGATCAGGAACCAGGAGATGCTTATTTTTCATGTGCCTTTGTCAGGAACCTGGCATTAAAACTCAGGTCTTCCTTTTTTTACACACACACTTTACCACTTGGACATCATTTCCATGGCTCCAATTCTTACAAGAAGCTAGTCCAAGGGAAATAAAAGCAAACCATACCCCAGACACTGCTTGGAACACACACAAGGTTCTACTTGGAAGAGACCTTTAGAGGTCATCTAGGCCAACCTCTCTGCCATGAGCACAGACACCTCTAACTAGATCAGGTTGCTCAGAGTCCCAAACAACCTGACTGTTTATCTTCAGTGGTTTGCAGCTCCTAAGACCTGCACTACAACTCTGAGGTAGTTTAAATTCTACTCTTGGACTGGAGCCCCAAAAGACAAATCCTGACTCTAGTCATGTGTATTTTTGCCTGCAGACTGGGCCTGGCTGTATCATGTCTCCTCCATACAGCTTGAGGTCTACCTGCTTAGCAACTCACTTCATTTCTCATTTGCTTAAGGCAGCTTCATATCAACAACTCAATCCCTAGAAAACACCAAAATAAACCCAGAAATAAAACTGAATTAAGCTGTATGAAAGCCATTTGGAGAGGAGGAAGTGAAAGCACACGGAGCCCATTCAGTGGTGCAGTTCAGATGCTGGGTGGGACTTATTTACCCTCACTATTTGAAGCTCCAGCCATCTGCCACAGGAGCCCCTGAACAGCATCACACAGCCCCAGCCAAAGTCAACATGGAAGCTTGGAGTGAAGCATTTGCTTCTTCCTCCAGTCTCACTCCCAGGAATGTTTGTGTTGGTTCATTTACCAGTGACTTCAAACAACACACCCAAACCAACCACCCCAACAGCCCAGCACAGGAACATTAGAAATAGCCAGGAGGCTTATGAGTGTCAAGGATTTGATGGGCCAGTCCTCCTCAGTTTCGGGGTGAATGCAGCTGCAGGTTACTTCAAGGCATCTCCCCATCCACCCTTGAAGAAAACCTGAACCACTCAGTTAGAGAAAACAAATGTTCTCCAGTGGCATGGCAGTTCATCCAGAGATTCCAGCAGGAATACCCATGGCTGCCAGTCACACTAAAATGCCAAAGACGCTGCAGCATTTTGCTTTGTTTTGAGGGGGGTTGGTTTGTGTTGTTGGTTTGGGTTTTTTCCCCCCCACAGAATCCCACCAAGGTGAGGGTTGGAAGGGACCTCTGGGGATCATCCAGTCCAACGCCCTGCTCCAGCAGGGGCACCCACAGCAGCTTGCCCAGGGTCACCTCCAGCTGCCTTGGCAATCTCTCCACGCAAGGAGACTCCACAGCCTCTCTGCAAAGCCTGGGCCAGGGCTCCAACACCCTCACACAGCAAACAACTTTCTCCTCCTGCTCAGCTGGAACCTCCTGGTTTCCAGTTTGTGCCCAGTGCCCCTTGGCCTGGCCCTGGGCACCACTGAGCAGAGTCTGGCCCCAGCCTCTTGCACCCAGCCTTCAGATCTTGCCCAGCATTGAGCAGCTCCCCTGTGGGGCTGCTCTTCTCCAGGCTAAGCAGCCCCAGGGCTCTCAGCCTTTCCTCCTGCCAGAGATGCTCCTGGAACTCTATCTAGCTCACAAAAGCCTCCCTTGGGAAGGGCTCTGACTCATGATGTCTTAACAAAACCCAGTAAGAAAATAAAGGGTGTAGTAAAATCTCCATTGATAAAGTTACAGGTGTAAATAAAGTTACACGTGGAACTTGCAATAAAACACCAATAAGTTTTATTTCTATGCTGGCAACACCTCAGATAACTTATGAAATCCAGTTATTGACATCCTTGAATTATGAATTATCAATACAAGACATTTCCTTTTCTCTTATTACTCATCTGTGTATAAATCATTAACCATGAAGCAGTGCCTGACATGTGTGAAGTCTCCTAGTGGTGGACTGGTATTCAAGAGCTATTCCTGCAAAAAGCCATGCCAGATGGATTTGTTATCACCATTTAAAAATCCAACACTTTCACAGGAACATGAGAATAACTTACAGTGGGAAGTGAGCAGTGAAAGTTTCAGAGGCTCTGGTCCTGTTTTCTTTTCCAAGAGGAGGAATGGCAATTTCCCATTAACATGAGATCTGTTCTTTTACTGCTGTAAAGCCATCAGCTCTCTGAACAGAACAAGTAACCTTATCAAAGCAAGACACTGCACCTTCCAGGCTGACTCACACCAAGACCATCTGGACAAAACATTCAGACAAGAGCTTTAGAAACAAATCCCAGCATCTTGAACCAAACTGCCAGGCAGGATTACAGCACATGAGCTGTGGAACGTGTCAGAGACAGCCAGCAGAAAGGAGGCAGAGGGGAGGAAATGATCCCTGGGGATCCAAGCATGCCTTATCTCTTCACATTGCAATGTTTCCAGACAGAAAACCTGAGAGCAGGTAAGGTGCTGGAGGTCAAAAGAAGCCCATGGTCCTAGAGCATCTAAAGGGACATGAAAGGATCAGGTCATCACTTGCCATAAAAACTTGGTCCTCATCCCCCTTACGTCACTGCCATGTAGAAGCAACTCTGCACCCACCAGCCCAGCTTCATCAGCCATCTCCCAACACCAACACCAACCAGAGAGAAGAAATACTCAGCCCCCAGGGTGTTCCTGCTCATTTCTCCCTTGATTTCTTCTGAGAGCAACCAGCAATGACTTCAGCCACTAAATAAACCCCCTAAATCTTAGCCTGGATTATCCAGGGTAGTTTTTCCTCCTTTATCTGCCAAAGCAGATACAGACAAACCACTGACCATAGATCATTTCACATTTGCCTTTCCCATTACTGACTCCATATGCCATTTGCCAAAGGACAGACAAAGTCAGCTGAACTTTCCACTACTCCCCTTGACAGCTTAATTACTGTCTCAAATCTGGAGCAAGCCATGACAACTTTGCATTTGTTTCCACATTTCATTTTTATGACACTCCAACATCTGCAGAGGATGCTGTAATTAAAAAAGGAATAAAACTGTGTTGAAGAAAAGCCCTGGATGCAATCAGCTTCTTTGCCTCAGGAAAATGGATTACAGAGCAAGCACAGATGCTCTTCAGCAGGAACAGGTAGTCAGTCAGCAGACTCTCCAGTCCACACTTACCCATGCTCCTGCAATTCCAAAAACTAGAGGGTGGGAAAAGCAGAGCAGACACTGTCTTGCTCTGAGGTATGTCATGGTTTTAAGAAGCCTGGGCTTTTTTTTTCCCTGGTGAGTTCTTTTTAGGGGGGAAGTCAGGGATGGTTGAGCTTAGGGGAAAGAAAAAAGGACACCACAGAGACAAAAAACCCAAAGAGAAAAAGGATAAACCAAAGTCTACTTTTGCTATTAGACATCCAGCATCATTTCAAAAAGAACAAAGACACTAAGAAATGCAGTGAAGGGCAAGCAGTGACACTACAGGACCATGGCAAGGGAAGCAAGAACGCAAATAGCAAGTGACCAGCATGGTGACAGCCCCTTTCACTGCAGGACAAACACCCAACTCCTGGCTCTGGCAACCAAGACTCCCACTCCTAACCTTGCATTCCCCCTTGTTCTTCCTGCAGACAGGGCAGAGTGAAGAGAGCTGTAAGACAATCCCCTGCCTGCAGCAGCACTGGGGTGAGCAGAGCTGCTGATGTTCCATCTGGCTGTCCCACAGCACGGCTGGGAACAGCATCACCCTAACGAGATAAGCATAAGGCATCAGTCACTGCAGCACTCCTACTTACAAGCAACCTACACCACAAGCCAGAAGTGCAAAATATCCTCAAGAACAGGATGTCCAGCTTTTAATCTCCTTCTAAAGCAGAGCTAAGAAACCACTGCATGGGAAGGAAGTCAAGGCAATCAATCTGAAGACATTGTGGCTTTCCACCTCAGCCCAACTTGAAATACTTCATGTTTAGTCACTGTGACACTCAGCAGCACTGCTGGGCACCCCCACAGACCAGATACAGAAGGACTGGACTGAAACAAATAGCTCCACATTTGGAGCTTGCATCAGCAACATACTCAGCAATGCAAATTATCTTCCTCAAACTCAAGAGCCTGCAGAGGAAGAAGCCAGGCTGCCTGGTGACAGCAGCTGCTTCCCCTATGGCCAGGGCTCCCAGAAGCCCTGGGAAGAAGCAGCACAGAGCAGCTTGTGTACAGAAAGCCCTGCACTGGAAAATGAACTTGCAAGAGAAACTACTTCTCCCCCCTGTAGTTTGAAGGATTTTAGATGACCATCCTCCAAAAGCAGAGCTCCAAAGCAATTCCCCATCACTGCAGATGACTCAATGCTTTTGTGGATTAGCCTCATCACTGCTTTGCTCACTATTTCTTCTTGCAGTTCAGCTCAAAACCTGTATTTCAGCAGAATCAAAGGTCTGTTAGTGCAGGGCTGCCTGATGGACACTCTCTTGGCCCACCACACTCTTCACCCTTAGTGCTGATTCTTGCTGCAGCCTTCACTACTATCTACATTTCAAGTTGAATATTAGTTTGTACTTTCCTTGATTTCACAACATACTCAAAATAGAATGAACAGAAAACTCTTTCCTCAAGAGGTTTCAGTTCTCTCTTCTTGAAAACTGCATCAACAACTTATGACAAGGCTGATCCTGGCTCTGACATCTTCAGTTCTCCAAAAGCAGACACATCACAATCATTCTCTGGGGCTCAGCTCAGTCTTGACTTGAAAGTCAAAGATCAGTTACCATTAACTGCACAAAACTGCAGACCAAACCAGACTAAAAACAACAGTAAGACAATGCTGATGGGACCAAGGTTGCAAAGAGCTATTCAAATCAGATGCAAATACTAAAATGAGATTCAGTGCTGGGGGACTGTTGGGATTGTTTGCTAGGTGTCAGATATGCCCTTCCAGCAGACTCAAAATGGTTGGAAGGCTTGCATTAGAAGTTCAGCTCACATGAAAATCCACATCACACATGAAAAATGCCTTTAACTGTGAAATCAGCAGATTTGTCTTTCAGGATGTGCTCCAAATGCCAGAGAGAGTGATGCTTAATTTGTGGAGCTGCTGCTGGTCTTTTCCTCTAAAACCTGGGAAGGTAAAGGGAAAAAAAGGCACTGGAAAGCAGCCTTGAAGAGGCATTTCATACAGCACCCTGTGAAAAACACCATGCACTTGTTTGTCTATGGCTTCAAATGAGAGTTTACTTTGCCATCTCAATATCCAAGCACCCTTTCCCTGCCCCAGGCAGTTGTCAGAAACTGCATGCCCTTGGACTTGAGGCTTCCCCTTACAGACACATCCCTGGAGATGCAGAAGGTGAGCAAGCTGTGCCAGAGGTCACAAAGCATCAGCTCACTTGCTTGCAAAGTCACACACCTGCTCAGTCAGAAATAACCTGTTCCTTAAAGCCTTAAGCCTTTGTTACTCCTGAATAGAGTGATGGATTGACTCAGCAAAATGCCAAGAAACCCTGTTCTCTTCTGACATCAGCCAAGGTCAAGATGATCTGCTCACACACATCAGCTCCCAACAGAGCCCTGGGAGACCTCAGCTTTTGAGTAATCCACACACACACATCATCTTTCTTTTGCATGGGTGAACCTTCTTTTGAGAACAGACACATCAACAAAAAGGCACTGAGAGCCATATTTGAACTTTGAGTTAATTGATCTTAGCAACAACTGTCACCTTCCAAGCCCTCAATGGGGAAAACCCACATTCCACAGCCTGAAACCTTACCACAGGCACACAGAATCTGCTTTAAGAGCAGCCTCCTAGCAGCCACGTTCCTTCACCACCTCCATTCCTCCAGCAAAGAAAAACAGCAGCAGGTCTCCAACGAGGAGTGTAAGAGAAGGAGATCCTGAAAGACCTTTGGCTCTCCAAACAAAAAACACTGCTGGCACACAATGGCTCAAACGTGCTGCAGCCTCTCAGGCTTCTCATTCCGGCTATTGTCGTCTAAGAATAGCCCTGAGAGCCCCCACAACCACATTGTGTGCTCTCACTGTCCACTTCCCCACCCCACAGCTATTTAAAGTGTAAAACAAGTTCCTCTTGGAATGTCAGCTCTGTTTGGGAAGTCAGAGCTAACCCAGTCCTTTGAGACTGCTGGATTTTCAGACCTTTAGCCACTAACGGAGTGGTGCAGCGTGGATCTTGTGCTTCAAAACACCACCAGAGGAAATAACCTGCTCAGAGAAAGGCAGCAGTGTGGAAAGCCACACACAACATCACACAGATCCCTAAACCAGCACCTTCCCAACAGGAGCTGCCTGCTCTGGCATCCAGGTCACCACTGGTTTCAACCTGGTGAAGGTTTTAAGGGGTATCCACGACAGACAGAGGTAGAGAGAACTCCAGAACAGAAACCATGCTGTGAACTGTCCTCATATGGTAAATACATCCCAGTTACAACCCCTGCCTCCTGCTACACCTGCCATGAACCAACAATTCAGTCATTTTCTGCTGAATTACCTGAAAAAAGCTTATAAAAGTCCTAAAATCCACTACTCTTTAGCTATAAAGATCACAGACTCATAGAATCAGTAAGGTTGGAAAAGACCTCTAAGATCACTGAGCCCAACCATTAACCTAACCCTGCCAGGTCACCACCAAATCATGGCCCTCAGCACCATATCTTCATGTTCTTTGATGGAGACTCCACCACTGCCCTGGGCAGCCTGTGCCAATGCTTAACCACTCTGTCAGGAGAGAAATTGTTCCCAATGTCCAACCTAAACCTCCCTGGGTGCAACTCGAGGCTGTTTCCTTTCATCCTGAATGAGATAACAGGTACCAAGTAAAACAAGAAAAGAATCATTCAGCAGGTCAGTCACAGAATCTGAAATCAGAAGCCATGGGCTGTGTCTCTGCTGTCCAAGAACAAGGCAACACTAAGCTCCATCATTCATAAGTCCAAACATATCCAAAGCAATGACTGCCATTGCCTAGGGATACTGCACACATCTCAGCACAACTTTGTCATTGTTTAGGAAGTGATTTCCATTCACAAACCAAAGCAAGGCACTGAGGTTATTTCTATAAACACCCTTTTCTTTTGACTTGTAATTGACACAGAAATATCAGCCTTTAAAAACAACACTTTACTTAAGCCCCAAGAGCCCCATCACCACCTCAGTCCTCCTAAGACATCTGCAAAAACCCAAGGCAGAATTTCTTCTTCTGTTACCCAGAGCCAAAAGCTCCTCCCAGCTCCAGTCTGGGTCCAGAGGAGCAGAGAAGTGATTCATCCTCCCACTCTCCATCCAGCTCCTGCTTCTCTGCCAGAGCTGCCAGGAAGAGCTGGAGCCCAGCACCTTTGGCAGCATGGTGTGATCCAGCACCAAGACAGGAGTCACTCCCAGCTCTTCCGACAGTGTGAACATTTGGTGACATTTCAGTTGCTACCAACAGGGAGTGAATGCAAATCAGGACCTACAGAAGATGAAGGTTGAGTCATCCAGGCTGACTTCTCACTCATTAAGCTAGGGTTTAGTTTGTAGGAGCAGCACATTAAAGAAAATATAATGAAGGAACCTCCCCTGGCCAGCTACCAGTGCAGTGCCTGATGCACCCCAGGACACAGGTAGACCTTTTGGCTACCAGGGCTCACTGCTGACTCACCTTCAACTTGCCATGGACCAGAAGCCTCAGATCCCTGTGGGGCTGCTCTCCAGCCTCTCCTTCCCCAGTCTGTATGTGCATCCAGGGGCAAAACTCAGAAATTGCCCTTCTTAGACTTCAGAGAGTTGATATGAGCAAAACAACTAAAATTAAACCCCATCAGAGAGCTCCTAGGAGGTGTGTACAAGTCCCAGCTCAGGCCATGAAAGAAGCAGAGTCTGCACCAGGAGTTTATTTAGACTAACCACATTATTAACCAATTTGCCAGCAGTGATAACAGCCACAGCCACTGCCACCACTCTGCAGAGGAGAGTCATTCTGTCAAACACATTAGGGTGAACAGGCTAACCTCAAACCAGGCTAAGGCATGTAGAAAATGCAATCACCAAGGAGCCAGGCACTTGCTAAAATGTGAAGTCCACCCTAATTAATAACAAGGCAAAGAGGATTTTTCTCTGCTCCTGACACACTTTTCCTCAAACATGCCTGGCTGCTTTGGATCTTCCTCCTTCTAGTCCCAGTCAACAAGGAGGGGAAAAAAAAGGCAGTAACACCTTCATCCAGATTAAGAGCATTTGGGAGCATTGAGAAAGCTTCCTAATAATGCAGCTTTTGATAGGAGCAGGCCAGCAGCAACCTCCCTGACCCTGCTCTTGCTGGACAACATCAAAGGGTCAGAAAGCAAGAAGCAATTCCCAGAAGTGTGCCTCAAACAAGGAGAAGGTCTCTGTGGCACAGGAGCTCTTCTGTTTGCTCTGGCACGACCCCTTTTCACCACAAACAAAAACACATCCTCCAGGACCAGGCAAGTCCACTCCAAGGAACCAGAGCACTTTAGACACAAGAAAAGGACAGGGAATCAGTCCCCAAATAGTTTGGCATGACAAGGGTTCTGCCAGCAAGGGAAATATTTCACGTTCACAAGCTTTCTCTCATTTCAACTGAAAATCTTCACAAGGCTCTGAGATCAGCTTCAGAGGGAACACTGAAGGTTTCTGCAACACCAAAGGCTTCTTCAACACTAAGTTTTTCCTCACAGACACAGGAAAGTGTCAACAAGAGGTGGTGGAAAGAACATCTCTTAGTGTTCTCAACTGGCCTCTCCTTGGGGCAGCTTAAAAGAGTTTAAAACAACTCTGCCATCTAGAACTGGCAGCCTGGAGGCTTTGCCAGCACTGAAATTCACAGAAGCCTTAAACTCCTAAAAATACATCTTACAGAAAACATTCATTCAAGGCTCAATCCCAGTGAAGCAAGAAGAACTTTGGAAGAATCCTAAAAAAAACCCTGGCACTTAAAATTAGCCAACCTGTTTGTTACTGTTAGGAGCTTTCAGGGCACTGTTTATTTTCTACTTGTTACCCAAACCATTTCCCAGTGGCAGAAGTCAAGGAGGAAGAAAAGAGAAGGGAGAAAGGAGTCAAAAGAAGGGGTATCCAGACACATTTCAGCTCCCTGATAATCCAGTTCAAGAGTGTACAAGCTTTGACTCACTCATGGAATTGGTTTGGACTCTTCTTGACTGTTCTTGGAGGAGTTAGATGCACTCCCCTGTTCCTCATTTTCACTTGAGCACCCCTTGGCACCACAGCCATCTCATTCAGAACACCACTGGGATTTGTCACTCCAACACCTCCAAAAAAACCAAAGAAGAACAAAACCCAAAGAAGTCAAAGCACTCTGCAGTTATCCCCCCTACCCCAGCCCCATTTCTCACAAAGCAGAGAGGCACATCCTGTCCAGAGCTGATAAATGGATTTGAATACTCAATACAGAAATAACTTCTGCCAGCAAAGAATCCTTAAACTAAAGGTAAGAGCAAATCAGCAGCACTTCCAACCCCACCACAGCAGCTGGCCATGCTGCTCTGGCTTTGGCAGAGGGTGGGGCATGAAGCAGAACTATTTACATGAAGCCTAATCAGAAAACCACTGCAATGATGTGAGGGAGCTGGAAAAGGCAACAGAGTCCAGAGAAAATTATAGCTGCTCTTCTGGCTTCCAGCAAGTATTTATTATGGAATTTCCCAAGTTACAGATGCTGCTTGCTGGAGAAACCTCCAGCAGCAAGGAAAACAACAGACATGTCCCCTCCATAGGTGCTGGGATGGTGAGCACAAGCTCCTTCTCAAAGCATGGGCAGAGCCTTCTCTCCTGCAGGGCTGCAGCACTGTCAGACTCCTCCTGAAGTAGTTAGAAACTATCAGCAACAGCCAAGCAAACTGGGAAGGCAGAGCAAGAATGACCAGCAGAGGATGTTAACCAGGAAATCACTTCAAGTTCCAGCCCAAAACAAAAAGAGAAACCCAAACCAAACCACTCTCTCATCTGCTGGCAATAGCTGTCACTGTGACTCTATCCACAGGGATTTTCCAGAGGGGTCAGGGCCAGGATTTGTTCCCTGCTTTTAAATCTGAAAGAAACCTACCACCTGAATCTCTGGGAGCACATCAAGCCAAGGCTTCTGGGCTAGAAAGAGGGAAAGGTGGAAATGAATGGGTGTAGAGAGCCCTTCTGTCAACTTCATGCTGATGGGGATGGGGGAAATAAATTGCTTTATAGCCAAAGATTAATTCCTTAAATATGAAGGAAACACATTTGTGTTTGGCATTAGACAACTGGGCTGAATAAAAGGAGTTCTCTCACACTTGTGGGTAAAGTAATTCATCATTACAGGCAGAAATTGATCATATAATGGAAGGTAACAATGCCATATGGATTGATAAAAGATCAAACCAACCTCAGAGAAAAGAAGAGTCAATCTGCACATGGAGGGAGATTCAGCAATCAGTAAAACAAGGCTTCACACCACACAGCAAATAAAATCAACACTCAAAGGGTCCAAGAGTCAGCTCCAAGGGGTGCTTAGCCCAATTCCAAGTTAAGCCAACAATGCTGGCCAGCAGTGCTGACACCTCTGGTAATGCAGTAAGTTCCTTGCTAAGGAAGCTTGTGGAATCAGACTGTTTTATGGACTGGGGAGGTGCAGAGCTCTGAGCAGGTCCATGGAGGTCTTCCCCCTGCTTTTGATAACCAGTTATTCAGAAATTGAATAAATGAATACCCCTGTGAAGTGGTTTTGGAAAGAAGCCTGGTTTGCTTTGGTCTCCTTAATGAAAGTAACTCTTCCTAACTTTTCTGGGTCCTTTCCATCTGTTGAAGGAGGAATCTTGCTTCAGCCCATTTACCCTTTACAGAAACCACCAGTGTTTCTGCTGCTTGTACCCAGCTGTGGCCCAGCTCAACAGGGTGGACTCCAGAGCTGCAGGAAGATGCTGAAACATGAACAAAAGACTTCACCAGTAAACGACTTCAAAATGTGCAGCTGGAAAAGGGAGGGGGGAAAGGGTTTCTGTGCTGTGTGGAAGGAGGAACAAATGCAACACTACAAAGGTCACAGGATACAGTAATGATGTTTGGATGGAAATTTAACTTGCTATGAATGAAACTCTGCTCTTGTGTTTCCCCCTGGAGCTGAATGTCTAAAGATTCTGGATACTTCTTGTTCTGTTTCTTTTTTGTTTCCCTTTTCTTTTTTTGGCTCTTGAGAGCTTCCAGGAGTTGTGCTATAGAAATGAAAGAACTGGAAGGGAGGATGAACAGCACCCACACACATGCTAGGAGAGGCTGCAACACATCTCTGTTGGGTTAATCAGAGTTGGTTAGTTTCTGGTTAGTCCAGTACAACTACCTGCAAGTCTCCTGTACTCAGCACTGGTGAGGATCCACCTCCAACCCTGGGGTCAGTTTTAGGCTCCTCACTCCAGAAAGGACCCTAAGGTGCTGGAGCATGTCTAAAGAGGAGCAAGGAAGCTGGTGAGAGGTCTAGAGCACAAGTCTTGTGAGGAGCAGCTGAGGGAACTGGGGTTGCTTAGCCTGGAGAAGAGGAGGCTCAGGGGAGACCTTCTCACTCTCTGCAGCTCCCTGAGAGGAGGCTGGAGCCAGGTGGGGGTTGGTCTCTTCTCCCAAGGAACAAGTGACAGGAGGAGAGGAAACAGCCTCAAGTTGTGCCAGAGGAGGTTCAGATTGGACATTTGGAACCATTTCTTCCCTGACAGAGTGATTAAGCATTGGCCCAGGCTGCCCAGGGCAGTGGTGGAGTCGCCATCCCTGGAGGGGTTCAAAAGCTGTGCAGATGTGGTGCTGAGGGCCATGGTTTAGTGGTGACCTGGCAGTGTTAGGTTAACAGCTGGACTCAGTGATCTTAGAAGTCTTTTTCAACCTTTATGATTCTGTTCTATTCTGCAAGACCCCTGCCAGTGACACAGAACTGGTTTGATTGACTGAGGCTTAGGATCTCTGGTTAGAAAACGATCGATCCACTTGTTCAGAGCAAGCAGTTCAGCAATCCTGGCAGTTACAAATCTGTCAGGAGCATAGCCCTCCCTCCCTCCCTCGTGGGACCACCAGAGCATGCCCCTGCAGTTGGAACAGACTGCTGGCTGTCCAAAGGAAGAGTCAGGGACTAATTCCCAGGCAACAACTGTTGTTATTTTAAGCAGATACAATTTGCAAGCGCTCCCCATCTATAAATTGCACAGCTCCATGGCTTGCTCTCTGCATGAAATCCTTTGTCCAGTCAGAGCAGTACAAAAACAAACCAAAAACCCTTCCCTACAGAAGGGAAGCCAAAAGGCTCTTCCTGGAAAGTCCTGTGATAAAAAACCCCACAAGTTCAAACTGAGGAGGACTGGCCAAATGGCCCTGCCGCAGCACTTCACGACTCCAGACTGAAATCCACTCTTGGCTTACAGTTAATCTGTTTATTTGGCTCCTTCTCAAGAGTCAAAAAGCCAGGAGCTGCTTATGTGCCACAGGATAAGCAGCTCCCCTGGCCTAATTCAGCTGATTTCACCAGAAATAAGGGTGAAGGAGAAGCTGCAGCATGCTGAAAGCACTGAAGAGCTAAGGGGTTTTGCACCAGGTTCAGCAACACCTCGAGAGCCAAGGTTAGAGATGCAGAGCTCGCTCCAGGAGGGGGGGAACCTGCTGAACGTTCTGAGGATTTGCTGCTTGTAGGTCATGCCCCAGCTGTCCTGCCCTCTTCTGTGCAGCATGCTGCAGCAGACAGCAGGAAGGGTGCACCCTGGATTAAACCCCAGGGCTGTGCCAGCTGAGATTTACATCCAGACCTGCTTCCATCTCTGCTCCCTTGCTTGCCTGAAGAACAGCGAAAGCTGGGTTGCTCCCTCCTGACACAGGCACCCCCATGGCTGACTCCTACCTGGGCACCACACCTTGCCAGCCCAGCATCATGCCCACAGCTGCTGCAGAGTGCCAGCCAGCAGTGCTCCTGAAGAACTCCAGCTCTGGGAAGCACAAGATCCTTTTACATTCTGCATTGCAGAGGAAGTGATAGTTTCACTGATTTTTCTTGTACCCCTTACCTTCTTCCCAAGCAACCATTAACCCTCCCCACATCAACTCAGAGCAAAATAACTGGGGCAGAAGCTTTATAGTTTAAATATTTAACTGTTTCTTTGCTGGCAAAACATGTCATGTTTTAAGTGGTTCAAATCCATTTGCAGAAGCTACTTGGAAGACGACCAGCTGAGCTTTCCTGACAGTTACTCTATATCCACATGTGTTTTCTGACTTGAAATGCTCACCTCAAGAGCTTCACTGACCACTACCTAGAGCTTCCACCAAAAGATCCTGTTTTCTCTGTTATATTGCTAGTTTGGAAGAAAAATAGAAAGTAGGAATGAGGAATGGTCTCTCATGGTGGAATTACTGTAAATCAAGACCCCTTTTCTCCCTTTCTCTCCCATTTTTTATTCCTTAGCAAATCAAGACAACTCTGTGTTTGCTTCTATCACCTACAAAAGGTTGACAATATTCAGGACTCCCAAGCCACTGCAGAGATTCTCACACAGCAAGCATGAAATCTGCAAAAGTCATACAGAAATGAACTACATAAAAGTCAGGAGTAATGAATATCAACTGTGCATGGCATAGCAAAAGCTATTTAAAAGAACATGTGTTTAAACATACTTTCCATCCCCACAAAGGTCTCCATTTTTTCACTCTTCATAAAGGCAGCTGAAAAAGTTGAGCAGGCATACAGGTTCTTCCAAGTGCACTCCCAAAATGGGCAAAAATTAATAGGCATTAAAAAAAAAAGCCTTTTAACTAACAGCAAAAGGAAAAGACACTGATGTGGGTACCCCTACCACGAAAGGAAATCATCTGGAGCTAAGGAAAGATGTGGTGGGGCTCCCTGGGTTGGGAGTCAGGCAAAACTGCCTATCACCAGTAAACTTTTTATAGAAACCCTACTGGAGTTACACTGGAATTCCTCCTGCTTTTGGAAGGAACTGCAGCACTGAAGTGGACTGAGTCTTTTGGTCAGCTTTGGTCTCCAGCCTTGCAACATATGATGAATCTGCAACAGGAGGGATTTTGGGGATGGAGAGGAAAGAAGGAAGACTCTGCATTCTTTCACCTCTTCCTGTCCTCGTTAATAACCCATTAGCAGGAACTTCACCTCGGTCAAAAAGCAACACAAACTGTTGCTGTAACATCAACCCAGACTCCTTCACAGCCCCTTCCCCCTTGCTGGCAGGAGGCTGCTTCACTGGCCCCATCCAGTTCCAAAACTCAAGGGATTAGCACTATCAAGAGCTGCAGAAAACCAGATGATGCTGCAGTAATTCCACAGCCAGACTTCGGAGCAAGTCATTGTTGCAAGCAAATGGAACCACTTACAGGCAGAGAGTAATGATTAACTGTAAAAAAACCCTTAAAAGGTAGTTTTACATTTGAAATGTAAATGGTAATCCAATCCATGCAAACCCCAAAACCTCAGCCTTCACAGCTCTTCCACTTGACCACAGCAGGGTGTGTGGCTGCAAGGTCTATGGACACAAGGGCATGAACCAGGCACTGCCACAGAGGTGGCCAGGGCTCAGCCACCACTCCTGAGAGCAGTCACAGTGGCAGTGACCAACCTGCTGACCTGAACAGAAGATGAGAACAAAGAAATCCTCACACACAATGCCAAGGTAGGGAAAATCCCAAGGTGATCAGGTTAAGCAACAAAATAAAATCACTCTGACTTCAAGTCACTGATCTGAAGAAGAAATCTCAAGCCAGTTCTGCAACCACCTTGGTCCTAGGCAAGTGCTGCATGTGCAGTGCTACCAAAACCAAACCTTTCAACAGCTGAGAGAAATCTCAATTTTGGTTTCAAATCACCACCAAAAGCATCATACTTCCTATCCCCCAAAATCACAGCTGCTGACCCTGTCACAGCTACTTCTGTCATCTCTCACCCAGTGAAGCTCTGTCCCACCCCTGAGAGTTCAGCAGGATTCAGAACTGCCCTGGAGGTGCTCAGCAGATGGACCATCCAGATGAGATTTGTAGGCAGCATTTAAGGCTCTTCTGAGCATCATCTAAGGCAAAAGATCACAATCAGACCCAATGCACTATCAGTTGTTCAAGCCAGAGAGGAAAAAGGGAATTATCTGAAATTTATCAGCAACTTTTGGGAGCTGGAAAGGGAAGATTTAGACATTACAGTAGCCTGAACCTGCCAGGAGTTCTCCTTATCAGGCATCTTCTCTTAGTTCAAGACCCACTCAGCTAAATAACCAGGCAGCCACCTCTGCTCTGGGCTCACTCCTGCTATAAAATTACCTCATCTATTTTTCATATTCCTAGCACTTTTTGGACTGTGCTGCCAGATCTGCAAGAGATGCATTTTCACCTTTGCTAGAGACTACTCAAGGACAGAAGTGGTTTATGAAACCCTTGCTGTGCCAAGGAAAAAAAAAAAAGAAATAGATATAAAAATCCAGTATTATATTTCTGTAGCCCAAACCATGAAGCTCTTTACTGAAGCTTTATACAAACTAATTAAATATAAGGCTCTCATGGGACATGAGGAGAAAGAAAAGAAGAATTAAGAGATGAATCACTGGCTTTTCTCCCCTCAACAAATGTACATTCCAATTTAGCACACTAAACCAAAAACCAGTCTGACAGTCCTTGGTCAGGCAGAGATAGGCAACATCCAAATCTCACATGGAACACACTGCACAGCATAAAGTAATTAGCTCTGCTTTACCACAACTTGCACAAAGGAATTGGGAGAGACAATCCAGACAAGGGGATGAGCTTGAGATATCAAAGGCTCCATATGGAGACCACAGAATCTCACTTTCCAGCTTCACAGAACTCCTAATCTTGGGGAGCACACGGTACAGAAAGGTATCAAAGCAGCACTTCCCTCCCCTGCTGACCCCCTGTCATCTTGGCAAGGGAATTCCTACCACAGGACATGCAGCCATCTCAGGGTCTCCTGAAAGACAGAGGCACCCAACAAGCCTTGCAAGAAGAGCCCACTAGTGCTGGCAACCTCTCCTCTTCAGGAGGAGATGCAGATGCCACTGCAGATGACACAGCCACCAAGCCAACACCATGCAGCCTTTGCTTGCATCAGCTACAGGCAACAGACTCAAGGTCAAGGCAGCCACTGAGGAAAATCACCTCCTCTGGGCACCTCTGCAGGCTAATCCACTACTGCAGAAGGCAGCAAGCTTGGAATGGAGCCTTCAGATGATATTAGGGACCATGGAGGGAGCTCAGGAGGTCATCCAGCCCAATCTCCAGGAGTCAGCTACAAGGTCAGAGCAGGTAACTCCAGGCTGTACCCAGTCTGGCTTCAGCAACCTCCAGGGATGGATGCCCTGCACCAGCACCCACAGACTGCAGTGCTTGTCCTCAGTCACACTGCACAAGGAACTGGGAACTTCCTCCACATCCCCTGACTGCTGCACACTAAGTTGATGTGCTAGAGGGAAATAATCCTCATCTCCAGAAACTCATTTCATCCTAATGCTGCTCTCCCTGCCATTAGCTGCATGCACAAACCACAGGAAGAGCTAACTCCAAGCCAGAAGAGGCAAGAACTGACTGCTGGAAGAAGACAACCAACATCTACAGCTCATGACCACAGGACAATAAAACACTTCACCCATCAACACCCTCCTGCCTCTCCACACCTTTCACAAGAAAAATTACCAAGTTCATTCAGCAACAGTTGCCTAACAATGATTAACCAAACTATTCTTTAAATAGGCTTTGATTAACAACTTAAGGCTATTAAATTTTTAAACAAAGCTCAATCATTCCATTAGTAATAATTTAAAGTGCTTAAGTACATGTTTATGGATTAATGGTTGTAAATGAAGCTTCTAAACTCTCTTTCCAACACACAGCCTGAATGGAACACAGCAAAAAAATGCAGTAAGTTTCTAAATGCTGATAATAAAAGAATCACTCTAGACACAGAAGAAACTTTCTAATCTATGAAGCACACCAACACCTGATTCACCTCACTCCCACAGCAACTGCTTCATGCCATCATCACAACACAACAGAAAAGAGACCAAACCAACCACAGCAGAGCTAACACCATTTCTATGTTGGTCCCACACTTAAAGCCAGAATTTTCAAGTCACAATTTGATCAGGACACCACAAGCCTTCCACAAGGCCCATGCTATGCTTAATGATGAGGCAGCAGCACAGGTTGGGTGCTATCTCATCCTCCCACTGGGGCAGAGACCAGCACACCTCTGGAGTTAGAGAGGCAAAAGGTCTTACCCCTCAGGAGAACTTCCCCAGAGAGTCAAACCACAACCAAGGCATCAATGAGGTATAAAGCAAGGTTCATGACATTTAAGAGGAGCATCTGATTTCAGAGTCTCCCCCAAACTCAGACACCTAAAAGCAGAGGGATGACAACCCTCATTGTCAAAGCAACTGGTGAAGGGCTGCAGCCTGGTGGAGAAGGGAAGCTTCCTCCTTGTACTCTGGAACACAGGAGGTGATGAGGGAGAGGACTGTTGTTACCTTCCTGTCATGTATTTTTGAGCTGTTTGCCCATCTACACTTGGATGGGCAGAAACCTTCCACTAGCCACTTCTAGAGTCTCCTGCACAGGGAAAGCTGAGCTGGGAGAGGGATGGGTATAGCCCAAGACAAACTCACAGCTGCTCTCACCACTAACTCAGAAAGAAAACCCCTTTCTCCCAGCTCCTGGTGATCCATTAACACAGTCCTGGTCTTAATCCCATATACTGAAGGGAGAAACATGTTCAGACATGACAAGAAAAAAACATCTGTAGGTCACCACCACAATTCACTGCTGGGGTCACATCCACAGGCTGAGTGACAGGGCTCTGCAGAAGCACCTTGAATGATGACCTGGGTTTTGGCAGTGGTAGTCTCTGCACACAGGGAAGGTTTGTTGCCATCCTCCCCAGCTTGGTGGTCTCTTTGTAAAGGGATGGAGAGATTTATTTTCTTTTCTAATGCATGGAAAAACTGAGAGGTGAGATGATGTGCTTGGCTACCTCTTGAGCCTTCTTTCTTATTATTGCCTCCCACCCACAAACACTGTGGCCACAAGCTGGTCTCTATCACACACATTCTGATGGGGTAAATAATGAAAGAACATCTAAGCTTCTAATTTTATGCTGACTTCAATTCCCATTTCCAAAGCCAGCTAGAAAACAGGAATAGAAACTAAATCAGTGAAAAAGAAACACTCTTCTCCATCTCTAACTTCATGAACACAAAGGTGAAAAAAATAATCATCAAAATAAACTTGTATTTGCTCAGGGACAGATCCAGAACATCAATGGCAGAACATCTTCTGGGTGCAAAGCACCAGGGTCAGTGTAGGACACACACCTTGTAGGACAACATCTGAATGATTTACAAGCAGTGAGCAATGCCCCCCAGTAGGCAAAATAACTTCAGTACCTAATTGCAAAGCAATATCTTAATTGTCAGGTTTAATCTAGGCTTCCTACTCCGATTTAAATCACATTTTTTTCCAATTGCATTGATTTAACTCAATCAGCCCTGCCCCAAGGCCATCATCTTTCCTGCATGCTGGGAGCATACCAAGCAAGTTGGAACCCATGAGATAAAATCACTACATTTCCTAACTTCCTCAGAGGGAGAGAGCAAGCCATAGACAAGCCCTAAATAAGGATGACCTTGAAAACTTGGCAAAATTAAGAAGCTAAGTCAACATTTCACCATCCTTTTGGTCTTCTGGGGTGGTTTTTTTTTTTACCTAGGACACATGATAGCCTGAAAGCCAGCCAAGTGAATTCTGCAGAAGACTTGCACCATCCCTGCAAACATGCCTCTGACTCTTCATTGCCTTCCTGATGATGATGGGAATAAGATTGGGCCACTAATTTTATTCATTTATAGCTGTATGGCTATCTAGATGTGTGTATACACACCCACACTGCAACCTTAAGGTGTTACACTCAAGAGCGCACCAAGAGAAAAGCAGGCAGTAATAGTATGGACTCGGCAAGAGCAAAAATCCTCAATAATGGAACTTTCTAGCACAAACACAGCTTCTCAGGGACCCTCACCCACCATCCCCGTCCCTACCAGGGGAAATATGCTCTGCTGACACGACACAGATTGTTTCAAAGATTCCCATGATGGGAGGAGGATTAAAAAGCAATTAACTGGCTCCGGTATTTCAAATGCAAAGCTGTATGTCAGAACGGCAGACAGGAGAATAAGCTGCTGGCAGAACCTTAAATACCTTAAAACAGCAACAGCAAAGGAGGAAGCTACCCCACAGGGACGAGAAAAAGCACTGCAAACCCGACCCAGCACTGCATGACGAAAAAAGCCTTGCAAATTCCAGGCAATCTGCAAATGATTTTCCCCTTCCCCACCCAAACGTCTACTGCAAACTCATACAATTGCACGTCAGGGCTGCAACAGCCAAAGAGCTGCAAATAAAACCATTCCTACCTTTAACTTGAGTGTCATATTCAGCTATGATCTCCTTATCCTTTTTGAATTTTGCTGGCGACGTCATGTTTTCTTTCCCAAAAAGATTCAGGTCCAAAGAGATCCCCCAGAACACCAGATACAAATGCAATCTTTGCTCCTCTCTGTGCAATGCCTCGATTTTTTCTGCTCGTCCTTTCCCCCCACCAAAAAGGGAAAATAAAAATAAATCAGTCCATGGAGAGAGGGTGTGAGTCGGAGCACAGCAGCAGCAGCAGCAAAATGCAGATGTGAAGAGATCAGGGGATGGCAGAGGCAGCAGTTTTGTCTCCCTGCACCAAAACCTTTAGCAGCAGCATCAGACTAGCGAGATCCTGCAGCCCCCAAAGGCTCTTCCTGATTACTAACGTTAACAGCACAGCCTGGCAGTGGAAGTCCTTCCGCACAACATGGTTTGGGGGCTTCGGTTTGCCTTTTTTTTGGGGGGGATTTGCTTGGTTGGTTTGGTTTGGGGGTTTTGTTTTATATGGGCTCACAGATGATGCAAATCAAATCCCAACCGAGAGCAGAAGCAGAGGACAAGAAGCCGTTTTCTTTGGTTCGTTTGCCTGCAAATGCAAAAAAAAAATAATTAATACATATATTTAGACAATTACAGCTTCCAGCCAGCGGTCACTAGATGCGCAGCCAAAATCTGCAGTCACAGAATCATTAAGGTGGGAGAAGACCTGCAAGAAAAGCTACCCTGACATTGCAAATTGTCCTTTAAGCAGCAGGGCTGAGGTTGGAACTGCAGAGCGAGCAGGTAACCGAGGGAAAACGCCTACCCGGCAGCCAGCCCTGGCGGGAGAAGGGCTCCTTTGGGAAGCAGATCCCAGGGGAGGGAAAGGGAGGGGACTAGCCTGAGCTGAGAGAACCGCTGCTCCCACCAGCAGCACTGCGGGGGAAGGACAGGCAGAGCCTGGACAAGCTGCAGCAGCATCCGCCGCTGAAAGGCTGCACCCAGCCGGGGAAGAGCTCCCGGTGACACCGGGCCCGGCTCCACCGGTGCGGCTCCTTCGTAGCTTCTCCTTCAGGAGGGTGGATTTGGGGCTTATTTGTTTTAGTTTGGGTTTTTTTTTTTCCTAATGCTCTCCGAGGCAACAGGGCAGAGCCGGGGGCAGTCCGGTATGGGCGAGGCCCTGCCCGCGGGACACAACTTTTTTCCCCTTGCTTTGATTTTTGGGGGTTTCTTTCCCCCTTATTTTCGGGGGGGAAGAGGAGGGGAGGGCGAGGCTGCACCCCCGTGGGAGATGCTCCTATGGCAGGAAGGAATAAATAAACACAGCACCCGCCGGATCCGCATCCCGCCCGGGAAGAACAATGAGGGCGGCAGGGAGAGGAAGCGTGGGGGGGTCCCGGGGGGGTGTACCGGGGCTGAGAGACGCGGCTCCGNAATAAATCAGTCCATGGAGAGAGGGTGTGAGTCGGAGCACAGCAGCAGCAGCAGCAAAATGCAGATGTGAAGAGATCAGGGGATGGCAGAGGCAGCAGTTTTGTCTCCCTGCACCAAAACCTTTAGCAGCAGCATCAGACTAGCGAGATCCTGCAGCCCCCAAAGGCTCTTCCTGATTACTAACGTTAACAGCACAGCCTGGCAGTGGAAGTCCTTCCGCACAACATGGTTTGGGGGCTTCGGTTTGCCTTTTTTTTGGGGGGGATTTGCTTGGTTGGTTTGGTTTTGGGGTTTTGTTTTATATGGGCTCACAGATGATGCAAATCAAATCCCAACCGAGAGCAGAAGCAGAGGACAAGAAGCCGTTTTCTTTGGTTCGTTTGCCTGCAAATGCAAAAAAAAAATAATTAATACATATATTTAGACAATTACAGCTTCCAGCCAGCGGTCACTAGATGCGCAGCCAAAATCTGCAGTCACAGAATCATTAAGGTGGGAGAAGACCTGCAAGAAAAGCTACCCTGACATTGCAAATTGTCCTTTAAGCAGCAGGGCTGAGGTTGGAACTGCAGAGCGAGCAGGTAACCGAGGGAAAACGCCTACCCGGCAGCCAGCCCTGGCGGGAGAAGGGCTCCTTTGGGAAGCAGATCCCAGGGGAGGGAAAGGGAGGGGACTAGCCTGAGCTGAGAGAACCGCTGCTCCCACCAGCAGCACTGCGGGGGAAGGACAGGCAGAGCCTGGACAAGCTGCAGCAGCATCCGCCGCTGAAAGGCTGCACCCAGCCGGGGAAGAGCTCCCGGTGACACCGGGCCCGGCTCCACCGGTGCGGCTCCTTCGTAGCTTCTCCTTCAGGAGGGTGGATTTGGGGCTTATTTGTTTTAGTTTGGGTTTTTTTTTTTCCTAATGCTCTCCGAGGCAACAGGGCAGAGCCGGGGGCAGTCCGGTATGGGCGAGGCCCTGCCCGCGGGACACAACTTTTTTCCCCTTGCTTTGATTTTTGGGGGTTTCTTTCCCCCTTATTTTCGGGGGGGAAGAGGAGGGGAGGGCGAGGCTGCACCCCCGTGGGAGATGCTCCTATGGCAGGAAGGAATAAATAAACACAGCACCCGCCGGATCCGCATCCCGCCCGGGAAGAACAATGAGGGCGGCAGGGAGAGGAAGCGTGGGGGGGTCCCGGGGGGGTGTACCGGGGCTGAGAGACGCGGCTCCGCGCCCCGCCTCAGGGCCGCGCTGTGGGAGGGGGGAGTGAGGGGCAGGCCGCAATTCCCCGGTGGGCTGAGGGAGAAGGAGGAGGGGGCCCGGCAGCCGGGCGGAGCGATTACCTGGGCGCTACGGAGCCGCCTCCCCACCTCCCGCAACCAGGAATCCTCCGGCCGCTGGCGCCCGCCACCCGCTCCCCTTAAACGGGCCCGCCGCCGCCCCGCCCCGCCGCGCGGATCGCCCAATCGACGGGAAGAGCTGCGTAGGAGCGACGGCCATTCTAACCAATCAGAAGCTCTATTTTACCGCTGAGCCTCCGCCCCCTTTTCCCGCCCCTTGGCACCCGTGGCACCGCCCCTTCAAGAAGCGGTGGGCGGGGCCCGGCTGAGAGCTGTAGCCTCTGCCCCAGGGACAGCGCAGGGGGCGGGGCAAGGTATGCAAAGAGCTGTCGTCTGGACCAATGGAAACAAGGCAGGGCGTGCCTCTCCGCCAATAGGCAGGCGGGAGGGGTGGTGCCACGCATCTCCTCCAACGGCCTGTAATGATAGGGCAGACCGCGGCGCCGATCTCCACTAATCAGATTGGGGGCGGGGCACACAACGTCCAATGGGAGAGCGAGATCGCGAATTCAAACTGACAGCTGGGAGCGTGGCCGTTGACGGCGGAGAAACGGGACGGGACGGGACGGGACGGGACGGGACGGGACGGGACAGGACGGGACAAGACGGGACAGGACAGGACAGGACAGGATCGGATCGGATCGGATCGGACAGGATCGGACCGGGAGGAAAGCAGCGGCGGGGCCCGGCCCGGAGGTGTCCTTCCCCATGTCGACCAGCAGCTGCACCTTCGAGGACCGGTGCGTGGCCGTGCTGTGCTGCCGCTTCTGCCAGCAGGTGCTGAGCTGGCGCGGGATGAAGGCCGTGCTGCTGGCGGACACAGATACCGACCTGTACTCCACCGACATTCCGCCCTCGGGGTAAGTGCCGGGACTTACTCTGAGATGGGGCGAGGGAAAGTGGCTGATCCCTGCAGGATCCCTCCCCACAGGGGAAAATCAGGGCTGAGGCCACCGTGCCGTGGCTAGGCCAAGTGGAGCTGACAGAACCCTCACCGGGTCACTGAGGGTCACCATCCAAGTCTGCTGTCACCAGGATAAAGGCCCCAAATCACACAGCTCAAAGTGTTCTTTCGTTTCCAGTTCCACCTGGAGCTCCTTCAGCACTAGGGAAGCCATGGTGGGAGCAAGGCTGGACCTTGCCTGACAAATCCCAGAATCCCAGCATGGTGGGGGGTTGGAAATGACTTCTGGGGATCATCCAGTCCAATCCTAGTCCAACCCCCCTGCTCCAGCAGGGGCACCCACAGCAGCTTGCCCAGGGTCACCTCCAGCTGCCTTGGCAATCTCTCCACACAAGGAGACTTCACAGCCTCTCTGAAAAGCCTGGGCCAGGGCTCTGCCAACCTCCCAGCAAAGAACTTTCTCCTTCTGCTCAGCTGGAACCTCCTGGGTTGCAGTCTGTGCCCAGTGCCCCTTGGCCTGTGCCTGGGCACCACTGAGCAGAGTCTGGCCCCAGCCTCTTGCCCCCAGCCTTCAGCTCTTGCTCAGCCTTGAGCAGCTCCCCTGTGGGGCTGCTCTTCTCCAGGCTCAGCAGCCCCAGGGCTCTCAGCCTTTCCTCCTGCCAGAGCTGCTCCAGGTCCCTCAGCATCTTCCTAGCCTCTGCTGGACTCTCTCCAGTAGTTCCTTATCTCTCTTTAGCTGGGGAGCCCAGAACTGGTCCCAGGACTCCAGAAGTGGCCTCACTAGGGCAGGGGAGGGGGTGAGGAGAACCTCCTGTAACCTGCTGGTTTCATCTAATCTATCCGTGGGGAAGACGTAGGCTCAGGAACCTGCAGCTCCTTCCTAAAGCAAAGATTAGAATTTGAAATAAATTTCTGTAAACAGAACAAACCTGATCTTGCCCTGCTTCCAGAGTCACTCTCCTGCAAGTCAGTTTCGTGTTGCTTTCCCATAACAATATTTGAATACTAAGGAAGTTAGATTGCAAAACAACATGCTAATAAGAAAACAGGGGTTAAAAAGGAGATAAGGAATCAAAGGTTTGGTTTTAAATGTCCTAACCTGCCTTTAAGCTATTGTTCTATAGCCTTAGCTGAGAGTTGCCAGGAACTGGGGCAAGGTCTATAATCAGGTTTCTGACAGACAGTTGTTTCTCACAGATATTGATTTCTGTCAAACAGCTCCACTCAGCCAGCAGCAGGGCTCAGCCCCGAGCAGGCAAGTGTTGGTAAGCCCTGGGAGCAGCAGTGCTCTCTGCTCTAATTTGAGGGGACTTACAGCACATTCATGTCTCCTGGGTCTCTCTCTGTTTCCATATGAGTGTGGCTGGTAGCTGATAGGAAAAAAAAACTAATTGTGTGCTCTTGGGGGAGTTTAAAAAGCCCCTACACGAGGCTGCAGGGGTAATAGCACTTTGTTGGGACTTCAGACCCACGTTACCAGAGAGTTGTAATCACAACCAAAAGTAAGCTTCTGTATTTTTGCCTTCTTCCCACCTAGGACTGTGGATTTCATTGGAAGCTGCTATTTTACTGAGATCTGCAAATGCAAACTGAAGAACATTGCATGTTTGAAGTGGTAAGAAAGCCATCCACTGCCACTGCCACTGCCACTGCCACTGCCACTGCCACCTCTGAGCACTGCTGCAATCCTGGGTAACCTCCTGGCTGCCGAGTGCTGGAGTTAAGGGCTGGGGAACAGATTGCACACTCCATTTCACATGTAATGCTGGCTGATAGAGGCTCAGCCCACGACTTCTGGGCATGGCTGCCAGTCTATTTCTGTACAAGTCCCCAGCGGAAATGTGACAACCTTGTCAGGAGTCTGTGGGAACACTGGCATGCCACCTGCCTGATTAAATGTCTGCTTCAAGACAGAGATAATTGTGTGAGTAAGGCCACAGTAAGGAGTAGTTACTCATATTCTAATTAATAGAACATCCTCTTGGCAGCTTGAGTTGTTGCTAGCAGATGGAACATGCTGTCACCAAAGTTCTTGGAGTTCTTTTATCCTCTTTATTAATGCCTGATATTTAAGAGTAAACCCAATGACTCTCAGATAGCTCACAGTTATTGCAGACAATCCTTTCAGTTTCACAAGCAAGACTTTTACCTTGTTCAGATCTAACCAGTGGGGGGTTGGGAGAGGCAGTTTGGGGCTTTTTTGAGTGTTTGATTTGTTGGTTTTTTTAGGCAGAAGCAAAGAAACAGCAACATCTCACCAGAGCACCACTGAGAAAGTAGAAAAAGGGTTGCTCTAGCTTTCAGTGCAGGGCAGTAGATAAGGCTTTGATAGTCTCCCAGTCAGCACTCCTGCTACTGGTACTCTCCCAGGCACTGTGCTTCTGGGCTGGTGGATTTTGTATGATGAACTTCTACACTGATTCCAACTGAAAAAAACAAATACAGCACCATTTGTTGGGAGCTAGGCTAATCTGGATTACACAATGGAGGTTACTCCATGGTTCTCTGTGCCAAAGATCTAACACTTAGATATTCTGTGACTCCTGACAGATCTTCCCTAAATATTTCAGATGCTTCTTGAACTGTTCCCATAACTTTATCAAAACAGGAGCATCCCATAGTGGCCTGGTACCATGGCTACTTAGTTTGAGCTGGAAGAGCCACCAAGATCTATCTTTGCATTTGTGTTGCTCACTGTGTCCCTTGTCTTCCCAGTGGGAACATTGTGGGTTACCATGTGATTTCTCCCTGCAAACCCTGTCTGCTGTCCTGTAACAATGGCCACTTCTGGATGTTTCACAGCCAAGCAGTCTTTGGCATCAACAGACTAGACCCTTCTGGTAAGGAATACACATGCTTCCTTCTCTTCCCTAAAATCTTGACTTCCAAGTCCTCTTTCTAAGGAGGCATCCCAAGATAGTTAAAGCATATGGAGGGAGCAGAGCATATGGAAGCAGAAGGCAAGTGTTACTGCATTGCTAATGTAGCACACTGCTTTGGGGGAGGCAGTTGGAGCTACTTTGTAAATGAAAGTTTCTAAGTGGAGATTTGTCTTGACAGAAACCCTAACCCTACCCTTTTGGTGGGCAGGAGTCAGGGCTTTCTGCAGCAATATAAGAAGTATAAACACAGCCAGCAGCTGCTATTTATAGAGGTGTGTGAAGCTTTACTCAGCTATTAGGCAGCAGTCCAATGGGCACTCTGTTTTGGGTGAGTCATGTTGTCACTCTGACCCTATCTAACTGAGTCTTCATTAGCTCCAGCTGAAGTTACAGCTCACACTAGCTGGTTTCTCCAGGTAGCTGTTGTCTGGATGCCAAGTGTCTAGCAGAATTTGCCTGGAGTCCTCAGGAAGGCAGAACATTCTGACAAATGACTTCTCCTCTGTGCAGATGGGAGTAACTTACTGTCTAAACCTCTCAGTGTCACCTGGGCTTCAGATCAAGGCATCTGAAAGTGAACCAGCCCTGAGAGGATTATCAATAGCTCCACAAATCAGCTGTACAAATACATCTGTGGGCAGGGACTTGTGCTGCAAACAACAACACTTCAAGATCCCTTTGGAAGAAGAATAGGAAATAGTCTAGCTGTATTTGCCATGAACATGACTTGCCAGGTTTTGCAGTGATTAAAGCAGTTATTTGTCTCTGAAAATAGACCACTGTGCAACTTCAAAATAAGGTCTCAGTCCCAAACCCTTTTTTCATCTCCTTTGTCTTCTTCCCACCAGGTGTGAATGTGTTGCTCTGGGGCAACTTGCCAGATTTGGAGGAGAGCTCAGATGAAGATATGTCCTGCATCTCTGAGGAGGAGTATATCAGATAAATCTTATCTGTGATATATTACAGTGGCTTCCCTGGGCTTGTGCCATTGCTGTTTGGTTGGATTTTTTTCCCCTGCCAGCCTGTCAGAGCTTAAAGAATACAAGAAACCTGGAACACAGTCCTGAAAAAGGAAGGCAGCATCTTCCTCTTTCACTGCAGCCTTCCTTAGACTCTTGAATCTTCCTAGTGGGTGTCTTCTGGCTGGAGACTGCCTTGGTTAGACTTGGGGATGCAGATGGAAGGTGCATTTACTGAGATCTAGGGCTGGTTTGGTTCTTACATCTCTCAGCTGTTGATAATCTGTCTTCACAGTATTTTTTCTTTCCTCAAACAGTATTCAGAGAGCAAAGTCTTGCAGTTGCTCTAAGTAGAGCTTGGAAATCGTCAGAAGTAGTCAGTCTGGTTGATGAAATGCTGAAATAGGACTCCCAGCTCTTGTGCTCACACAGACCATCACCCAGAGCTGTTCTTCTCAGCAGTTCAGAGCTGCTGAATAAGTGGCTGCAGGCACTAAAGCTCTGGCTCTATGATCTGGCTCTCCTGCCTTCAGCAGCTTGTTCTCTGGACCTCTGAGGAGTGCCAGGATGCTCCTGAGTGTGGACTGGGAGAGCTACCTTAGAGTCTTCCCATCTTCAGCTTTCACTACTTCTAAGATCATCTCTCTGTAGAGATCAAGTCCATTTTCTCCCTGATAAAGCCTAAATTCTGCAGTTACTTCATAGCTAATGGAACTTCCAGGTTACACTGGACTTTTTCTTAAGGTCACCAATAATATCCAGCCAGTTTTAGGTGTGATTTCTTTTTTTTGCCCCCTTGTAGGGGAGGCATCCCTCCAAAACAGAGCTCAGCCATCTGCCTGGGTCTTTTTAGAGAGAGAAAGAAAGCAAAAAAAAAGAGATTAAAATAAAGATAGATCAAATATGTTGTGTTCATGCCTAACCTGACAGACAATCTAGGTCCTGTGAGAATAAGAGATTCAAAGCTCACTGTTCTGAGTTGTTACTGCCAAAGTGTTTAACTGAGGAACTAATACTGTCCTCTTCAGCTAGTCATCTGGAAGTCCAAGGTACAATCATGTAAGAGAGCACTTCTACATTTGGATTGGTGCTGAATAAATCATTCTGTAGCTTGTTGGGGTCCTTGGAGCAGGTACAACAGAGGCAGATCTGCATTGGCTCAGTATTTTTACTGCATGTGATGCATTTCTTAATGATGGTACTACCTCTTCTGCAGTGTTTAAGTGTCTATTGGTATATATCTATGTGTGTGTCTTGTTTTGGCTTCCTGTGCTGTGTCTGCTCATTAAATAAAAGGTTTGGACTACTTAGTCTTCTGGGCTGTAATAAATATGGCTGTGTAATGACATTAGATCATCAAAATAATGTATTAAGTTAGTTGAATATTTAGGTTCTTACTCCTATGATTTTGAGACACCCAAAAGAGGAGGGGAAAAAATCATCTTTAAGTTGACAAAGCTGGCAGTTTCTCAAAGGCAAAACCAAACCAAAGTCAACTAACTCTCCTCTAACCCAGCACCTCTCTTCTGCCAGTTTTCTGTGCTGCAGGAAGCTGATCATGTTGTGACTGCAGCCCTAAGCAAGGTGACACCTCACACAGAAGTTTCTCCAGCAGCATTCACAAGCTAAAACCAGACCTGGCTGTTTTTGTATCAGTAGCACCATAGCTCAAATAAAAGTTCCCCTAATAGAATTCTGCTCTGTTGCAAGTGCCACACTTGCCATTTATACCCTTCACAAGTCAGAGGCAGCTCCATGGCAGTGCAGAGCTCATGCAGAGAGCTGGAATTTCTTCACATCAAGTCAATAATTCTGGTTTTCTCCCTCTTTGTGCACACAGAACTGGAAGTTCTGCTGTGAGCTACTTTAATTACACAGACCTGTTGGAGCTAGTTCATCCCAACCAGGCACCAGCTTGAAGTAAAAAATGAGCCAACTTTGCAGTAAGTTCAGTCTGTATTTTTCCCCCCTTTGTGACAGTAAAGAAGCTGTAGGTGATGCAGACAGAGCAAACAAACAAACATCATCTCTTGCCCCAGCTGTCATGAGTGTTGCCAAACAAACTAAGCATGTCTGGGGCTTTTATTCTTCAATCTGAAAATCAAAAAGAGAACTGACTCAGCAGCCTGTGGTGAAGCCACTGCTCCTCATTCACAGGGCCCCAGTGTTTTGGGTGAAGTTTCCAAGGATCACCCTGTCTAGGGTTATACTCTCCAGGCTGATGGATACCTCTACCACCAAACAGCTGGCACAAAACCAGCTCAGTATTGCCAGAAACACTCCCAAGGACTTCACCCCCCACCCAAAGCTCCCTTTGGGATAAAGCAGCTCAGGTCTCTCTGGGGTTTGTGTGAGCTCTGCACAGTTTGACACACAGGTGCATCTTTGGTAGCACAACCCTGAAGTCTGCTCTGAGTCCTTCAGAAGGGGATGGTTTGCCAAGCATTGGGTACAGTAACACTGAACACTAAGGCAGAATAAAGATATCAGCAGGGTTCAACTTCCTGACAGATCTAGGGTCAGCCTGGGCAGCTGCTGTCAGTTTGGGGAAGGATGTTACAAGTCAAATCCTGTGTGAGCTCTGCTCTGCAGCCAAGGAAGCCAAAAGCAGAGCACACAGCTGAGAAACAAGAACTGAGTCCTGAGGCTTCTCTCTTCTTCTCATTAAGGTATGTAATTAAAGAACTTTAGTCTCTCTAATCAGATCTGGGTTTATCCAGAAAGGACTCAACACCAGGCAAAGGAGCTTAAATGTCAGTGCTCCCCCAAGCCTTCCAGAGTCTCCTGGCACCAGCAGCACAGCCAAGACCCGTGGCACCAGCCCCAGTGCCCTGGGTCCTGAGTCTGCCCTGGACACACATCAGCCCCCCAGCATGCCAGCCTCTTCCCAGCACTCTGCAGCTGGGAGCTGTTGTGCAATCCCCCTCCCGGGAGGGTCAGGGTCACAGGCTTGTTTGGATGAACACATTTGGAAAGAGAATTCCAAAAGCCACTGAGGACAACTACCTCTGGTTAGGTTTTCAAGCCCAGGGACCTGTGTAATCATGCTGCCATCCCTGGGCAAGCATTTTCTTCCCTGGAGTGCAGAATCTGCAATGCACAAGGCTAGCTGAAGGGGTAGAAGTCATGGCAAGACAGTGATAAATCGATTCCCCTTCCTATTAAAGAAGACTAGCTAGAAAAAGCACATTTAAATATTCATCATTAGCCCAGTACAGATGAATGCCTCCTCCTCATCACCTCCCATTTCTGTAACACCATTCATCCCAAAGTGCTTCCCAGTGACAGTCAAAATCCTTTTGCCATTGAACTGCAGCCAACCCCAGGATGCAAAGCAGCTGCCAGGAGCATGCTGCAAGGACCACGGGCAAGCACCTCTCTGGAATGAAAGGCAGTGTGTGATCTCTATCAGCACAAACCAGGACATCGATTAGTGAGGGAGGTTCAACTTGAAAGAGACTCTCTTCTTCCACAGCCTGGAATGCAGTTCATCCACTTCCAGGCAGATGACAGATGGGTCCCCCCTCCTAGGGCAGAACCTGCAGTCCCAGGGCTTGAATCTAAGAGAGTCTCATCATCAGAGAGCAAAATGACTAAGCTGTCATTTCTTTGCTGCTCTTCTCTCTGGCATGCTTTTTGGAGTCAAGTAAAATGGCAATCTACTACAGGTCCCCCAGGGGCCACCCACCACAGGTCCCCCAGTGGCTTTCTCATGAGAGGTCACTGCTAGAGATTATTCCCTCTGCAGCCTGGGTGGTGTCTGAAAGCATACCCCAAGGAACAGTGTGTCTCTGAGCCTTTGTGTGCTGTTATTTGGATTAAGGGAGTGTCTCCAGGCTGGGGTAGTGTGACAGCTACGGGTGCTGTTGTGCAAGAAGCTGCAGGAGCAAAGCCACTTGAAACCACAGAGAACCTACACTGTAAACAAAGCAGCCAGGGGCTGGGAAGGGAACAGCACCAGCACTCTAGCAGACATCAGAGGGGGAGCCCAAACTGCCTAAACCTGAAGAGGACACTCCTTAGTTCTAGGACTACCACAGAGAACCAAGCCATGGCTGTTCCTGCAGCTGTGGATCACTCCTTCCTACTCCAGCAGGCATTTGCAAGTCTGGGAAGAGACTCAGATCCTCCCAGCACACATCTCCTACCTCCAGCAAGGATCCTTCTCCAGGCCAATGTTTTTGGATTTCAACAGCTTTATTAGTTTTCTCTCCTGCTCTAGCATACAAAGTGGCTATGTAGCCTCCAACCAAACACCCATGAGAAGCCTGCAAAGAAAACAGGTTATTCCAAAGCTGTCTAGATGCAGCACTCCTAGAGCTGAGTGATGTGCTCTTCAATTTGTGCAGTCTACAAGAATGATGAGAGAGAAGAGCAGGATGCCTGCCTGTAACATCCTCTGTGACATTAGCCCCCAGGTGTTGGTGCACCACCCAAAAGCCCTTCTTCTCATCAGCAAATACCAGCCATGCTCTGCTCAGAAAACACAGCAGCATTTCCAAGCAGTTATTAGCCAGGGGAGACTTTAGCTGCTTTGCTGTCTGCAGAGTCTCTTGTCATCTTGCATGGTGACACAGGCTTAACAGAGTGAGTCTGCACTCTATTGATTTCCCTTTAGGAGAGATGCCTCATGTTTTGGACAGCAAGGTGGGGGGAGAACACCCACAAACAATCAACTGGGAGCAAAGCTGATCAGAGAGAAGTCAACCCCAAATCTCTGGTGCTTCACTTCTTATATCATCTGAATGCTGACAGCTTGATGTCTCTGGGTAAAGCCACACAAGGGAAATTAGCAGCATCACACTCCCAGGCACTGCCATCTGCATGTCAACCCAGGCAGGAATCTGGGCAGGCACTTCCAAGGCAAGGCTGAGGGAGAAGAGATTTGATCTTTTGCATTTCTCTGGCTACACTTTGTTTCCTGGAGGAAAGTGCTAATTAAAAATAACCCAGAACTGCTCCAAGGTAGCTGCAGCCATACTGGGATTCTTCCCTGCTGTGCTATAGCAGAAGCTTTATTAGCTCATCCCACTCCAGCATATGGTCTGGTTTGGAACAGGAAATTTCCACTGAGAGAGGAGACAATGCTGGAAGTGCAGGTGGTTGGGGACTCTATAGGGGAACATGAAACTAAAGAGAAACTGCTCCTGTGTCTGCTGGGCACAGCCAACAGCCCCAGACACAAAAGCAAGCTAAGAAGAATGACATCTAAACATTAATCTGATTTTGCCTCTTCCTCTAATCTGCCTGAGCCAATGCCACACTCCAGCAACAGAATTCCCAGAGAAGCAAAGATGTTTCAGGACCAGAGGACACTGAGGAGCCTGGAATACAGACCTCACAGCCCCTTTGTCTACACCTTCTGGAGGTTCTGCCTGTACCTGTTTGCTTATTACCAACTGCTTTGTCTTCCTTTAGTCATAAGTGGATGTGTAGTTCTGAGACTAGCAAAGCTTCAACAAGGATGAACCTAGTCTATTATTTCTGCTCTGCTTACAGAACCTACCCAGAAAGCTTTTCCAGCAGACACTGGCAATGCAGAACCTGCTCTGGACCTGCAGTGCCAGTCTTACCTGGGAGTGTTGTGAGCAGAAACTGGTAAAAACCCAGGGTGTGAAGCTAGAGGCCAAAAAAGACAGAATCTATGCCCAAAACAGGGCTAAGAATGCACCTCCAAAGCCAGAACCTGCAGAACCCCAGCATGGTGGGGGTTGGAAGGGACCTCTGGGGGTCATCCAGTCCAACCCCCCTGCTCCAGCAGGGGCACCCACAGCAGCTTGCCCAGGGTCACCTCCAGCTGTCTTGGCAATCTCTCCACACAAGGAGACTCCACAACCTCTCTGCAAAGCCTGGGCCAGGGCTCTGCCAACCTCCCAGCAAAGAACTTTCTCCTGCTCAGCTGGAACCTCCTGGGTTGCAGTTTGTGCCCAGTGCCCCTTGGCCTGTCCCTGGGCACAACTGAGCAGAGTCTGGCCTCAGCCTCTTGCACCCAGCCTTCAGCTCTTGCTCAGCTTTGGGCAGCTCCCCTCTGGGGCTGCTCTTCTCCAGGCTCAGCAGCCCCAAGGCTCTCAGCCTTTCCTCCGGCCAGAGCTGCTCCAGTGCCCTCAGCATCTTCCTAGCCTCTGCTGGACTCTCTCCAGTAGTTCCTTGTCTCTCTGGAACTGGGGAGCTCAGAACTGGTCCCAGGACTCCAGCTGTGGGCTCATCAGGGGAAAGCAGAGGGGGAAGAGAACCTCCCTGGACTTGCTGGTCACACATTTCTTAATACACCCTCCAGTCTCTTTTCATCACTGTGTGTGAACACAGGGACAGAAGTAGCTGGGTTTAGATCACCACAATACCATAGGTGCAATGGTTTTCTCACAGTGTGACCAATTAGGGAATTACTTGGTTGAAAATGCAGATGGAATAACACAGAGTCACAGCTGAGGGAAGACAGTGAAAGCCACTGCAGCTCTGCCCCAGTGGCCACTCAGATATTTATGAGAGCCTAAAATATTTGGGGGAAAAAAATGAAGCCATCTGCTCCTGTGCAAAAGTTCATCACAAGACTTTCCACCATGTCCCTGCCTTGTCTGGCAGCCCAGGTTGGGATTGGATTTTACTGCCTAAAGTGAGCTTTGCTGTTTCCAATTTCACCCCCAGTCCAATCCAATCTCTTTGGAGCTTAGAATTTCACATTCTGAGAGACACATTTTTCCATCTCACTTGCTACCAGGAGGCAGCATCCAGCAGTGTCAGGAGGCACAGACTCAGCAGAACATGGCCAGTTTTTCTTCAGTCTAATCCTTATGGGAAATCAAAAAGTCAGAATACTGCTCAAAAGCAGCTGGCAGTGGCCACTGTGAGAAACCTTTTACCTTATTAACTGCATCCCCGCTCTGAGCTGACACACACATGCCACTGATGCATGAAGTTGACTCACTCCTTGCCTTTGTGCAGCTCTGATGGCACAGCAATTCCCAGCAAATTGAGCAGCCCTTGCTGCAAGTCAGCTCCCAAAATCAGAGGACATGAATAACAAGCAGCTTTTGGAGAGTGGCAGCACTTAGACAACCACCTGCCCCTCCTCCTGCATCACTCCAGGCTCTTCTTGCTCCTGCCAGGGGGTTCAACCCCTGGGCACTGATGGCTTTGGCATTAATTGCAGTGTCCATTGCCAGAGCTGACAGCACAGCAGCATCACTTTCCCCTCCCAGAGTCTTCCTGGTGTATTTAAATTGTCACATCTCATCCTAGCTGTAGTGGCTGGCAGGAGATGCCAGGGGATCCAAGGCTGCTGTTTGCCAGAGCCCAAGGGGGAGCAGGGCAGGTGCCCCCCCAGGGGAGGGAGCAAGGGCAGGTGCCCCCATGCTCTATCCTTAACAGGTTTGATTTTAGTCTTTGTGTTCTCCTGAGCCTCCCAGCAGAGATCAAAGAGCTCCCTTGGGTGTGTGCATGCACACACATGCATGAAGACAGATTAATTATGATCTGAACATTTCTCTGCTAGAAAAAGAGCTGGTTCCTTCTCTGTCACTTAGCCCTCCCCCACAAAAACCCACCCTGGCTCAATTTATTCCCTGCAAACAAGTTTGGGTTGCAAATGACCTAAGGAGAAGAGACACCAACCAAGTGTACGTTGGCTGAAAAAAACCATGTGCTTTGAAGAGCAGCAACTGCACACCAGAGCAGGCTTGGGTGCCCCAGCACAGCCCCAGGGACTTGTTCCTTAGCTTTACCTTTCCTGCTCAGGACATGGTTAGGTCTGCAGGCACTGGAAGGGAGTTCATCTGATGGGAGGGGAGGTGTTTGTGGCTCAATGGCTGCTAAAGTGACAGACATTGCTGATGGGGTGGCTGGAGGAATCAGGAAACTTGGACCTTGCTCTTGCTGACTTGGTTACACAAAGGGAGCAGTGGTGGGAGCTCACAAAGGAGGACTTTCAGCTTGGGTTATAAGGCACAACTCTGCCAGGGAAGAGTCAGGGAGAAGCATCTCTTCAGCCAAAAAGAGTGCAGTGTTTGACATCATCTTCTGGCCAGTGCTAGAAAAGGCAGGAGAACACCCTGCTGGAGGGATCACAGCCTGACCCAGTGCTTTACATCCCTGAGGAGAGTCCATGTGTCCATGGTGGCCACCAAGAGAGAAAGCCAGCTCAGGATATTCCCTGTGATGCCATACTTCATGGCACAGACTCTGTGCCAGCACAGCACCTCCTGCACAGGCTGCCACACCACCTGCTTGGGCTGTTGGTAAGGACACAGACCAACCTCAAGAACCATCTGGTTTCTTTTGCTCCTGCTGTTTGCAGGATGTGGCCTCTGAGAGGGTGTAGCAAAGCAGAGGAAGGGAAGGTGTAAAGTACAGCAGGAGCTGAAGGAATCCATGGAGCCTGCAAGGTCTGTGCACACCTTTGCACGTTGACCCCAGGTGCTGAACCAGCTGGAATGTGCTTAGGGGGAAAGGGTGTAGAAGAAGTTGACAGGACTCACCCTATCTCTGGCTGGAGAGGTTGGCTTTGCAGCAGGAGATGTCTGGGCATGCCAGTCTGAGCAAGAGAACAGGCTTGTGCCACTCAGAAGATGGATCTGTCCCTGTGCTTGAGCAGCCTGCTGGTCCCTCTCACCCATCCTCATCCCTTTGGCCAACATCTCAGGAGACAACTGTCCTTATTCCTACAGTCCATGTACAGCTCCCCTCTGGGGCTGCTCTTCTCCAGGCTAAGCAGCCCCAGGGCTCTCAGCTCTTCCTCCTCAGGTTGATACTGGGTTGGGGGTAGTGGAGCAAACACATGTGCATGTTCCTTGGCAATCTGGGGATCTTCCAGCTCTGGGTCTCAGCAGGATAGCTGTCATCAGGCCACAGGATAAAAGACACTGGCTTTATGCTCAACAAATTTTGCATTAAGAGTGATAACAGAAAAGCCAACTGAATTTATAACTTCAGCCAATTGTAAAGGCAGAAAGGTTCCTCAGCACAGCACCAAGTATTTAATTCTCTGATAACAGAGAGAAATAAAGATAACAGGGAAAAGCAAGAGCTGACTGTCAATGCAAACAGAGAAAGGGACATGGATATTTTAAGGCATTCACCTTTAGGTTATAGGCTGCTTATCTCAGGCTACTACTTCTGTGGTCTCCTTGGGAACCAAGTCAGACAATAAATCAGATGTGCCAGCACTTATCAGAAGCTCCAACTAGCCAAAAACATCAGCTCTCCTAAGAATGCCAAATGGGTTTTGCAAGATGTGAGGCCAAGCCTGGAATCACTCTGGAGGCACACAGCAGGGGCAAGAAATGCTGCTTACATTCTTGTTCCTCATTGCCATCTCCTCCTGGAGCCAAAGGCTGTGTCAGAAGCTTCAGAGGGAAGGGAGAAAGGAGGAAAATCATCCTGGCATTGTGCAGGCATAGTTAATGTGCACATCAGGACAATGTGTGTGTGTCTCATGTGCCCAGTCAGCCACAAAACCAGCCCTACCCATTCTCCTCACAGCTTGAAGCATGTAAGAGATTATTCTTGTCTTAGACTGAACAGGGGGAAAAAAAGCCCCAAGCAATACAGAGATAGAGTAGTGGTAGGAATAAAACCCAGCAAGATGAGGGGATGAATATTCTCTGACTGCAACCCTTCTGCCAGACACAGGGGGAAAAAATGCAGACATTCCACATGTGCAAAACCAAAGCAAAGGATCTCAACCAAATCTCTCTCTGAAACTGGTGAAGATTTCCCAACTGGTTCCAAAATGTTTAGCTGCTTATGTGTAACCAAGAAGAACGTCAGGGCAGATGTTCTGGGGTGAAGACCTCTCTCATTTACAAAGGATTTGGCCAGGAATTAACTGCTGGGAAAGCAGTGGTAGCCACATTGCTTGGGGAAGCTCATTTGTCCAGAAACCCTGACCCTGGTGGCATCAGACACCCTTTGGTGGGCATGTGATAACTGATCCATGGACTAAGAGCAAATGTCTTCAGCAGCAGTGTCAGGGGAGCTGGGTGAGAGCTAAGCCAACATCAGCTCACAGCAAAGCTTTACAGAGAATCAGAATTGTTTAGGTTGGAAAAAAACCTGAGATCATCAAGTCCAACCATTAAGCTGACACTGTCAAGCCACCACAAAACCACGTCCCTAAGTGGCATGCCTGTGTGGCCCAGAAGAGGAGAGAGAAGACAACCTTTCCCTTGGATGTTCTGAAGCAACTCAAGCAATGTGCATCTTAAAAACCAAACAAACAACAAATCCCAACCAAAACAATAAACCTCCAAACCCAAAATACAGAACCCCACCAGTTTATACCCAATCTGGCCACTATGTTTGTCAAGAGTGACCACCACTGCCCTCTGGTCAAGCACAGACATGGTCCCACCTTGGTGCCCCCCAAGGAAATATGTTTTGGAGTACAGGTGAGGGCAGCCATGGCCAGAAGAGGTGGGATTCAACAGTGTGGTCAGTGGAACCACAGCCTGGCCAAGCTGCAGTGCTCCTGAGGGACAGAGCCAGCCCCCAGCCCCCTCCCCCTCATCATCCCAGCGCTTCCAGAGGCTGCAGAAACCATCCCGGCACCTGCCTGCAGCCACACCTGCCAGGGGAGCAACAGCCAAGGGTCAATTCCCTGGCCTTTGTGGTGACACCAGCGAGGCTCCACACAGCAGAGGAGCTGAAGAGGCTGATCCCTGCCCAGGAGCACCCGGACCCTCCAGATTCAGCCTCATTTAGCATCGCTGCCTGCGCCACTGCCCTGGGGAGGGATGGACCTCGGGCTTCCCGAGGGGGTACACGGCCCAGACACTCACACCCCAGGAACTGGCTGTCCCTGACCCTCAGACACTCCCCTGAACCCCCCATGCAAGCAGTACCTGCCCCCCAGCAATGCCCCTGACCCCCAGCAATGCCCCTGAACCCCCCGCAGGCAGCTCCTCACCCCCAGCACACCCCACAGTGGTCAGTATCATGGCGCCCTCTGGCGGCAAGTGGCGGCAGTGCACAGTCCGGCCCCGTGTGTGACAGGGGCAGCAGTGCGATCTCGTAGCCAAGAGCGGATGTGACCAGCAGCAGGTCCGGGGAGGTTCTCCTCCTCCTCCTCTGCTTTGCCACAGCTGGAGTCCAGGGTCCAGTTTTGAGCTCCCCAGTTCTAGAGACAATGATCTACTGGAGAGAGCCCAGCAGGGGCCAGGAAGACGCTGAGAGAGCAGATGCTGGAGCATCTCTGGCAGGAGGAAAGGCTGAGAGCCCTGGGGCTGCTTAGCCTGGAGAAGAGCAGCCCCACAGGGGAGCTGCTCAATGCTCAGCAAGAGCTGAAGGCTGGGGGCAAGAGGCTGGGGCCAGACTCTGCTCAGTGGTGCCCAGGGCCAGGCCAAGGGGCACTGGGCACAAACTGCAACTCAGGAGGTTCCACCTGAGCAGGAGGAGAAAGTTGTTTGCTGTGTGAGGGTGCTGGAGCCCTGGCCCAGGCTTTGCAGAGAGGCTGTGGAGTCTCCTTGTGTGGAGAGATTGCCAAGGCAGCTGGAGGAGATCCTTGGTCCCCAGAGGCCCCTTCTAACTGCCACCATGCTGGGATTCTGTGGCATGCAAGGATGGAGAGGAGAGCATGGCCTTCAAGAACATTAACAGTCTGTATCAAGCAGGTAATCAAATTTGTGGCTTACATCTTTCCCTTTATGTGAATTGCAGCTGAACCACTCCTGAGATCATTCTCCTCTAGCAAAATAAGAAACAAGGAGAAAGTCTGTAGAGGCTCAAAAACAGTTCACTTAGTCTTTGCTGAAGTTTTCTTCTGATTAGCCTTTTAATGTGATTTCATTAACCTATTCATAGCTGTGTTTTGACTTTGTGGCTGTGGAAAATCTGTACTTCACCAAAACAGCTCCAAAATACCATAACTACTATTACCTTTGCCACATTCTCCAAACTATACTAATCCCCAGGGAATATAGTGGCCTTCCATTGGCAAACCTCTTCTCCTGGAATCTGTGCTCAAGTTCAGTTTCCAATGCTTCCCCTCAAGTGCCATCAAGTGACTAATAGGGAGTAGAGAGCCATTTAAACCCAATTAACTCCTCACCTATTTGAGATTACCAAGAAAACAGCTCCTAAGAGGTCATCCAGGGAGAAGCCCTTTGGTGGAGGTAATCATGGGAATCAGGACCTAAGAACACCCAACAGTGATGTTCACAATTGAACAAGATTTCAGTTTCTGGCCACTCTGCAGCATGGAGCTTTTCAGGAAACAAAGGATCCTCAGGATCACCTACTTTAACCTACCTGAAGGGAAGCAAACCCAAACAAAAGAGGTGAGGAGAGGCAGAGCCAGACCCTGATCATTAACACTATTTCTTTAGACATTTCCCACCCCTGCCATTGCAGTTCTTCCTCTCTTCCTGCTCACAGACTCTGCTGCTGCTTCACTTATCTCCAAGCTGAAGTCCAAGACAAAACAACAGTGAAATTCCATGTTTAATCTCTCCCAGCCTCCCAGCAGTACACACTCTGGTGGAACTTATTAACCAGCTCCCAGCTTGTTCCCTGCATAATCAGTTTGTACTTCAAAGGACTCCACCAGCAGACAGAGCTAAATGATGCTGTTAGAGCCACTCATGTATAACAATCAATTCGTTTTGGGGCAGGACAGTGGATATTGGTTGTCAGGAGTTGGGATATTAGTCCAATGGGCTCTGGGGACCACTGGAACTTCCCAAGCAATACCTCCTGCTCCTCTCTACCCTGAATGTGGTCTTTCATTCAGTGTGGGGTGGGTGAGAAGAGCTCTGGTGACTCCCTGGAGGGCATTGTTCAGCAGTAGAATTATCCCCAAGCAGAGCAAAGGGCTGAGCTTCCTCCTGTTAAAGACAGGAGGGCTGCTTGCTACCATCCTTGGCACAAATCCATGCTTCCAAAATCAAGACGTGTCAGGTCAGACACCAACTGCTGCTGCTGCAGAGATCACCCAGCATTGTAATTCCTCTCAGCCCTGCTGCACTCTCAGAGCTGTTCTGCTCTCCATCCAGGGGGTGGCTGAGATGTCTCAAGGCCAGGTCTCCCAGGAGGTTGTTAGCAGAGTCCAGGGCTGGCTGAGATCCCTACAGCCTGGCTGCTGGGACCAGCAGGGGATTCTGTTACACACAAATCACCAGGAGGGAAAACAGCATCTGGCTCATCACCTGCTGAAGGAGCAAGCACAGGTCACAGCAGGGAGTTGTCCTTTTTTTTTCCCCCCTCTGCATCTCTGATTTCCTTCTGGGATAATCCTTTCCCAATTAGCTTTGGAGGGCTGGGACACTAAATTAATTCTTTTTTAAGGCTCCCCATTGAAGCTAACAATCAAAGGGACCCAGGACCCATGAGGCACCATGGGCAGGCTCAAGCCTTCTTGCCTCACCATGAGGGGGTTAGCAGTGGTTTTCACATTTCATCTTAATCCAACAGTCAGCTGTAAATCCACCTCCCCTCAGGGAGGCTGGGCTTGCTCTCACCCCCCTGAGACAGGCACCATGCTTCCTTAAGCCCCTGGGTGGGATTTGATGCCCTGGATTGATATGAATGATCTGCAAGAGGAGCCAATAGCTCTCTGGGTCATGGTCCCAATGCCCTGCCAGACTCAACAGGGATCACTCTGGGGCTCCTTAGATATAACCAGGCACAGACTATTTCCCAAACACAAGCAGCTACAGAGCTTTGGCATGCCCAGAGCAGGACCATGCACACAAACCTTGGGAATCTCTCCCCAGGAGGAGACTCCACAACCTCTCTGGGCAGCCTGGGCCAGGGCTCCAACACCCTCACAACAAACAACTTTCTCCTCCTGCTCAGGTGGAACCTCCTGGCTTCCAGCTGGTGCCCAGTGCCCCTTGGCCTGGCCCTGGGCACCACTGAGCAGAGTCTGGCCCCAGCCTCTTGCCCCCAGCCTTTAGCAAATCCCCTCTGGGGCTGCTCTTCTCCAGGCTGACCATGGAATCAGTTTGTGCATTGCTGTAGGAGCAACATTCTCCTCCCCATACAGAAACTCTAAAGACATAATCAGTCCCCTGGTGCTGTTTGCCCTGCTGTTAATTCACTCATTGGCTAGAGGACAGCAGCTTGGTGAGGTAGGGAGATAGCAGAAAGGCCAAAGAAGAAATCTATTGATTTCAGACTGTGGTGTCCCCAGCAGCAGGCTCTCACCACAACACAGAGGCAGGGAAATGGTCTCCATGGGTTTTTCAAACCCATTCAGAGCAGAACCACAGGGACACCACAGCTCTGCCCTGGGCTGCAGCTGCTGCTGGAGGCAGATCATGTCCCAGCTCCTTCACCTCAGTGCTGACACCACTGTTGGGGACAGCTCTGGGCTGCCTGAGGTGACCCCAACCATCCCTGGCCCAGGCAGGCAGTACATTATGTGCAGCCTCTGTACTTTATCACCTTCTTCTCAGACAGCCAGCATCAGGGGGAGGATTAGAAAGCATTAACTGCCTTCCCAAAGGCTCCCATCCTACTGCTCTGCCTGCCAGGGAACCCAGACCAGAGCAGCTTGAGGATTAACTACTCTTGTCCCAAGCAAAGGACAGAGAGGTGGTGAGTGGGTGTTAATGAACTGCAGGCTAAGGGCTCACCACCCTCATGCAAGCCCTCCAAGCTGCTGCCCTTTCCAAAGAAGGGCTGGCAGAAGTGGTGACAGTGCCACAGCAGGTTGGTGGGTAGGGGAAGGGCTCCTTGGTGGGGCTGTCACCTCTCACCAAAGCCAAAGGGCTGAAGCTGCATCTCCCACTTCACACCACACAGGTCAACAGCCCAAGACCACAGTCAGGACAGATCCAGGGCAGCATTGCCTTTGGTGGCCTCCATGCCTGGGACCTCTACCCCAGCAACTCCCAAGACATCAGAGATCTTCAGAGCACAGGAAGGAGCCACAGGTGCCTGAGAAGCAAGAGCTACAGCAAGGAAGTGCCAAACAAAGCCACATTCCAACTCCATTATCCTCTGGGTGAGGGGGAGGGAAGAGGTTATGATACCTGCAGCATCCCTGCACCCACTGAGCAATCACAACCCCAGAGGAGGGTATGATACCTCCAGCATCCCTGCACCCCCTGAGGCCATCACAACCCCAACTCCAGCTGCTGTAAGGTGATGTGGGCTGAAGCAGCTGTAGGTGTGGCCTCACCTTGAGCACTGGGTGCAGTTTTAGCCAGCACAATCTAAGGAAGGTATAAAGCTGTTGGAGAGTGTCCAGAGGAGGCCACAGAGATGATGAAGGGTCTAAAAGAGAAGCTGCATGAGGAACAGCTGAAGTCACTTGGTTGGTTCAGCCTGGAGGAGGCTGAGGGGAGACCTCGCATTGTGGTCTGTAACTTCCTGAGGAGGGGAAGCAGAGGGGCAGGAACTGATCTCTTCTCTCTGGTGACCAGTGACAGCAGCTGAAGGAACAGCATGAAGCTGTGCCAGGGTTAGGCTGGATATCAGGAGAAGGTTCTTCCCCTTGAGGCTGGTGGAGCACAGGAACAGGGTCCCCAGGGCAGCAGCCACAGCACCAAGGCTGACAGAATTCCAGAAGCATCTGGCCAATGCCCTTAGCCACATGGGGTGACTTTGGGGTTGTCCTGTGCATAGACAGGAGCTGGACTGCATGACCCTGGTGTGTCCCTCCCAACTCAGGACATTCTGTGATCTCTGGAGGGTGTAGGGCCTGAAAAACCCCATGCACAGACCAGGTCTCCACTGTACAAAGCAAAAGACAGGACCTAAAGAAATCACCTTCCCCAGCCTGGCCATGGTGCCACTGTTCCCTTGGTGGGACTTCTGACCCAGGTGGATCTCCTGTCCCTGCCAGGCTGCTCTTAACCAGCTTGTCCATCTGGCTGTCCACACCAGAGCTAACAGACATCTAATTCCCTCCCACCCCCCCCAACAGCCTGTCAGCAGATGACAAGAACAAGCTTTTTTGCTTCCAGCCTTGAAATGTAATTTGGGGCTTTTTATGATTGATTTTAAGGTTGTACATGCTCTGGCTGTGGCTGGGTTTTAAATGCTAATGATGATAACAGCAAGAGGAGATGAGGGAGCAGGGAAGGAAATTGAAGCATTTCACAGCCACCAAAGTCTTTAAACATCCCTGGGGATGCAGGGAGACCAACAGGGAGAACCCAAGGATGATAAACAAGTCATTTGCTGTCTCAAAGATGCCTGTAGCTTCAATTGTTCCTCTGGCAGTTGCCTCTCCTGAAGCAGACTGTTTCCAGGCACGGGTCAAATGAAAAGGCAAAGCAAAACAACAAGGGAAAAAGGAAACTGCCAGAGTTCTCAGAGCACCCCAGGACTGGATTCAGTTTATCCATCAGAAAGCCCCTGGTGCTCTCCAGCAGCCTGCAAAGCATTGCAGGGTCACCTTGCAGACCATGCTGGGAAGAGGAGGTTGGTCCTAAGCCCCACTGGGGCAGGCTGGCTTCTCTCTGCAGGGCTTGGGTGGGGGTTACACATGCTTCTGGGCTTGGTTTGGGGAGTCTCAGGGTGTCTGGGTGGGCAAAGCTGTCCCCAGCAGCTCAGACAGCAGGAGCAGTGTGGAGGATGCTCTGAGGTGTGCTGGGCAGAGTCAAAGTCACAGCATGGACACCTCCAGGGATAGCAGCTCAGCTCCCCCCACCTCCTCCCTGAGTTTATGCTCAAGGCAATGTTTTTATGCACTGATACTTCAAAAGTTTTGTTCTTTAATGCAATGCTGTCAGCTTTTGTTATTCCACTTGCCAATTTTTACAGCTTCACATGGATTTTGCATTAAAATCAAACTTGCTTGTTCTGCCTAGCAGTGTCCCCAACAGGCACCATGTCTGTAGCATATTTATTTATGCACCCAGACAAGCTCTCCAACATTATACAGCTCCAGAGGTTTTAATTAAGTGGAAAAAAACCCCCAAACCTTGACTGGGGGAAGTGGGGAGGAAAAAGGGGAGACTGACTGACACCTGGCTTGGAATTACCTCCAAGCTCCAGAAGCTCCTGGCTTCACCCCCCAGAGCTGGGGCAGAAAACACTGCACAGAGCTTTCTCCTTCCTGAGGTGCTAGGAGTCACAGAGCAAGTGTTGAACCAAGTGTCCTTGTGGAGAGGGTTTAACGTTGTGGGGCATTTCACATGGCATCAGGATGGAGCAGGGCAGTGCCAAACCCTCCAGGACTGCCAGGAACAGGAGCAGCCACAGCCACACTGCAGAGACATTCATTTCTCTGAGGAGGCACCAGAAGGCCACTCTTCTGAGAGCTCCTCACAAGCCTTGCAAGCAACAAAAATCAAATCACAGCAAGTTTTCTGCTTCCAAGCTCCCCAGGCCTGAGGAAAACAAGGGAGAGCCCTCCATGGAGTTAGGTCAGTGGCAAGAGCAAGTTAGGCTCTTGAAGGTCCTGAAGTCAGCAAGAACTGGAAAGTCTCAGCAGTTTCTGTTTCCAGGAGGAGGAGGGAAAGTCACTCATGGCCTAATTTTGTCTGAGAGTTAGCATTAAGAGCAGCAGTAGACACCAGGAGCTCCCAGCCCTCACTCCTGCCCTTTCCAAGCAGATGACCCCCAGCTGCTGGCAAGCACTTGCCACACTATGAATTTTACTGCAGCCAAACCAGCCCCAAATGACCAAATCTTGCTTTTTCCTGACCTGAACCACAACAGGCATTTCAGTGACTAGATGCTCCAGGCAGAGCTAGTCTGCTTTGTGCTGTCAGCAATACAACACCACTGCCTGCCACAACATCAGCTATTGGAGTGGGACACTGAGCCCAATCAGCAAACCAGCCCAAGCCACCTTAGTTATTGATTTATCAAACCACAAAGCAAAACAAAGCAGCCACTGTGCCAAATGATTTAGCAATCACAAAACCTCTACCTCTGTGCTCTCTAGGATGCAGCTGGTAACAGAAACAGCATCTGATGTGTTCTGCTTCATGGTGGATTGATGCTGCCAGCTGCCAAAAATTAGCTTAATACAGCATTACCTCAATAAACCAAATGATAAGAGCTCAGCAATGCCATGGTCCCATGCCTCAGCATCACCCTCAGAGGGGCAGGAGGAAAGACAGACCTCAGGACAACAGTTTTGACAGGGTTCCAGAGCTCAACCCACCCTGTGAGCAATAACCAGCAGCACGGAGCCCCAGCACTGACCTCCCATGCCACGTGCCCAGCCTCCCTCCACCAGACACAGACCAGTGCAGTGCAAGAGGCCACACTCCCAGAAACCAGCAACACTGGCCCCCAGCCCTGGGATGATGTCCACAACACCTCTGGGCTTGGCTCTCCAAGGCCTAGCTTATAGGGAAACTGCCTATAATATATAATATAATAATATATAATAGCTGCAGCTGGGGCTGGGCTGGGGAGAGTTGGGCCATGCCATGCCATGCCATGCCATGCCACTAAGCAAACCAACACCATGCTCAAGGAGTAATTCCTGAGCTGCCAAGTCCAGCTCTGGTTTTGCTGGAGCACCCACAGCCTGGCAGCCCTAGTGATGTGTTCAAACTGCTCAGGAAATCCATGAAAGAAAAGGAGTTTATTTTCCAATCCATCTGCCTGAAGAATTTCCTTGCTGTGTTAATCTCTCTGAAGAAAAATGCATTTCTATTTTCCCAGGATCATTTTTCTTTCCTGAATTACTGTCATTTACCTCTAAGCATCTTTGCAGAAGTATTCTCCCCACAAGTAAACTTAGGGAAATCTGGATTAAAGCTCTGACTCTGAGGGAATTGCTCTCAAATCAAAGTGGTGCCTGTCCTCAAAACCCTTTGCACATTTCTTTCTCCCTGCAGAATCTACTCTTCCACCTCTGCCTTCACCATCACTTTCCACTGCTTTGTGGCTTTTTAACACTGCCCTCTATTAATCATCCAGAAAATCATCTGATCCCCAGCACAGAAAATCACATTATTCACCCAGATCCCTCCCTCCCTCCCTCCAGCTCCAGCACCTTCAGCCAGGCACTTCCCTGCCATGGATATTTTATAGCTCTTATAAGGATGAATGTCTTTTAATTAGGTACAAACTGTGCTCATTTGTGGTTATTAGAGGTGATCTGCAAATCTTTTTTCAGCAAATAACAGCCTTCTTCCAGGCAACTGAATTGCAAGATCAGAGCCTGGGGACCAGAGGAGGCTGCGCAGGCAGCGAAGCCCAGGGCAGGCAGACAAGTGGCAGGAGGAACCCTCGGGGATGTGTTTCTTTTGTTTGCTGATGTCCTTTTCCCCTTTTTGGGGGAAAAACCAAACAAGGCTGGAAAGAGCTGAGTGGCTTTAGTGCTTATTGCCATCATTCAAGAGCCGGGAGGGAAAAACAAAGCCTTAATGTTGCAAAACTCAAGTGCAGTTGTGTACATCCAGAGAGAGGTGTGTTTGTATGCATAGGCAACCAACGTGTTTTGCAGTCCCCCCCCCCCGGGAGGGGGAAGAGATATTGAAGGCTCAGAAAAGAGTGGGAAGAGAAGCTGAGGAGCACAGGCAAGGGAGCAGGTACCTGAGCTCTGCCCAGGCAAGAGGCAAGAGCATTTCAGCTCCAGTCCCACCTGGATTTGCAGCAGCTTACAGTGTTCTTGTCCTTCGCTGGAGAGGGTTTCTGCTGCCAACCATCACCTTTCTTCTGGCTCACATCACACTTTTGCATCCAGTTTCCAACTGCTGAGGTCTCTTCAGCTCACTTCTCTTCAGCAGCTTTTCCTTTCCCAAGGCTTTTTTTCCAGGCTGTGTGTGGATGGCAGCTGGGACAAGAGCTGACAGCCCGAGGCAGAGCCTGCTCTGTGGCTGAGCAGGATCCTGCTGCCCACCCGGGGCTGTTTTTCTGTCAGATGGAGGAAACCAGCAACGTTTAGCTGAGGACTAAGCAGGCAGCCAGGCTTTCCACACTGAATCCCAGCATGGTGGGGGCTGGAAGGGACCTCTGGGGATCATCCAGTTCAACCCCCCTGCTCCTGCAGGGGCATCCACAGCAGCTTGCCCAGGATCACCTCCAGCTGCCTTGGGAATCTCTCTACACAAGGAGACTCCACAACCTCTCTGGGCAGCCTGGGCCAGGGCTCCAACACCCTCACAACAAACAACTTTCTCGTCCTGCTCAGCTGGAACCTCCTGGCTTCCAGCTGGTGCCCAGTGCCCCTTGGCCTGGCCCTGGGCACCACTGAGCAGAGTCTGGCCCCAGCCTCTTGCCCCCAGCCTTGAGCTCTTGCTAGGCATTGAGCAGCTCCCCTGTGGGGCTGCTCTTCTCCAGGCTAAGCAGCCCCAGGGCTCTCAGCCTTTCCTCCTGCCAGAGCTGCTCCAGTGCCCCCAGGGGCCATCTCCATCCACTTCTTACCTAGAAGGAAAGGGATAGCTGGTCAAAACAAGCAGCCTCAGGACATGGTGCCAGTAGATGATGTTTCCACCAGCTTTGCTGCAGGGCTGAGTTGAATCCCAGTTGCACAAAGTCAGTGGGTGTCTGAGTCCTGCTTCATGAGCTCCTCAGGGAGTCCCACACCCCCTCATCCCCTGGCTTTTGGTATAGAGGCTTCTGCTTGGCCAGGAGAAGTCAAGGGCAGAGATTTGGGTGGGTTTGACTTACCAGGGACAGTGCAAATCTGGGGCAGAGCATCCCCAGCCCTGAGAGACTGCAGCAGAGAGGACACAGAGGACAAGGATGGGAGCACAGGAGGATTCTCAGCCTTTGGCTCTTTCCCAGAGATCACATTAGTTAAGATTTCTGATAAAACTCCAGAATGAGAGCTCCTGAGAGAGCAGCAGGAAGGGACCCAGCTGCCACCTGCCTCCTGTAGCATCCAGCAGCACTCAGCACAGCACAGAGGCAGAGCCAGGAGGATGGGAACAGGAGGGAGGGGGCTGCCAGTCTATAAAACCCAGCCCCTGGTAACTGAGAGCCACTGCCAGCAGCCAGCCACCTCTTCCTCCAGAGCCACCCATGGACACTTGGACACTGCTCCCCTGGCTTTTGCTACTCTGGGAATGAAAAGGCCAAAGGGGTTCAGACTCTGTGGCTTTTAACTACACTGAGAAGAAGCAAAGAGGACTCTTCCCCTTCAATTTACCAGTGCAGGAGAGAAGAGGGGCACAAGATGAGCATTCCAGGGAGAATTGTGGATTTGGGAATGTTTAGTGCAGACAAGAAAAAGGTTTAAGGACTGTGTTGGGAGCTCTTGCACCTCTCTTCAGGAATATTTGCATGGAGCAGCCCAGCCAAAGAGGGGAACTGCATCTGCTCAGCACAGGGTTAGTGTGATGTTGAGCTGCACAAGGCAGAAAGGGTGACAACCTGCACCGGTGTTGGGAACAGCTGGAGGAGGCACATCCAGCCCCTCCCCAGCCAGGGGCAGAGGAGCTGGTGCATTGGTGCTCAGATGCAGCATTGACCCCAACAGCTCAGCCCTGGGGAGGCAGAAAAGGGTGCGACAGGCCATTGAAAAGGAGCATTAGAGCTCCTGGAGAGCTTCCTGAGGGATGGAGCCAGGCTGGGGCTGGAACAGCACTCATCACCGCCATCCTGGGCACAGCCAGGGGCTGCTGAGCCCCCAGACACTAGGAGACCCCAACCTGACCCTCCTGCACACCCGAGATGAGGAGCTGGCCAAGGCAGAGATTGGGGTGCTGGCCACCATCCTAGCTGTAGCCACCACAGGCAACGTGGGGGTGCTGCTGGCCATGTATCGCCTGAGGAGGAAGATGAGCCGGATGCATCTCTTCATCTTGCACTTGGGGCTGACAGACCTGGGTGTTGCCCTCTTCCAGGTGCTGCCACAGCTGATCTGGGAGGTGACCTACCGCTTCTTGGGGCCAGACCCACTCTGCAGGGCAGTCAAGTACCTGCAGGTGCTCAGCATGTTCGCCTCCACCTACATGCTGATCGTGATGACCCTGGACCGCTACCTGGCCGTGTGCCACCCCCTGCACAGCCTGCAGCAGCCCAGCCGGCAGGCTTACCTGATGATCGGGGCTACCTGGCTGCTCAGCTCCTTGCTCAGCCTGCCCCAGATCTTCATCTTCTCCCTGCACGAGGTGCGCCAGGGCTCGGGGGTGCTGGACTGCTGGGCAGATTTCAGGTACCCCTGGGGAGCCCGAGCTTACATCACCTGGACCACACTGTGCATCTTCATCCTGCCCGTCGGCATCCTCACCGTCTGCTACAGCCTCATCTGCTATGAGATCTGCAAGAACCTCAAAGGCAAGACCCAGAGCGGTGCTCCCAGCACGGAGGGGGCCGGGGTGGCTGCTCCTCTTGCTCCCTGCTCCTCTGAGAAGAGCGGGCAGGGCCCCAGGGGGCAGCCCTCCCGGGTGAGCAGCGTGAGGACCATCTCCCGTGCCAAGATTCGGACGGTGAAGATGACTTTCGTCATCGTGGTGGCCTACATCGCCTGCTGGGCTCCCTTCTTCAGCATGCAGATGTGGTCAGTGTGGGATGAGGAGGCCCCTGATGATGGTGAGTGGGGATGGGGATGCTGGGCTGCAGAGCCCTGGGTACCCGAGGCACACAGCAAGCCCACGCCAACGTTAACAAACAAGAGCCGTCTTCTTTTGTCCCTTTAAAAACCAGAGGGAAGGCCCCAGGTTTGCTCCTCAGTGGTATTTAGAGAGAACAGTTTGCAGAGTCAGGTTGTTGCTTTCACCCCAAAAAAACCCACTGCAAAGCAAATGATTCCAACCGTCACCTGAAGGGCTGTGTAAAGATGCTGTGGGAACAGCTTTGCCATGTGAGTTTCTCCTCTCACGTGGGAATTTGCCTCAGGAGCTGCTGAGTTTGGGATGTGACTGCAGGGAGGGGTTTAACTGTGTCCCATTATAGCACATCACCCACCTACCACCTTCAGCCAAGTGCTAGAGCCTGGCTCTGCCACACTGCAGAAGCTCCTGCCCAATGAAATGCCTGTCAGATGGGATGGGAATAGGACAAAGGATACGTGCCCGAGCCAAAAAGAGGCCCCAAGGTCCTGCCCATTGCACAGCTGGGACCGTGCCCAGCCTGGTGCACATTTCAGCTCTCTCCTTTGCCTTTCCCAGAGTCCACCAATGTGGCTTTCACCATCACCATGCTGCTGGCCAGCCTCAGCAGCTGCTGCAACCCCTGGATTTACATGTTCTTCAGCGGGCACATGCTCCAGGATGTGGCACGCTGCCTGTCCTGCTGGGGCAGCCCTGGGGCCAGGCTGCAGAGACAAGCCTCCACTGGAAGCCTCTGCAGCAGGAAAACCACCATCCTGAGCCACAGCCACCACACCAGCCCCACCAGCCTCCACCTGCATGGAGAAAGCACCAAGGACTTCTACCCACCTTGCGAGGAGGTGGTGACCGAGTCAGGCACCCTCTAGGCTGCGGCAGTGGCCGGTCCCCAGCACATCCCTCCCCTAAGGACAGCTGCCGCCAGATGCGACACCACAAAAGTGGTCATTGCAGAGATCTCTCTGTCTCTCCACACCTGGTAACACTTCATTTTGCAGAAAGCTGGGTGCTTGACCCAGAAAGCATCTCTGTCATCACTGTTTATCTTGCCCTTGTGTGCTTGCTACACTGCACCTGCTGTGAGCATCGGGGTGGGGGGAGCTGGGCAGAGCCCACCAGCCTCTGCCTGACCACAGCACCCACCTCCCTCCTGTGTTAGGAAGCCTTCTGCTGCCTGGCTGCTCTCCTCCAGGGATGCTTCACAACCAGAGGATCAGCCAGGGGATCTGCCCCAGCACGTCTTCCTGGAGGGACTGGAGTTTTGGGTACCTGACAGCAGCCAGCAGAGCAGCTTGAGCACAGCAGGAGGCAACCTGGCTACATCTGCTCGCCAGCTCCCTGCGAGCGAGTTACTCCTCTCCCATCTTCAGGGCTTGGCTGGCAGAGCAGATGCAGCTTTCCCACGCCGTTGGAGCACAGCATGCTCTCCCCTCTGGGCTGCAAAGCTTTACCCTCTGCTGAAAGGCAGCTCTGGAGCTGGACTCCCTCCCCACCTCCCCAGGGCCAGGGATGGGGCTGGGACAAAAGCCACAGAGCAGAAACGTTCTCCTGTCCTGCAGTGCACAGCTGCTCTGGTACTGCACAGCAGCATCACACTGCACTGGTGCAAGGGTCCAAAACGTGGCACCGACACCACCAAAGAGCTGCTGGGAGCAGCCCTGGCCCAGCTCCAGCTTGTGCAGGCAGATCCTGCCTCCCTCCATGCCCCAGCACTTCCCATTAGGTTTATTCACAGTCCCCAGCTGCTGCCATCCCATTAAAGAGCTGCTCTCAAACTGCTGCTGCTTTTGTCTCCTTTAGGAGGGATCAGAGTGCTGAAACCACCCAGGGTTGGGAGATGGCTTTGGGGAACTTAGGAACAAAGAGGAGAGGTGGCAGGGAATGAGCCATGGCCCTGCAGAGCCAGCCTGGCCCCTGCCCTTCTCCCTGCATATTGTGAGTCTCCCCAAAGCTGTTTTGTTTAAGAGAAAGCAGGAGTGAGGCAGCTAAGAGCATGACTTGTGCTGGGAGTCGAGCTCAAAAGACACTGATGGGGGATGTAGAAGTGCCCCAGCAAGCACTGAAGGAACTGAGCTCCCTGCAAGCAAGGTGCCTTATTCCCTCTGATATCTCAAGCCTAAATCTGTACAAATAAGACATTAAGAGTAAAGCATTTTGAAATCTGAAATTGTTTTCACTTTTTAATCCCCAAGAATTTCACCCAGTGCTCCCAGGAACTTCCCCTAGCTGGGTTTGACCTCATTTCCAGTTCTATAACCACCTCTCCTGGGCCTTTAGCAATGGTTTCCAGAGGTTGTTTGGGTTGCTGAACCTTTTCCTTCCTGTGCCCTTCAAGCTTGGCCAGATCTGCACAACAAGGTCACTGACCCAGGAGAGCCTGACCTCTCCCTGGGTCGATACCAGATCAATACTCTCCCAACCTTCCATTAAGGCACATTGCTGCCAAGCCAACTGGGAATGCACTTGGGGCAGCTCCATCCCTGATGGAATGGGGCTGTGCTGGGAGGCAAACTCCATCCCCCAAGAGACCTCCCAGCTCTGGCCCAGCTCCTCTTCTCCAGCACTCTGAAACACCATAGGGAACCAAAGGCAGAGTGATGGGAAGGAACCAGCTCCATTGGAGCAGTGATCCAGGAGGGCAGAGAGACCCATCCATTGGCAGGGCTGGGCACAAGCTCTGCTGGCCCTTGGGGAGCATGAAGGTGACCTGGCAAATGCAATTGCTGTCAAGTAGGAGAAGCAGCAGGTCTGAGAAGGTAACAGCCTTCCCAGCACACCCAGTTCACAGTCTCAGGCTTAGCTCTGCAAGCTAGAGAGGCCCCAAATCAGTGTTGCCAGAGAAAATTGTTCTGGTGTGAGCCCCCTGGGAACTGAACCAGTGCTTGAAGAAAGTGGGAAGTGTGGTGGTAGATCATTTGGGGGGGACAGTGGTGTGTGCCCCAGCTCAGGGACTGAACCCCCCCTCTGCAGCTCTGCTGGGTGTAAGCATCACTTGGAGGGGGGAGACTGATTCCTGCACCCAGGGCATTAGGTGCATGGACAAAGCAGGTAAAGCAAAAGGTGGGAAACAGGGAATATCAGCCCTCTGCTCAAGAGACAGAAGGATTTGGCTTACCTGTGCTCACATGGAGACCTATGGCCCAGTCCTGTGCTCCTCAGAGCCCAGAAGGAACAGCTGTCAGCCCAGGTCCTCCACCCAAAGAGGGTGGAGAATAAATCCCCTGGGAATCACTCAGCCACTTCCCAGCTGTGCTGATGCTATGGCTTTCAGCCAGAGGAGGAAGATCCCTGCAAGGCCACTCTCCTTCCTTGGCTCTGGCACCCCCTCAGTGCTGGTTAGGGTTCAAGCCTCCCCCACAGCCACCAAAGCCCCAGGGCACTAGGGATGTGGAAAGATTTTGAGCATCGGAGGAAAAGGGGTGCAGGGAGGGTGATGAATCAGGGCTTGCTGGGCAGTGAGGGCAAGGCTGGTAAGAGGAACTGCATTTAAAAGTATTTTATCACAGGAATCAGCAAAGAAAGCATCATTCAGAGCAGATGTCAGTCATTCTGAGTGGATACTTTGAAGACCATTGCATTCCCCTCCCCAAACTCTATCCCATTTTGAGGGGCTGGAGGGGAGAGATGTTTCCTTTGCTTTCACCAGATGAGAAACAAAGGTCATCCCACAGCACTGGAGAGCACATTTCAGCCTGGGTGGGAGGAACACTTCCCTGTACCACCCCCCACTCAGCAGCCATCAGGAACAGGGATGCAGTTAAGCAGAATACCAAGCAAATTGTATTGGTGGCTGAGAGTTACAGGGAACAGAAGCTGGCAAGGGGCAGCCTGGGGAAGGGGCAGCCCTGGGCTTGTGGCTGCCAGGGGCTGTGGGCATCTCTCCATCCCAGTGGTGGTCTGAGCCAGAAGCCCACCAGCAGCACCCCAGGGGTCACAGCTTCACCTCAGTGTACTCGATGGACTTGGCCACCACAGGGCTGGGCCAGAAATCCACCTCCCTGTTGCTGGGGTCCACGTTAACATAGTCTGTCTTGGTCTTCATGTTCTTGTAGTCCCTCGTGGAGCCTTCCCTTGTGAAGGCCAGGGATGTGTAATTGAGGTTTTCTCCTGAGCAGGGGCCCTGCAGAAGGTGAGATAAAGCCCAGGTCAGGCACCAGCATCCCCCAGGGAGTGGCTTTGCCCTTGGACCCACACAAAGCTGGGCAGCAGTTCAAGGTAGCCCCTGGGGATGCTTCCCTCTGCGTGTGGCAGGTGACAACCATCTCCCCCCACCACCACTGCTGGTGTTTCAATACAGTTCAATGCCTTTGCCCACCCCCAGTGCTGCTCTGGGGGTCTCAAGGCTGGTTTTGGCACAGGCTCTGTGCCCATGGCCATACCTGTGAGCAGCATGGGCTGCTCCCCGAGTCCTCTGAGGTCTCTGAAGATGTTTCACTGCTCCCTTAAAAACAGGAAACATTATCACCTCCAGCCCTGCTTGAAGGGTTAAAGGAAAACCAAAATGATCAGGGAGAAACAGCAAACACACAGGAGAGTGAAAATGGGAACCCTGAGAAACATCAGTGTGATTCTTCCCCCTCAGCCCTGGCCTGAGGGGAGGCAGGTAGGGAAAGCCCCAGGGGAGCTGCAGCTGGGGGAGGCTGCTGTGCCTGCCCTTCACTCAGCCACCTGCTCCTCCCTGGGGAGGGCAAGAGGAAAGGGCTTCAAATTGCTCCAGGTTAGGTCCAGATTGGATATTAGGAAGAATTTCTTCACCCAGGAGGTTATCAAGCACGGGCCCAGGCTGCCCAGGGAGGTGATGGAATCAGCATTCCTGGAAATGTTCAAAAACCATGGAGATGTGGTGCCTGGGGCCATGGTGAGCATGGCAGTGTTGGGGGGATGCTTGGACTCCACCATCTCAGAGGGCTTTTCCAACCAGAATGAGCCTATGACTCCATGACTTTCTTGCACCCCAAGGCTGGCAGGTAGGGATCTTCACAGCTGGTTGAGGAAGAGACTATTGCACAAACACACCACCACACAGTTACACCCCCATGCCAGGACAAACCCCCACTGCAGGACCCCCTTACCCACATAGGCTGCTCCCTGCAGCCCTTCCCCTCCAGCTGAAGAGGTGGGAGGCTGTTGGGGTTGTGCTGCAGAGCTGCTGCTTGCCTGCTTCCCACAGGAATGCCTGTCTGCAACCAAGAGGAGAGTTAGGATCTTGCTCCAGCCTGAGACACTGACCCACACACCCCAGAGACCCTCACCCTCTCCTCCAGCCTCAGCACTGCTCCACAGCAAAGCCAGTTCCACACAAGCCACTGGCATTGCAGTGATTATCAGGTTTTGGAGCAGGCAAATATCTCTCAGCTCAGTTACTGAGATGATTAAGTGTGGGCCCTGTTCCCTCATGATGAAAGACTCCAGTGTCACATCAGAGCACCAGGTCCTCTTCTGTGCAAGCTCCAAATTAGTTTGACCTTTGAGGCCAAGCAGAGCTTCTTTAGCTACATCTGTGGGCAGAAAATATTTTCCTGCTAGAAATTGTAGCTTCCTCTGAATTAATATTCTGCAAATGGATTCTGGTAGTGGTTTTCCACCACTTTACTAACAAGAGCAATAAAAGAAAATGTTTTGGAAACACTAAAAGGCTGTGTAACCCTGTCTGGTACTGCCCACACCACCTACAGCTGCTCACACAGGGGCAGGGATAAGTGGATAATCCCTGCCTGCTCTTGGCTCCCAGCCCACACAGGGGTCCAGCATGTCCCTAGAGGGATCCTGTTGGTCCCAGGGATGGGCTGAGGGGTCCCTGAGAGTCTCTAGTGGGGATCCAGCAGGTCTCTGGGCCATCTGGTGGGTCCCAGGAGGGTCTGGTGTGTCCCTGAGGGAGTCTCTGGGGGGATCCAGCAGGTTCCTGCAGGGTCTGTGGGTCCTTGATGGTGTTTCAGGGGGGGAATCAGGCAGGTTTCTGGGGGTCTGGTAGGTCTGGGGAATCCAGTTGGTCCCTGGGTCCCCAAGACCCAGACCCAGACCAAGGACTCAGTTGTGCTTTGCAGAGCAGTGGGTGTAGAAACTTCGGGCAAATGAGTTTCTTTCTCAGAACTGGATGGCTATGAGAATGAGCAACACAAGTGGTAAGCCAACAAGTCAGGAAATTACCTATTTTCCTGCTGAGCATGATGTAAAGTGCCAGCAAGAGGAGAGAGTACAGGATCAAGGAGACAGCAGAGACAGCAACAAGCATCCACCTGAACAAGAGCAAAACAATTTAAGTGAAAGAAATAAATTGTTTCAAATCTTCCAGGAACTGTTTGGCTTCTTTGGTGTGAGGATGTTGGAGCCCTGGCCCAGGCTTTGCAGAGAGGCTGTGGAGTCTCCTTGTGTGGAGAGATTCCCAAGGCAGCTGGAGGTGACCCTGGGCAAGCTGCTGTGGGTGCCCCTGCTGGAGCAGGGGGGTTGGGCTGGCTGATCCCCAGAGGTCCCTTCCAACCCTCACCATGCTGGATTCTGGGATTCTGGATTCCCTGGCTGCAGGAGGGCTGTGAAGGGCTCCCTGTGGCTCTGCAGCCCAGGGTGCTGTACTCACCACTCACAAGTGCTCATCCTCCCTGTGAGGTGTCTCAGTGCTCAGCAAAGGTCTGGAGGTCTGAGGGTGGGGACAGAGAGAGGCAGCCAGTCCTGGTGGTAGTCAACCAAAACAGTCCCTCTGAGCTTCATGCTGCTCCACAGCAGCTGAAGACCAGGCTGGCCACTTGAGAGCAGAGTTCTGAGATTGCAGCTGTAAACTAAAGGCACTCAGCCTTCTCTCTGTGAGATCCAGATCCCTTCCACAGCCACAGACTCTCCCTGACATTATCACTCAGCTTAAGAGGTTTAAACGTTGCTGTCTGACTCCTATCTGAGACTTCCCTGGAGCTTCTAGGCTCTGACACTGAGCTGATAGAACCAAGAACTGAAATTTATTCTTTTGCCTTTAATCCTCTCTCATGTTTCTCTCTTTTTCCTTTTCTTTCTTTTTTTTCCCCCCTTTTTAAATCCACAGAAGCCATTTGATAACTGTAATCTGGGAGAACAAACCAGAAGGAAGTAACCAGAGAAAGGCATGAGTTTGGGGTCAGGTTCTTGCATCTACCAAGGTCCAGGCAGAAAGGTCAGGGCCCCTTCAACACCTCTGTATTACAAACACCTTGGATTCAACTCTAGGCAAGCTCTTAAATCCTCTTGGAGTTCAGGGACTTAAAGCCCATCATCAGGAGATACTTTTGCCTGAACTGGGCTCCTAGGCTTGGGACTTCTGGCCATAATGCTGAGGAGATTTACAATGAAGGATGGCAAATGAGGGCAAAGTTTTGGGAGCTTTCACTGGCAAAAAAAGCACTTTCAGTTTTCACTCAGTGCCTATGGACTTACTGTTTCTAAATGGCTAAGCTACCTCAGGGGGGTCTCTTCAGCTAAAGCCTGGGTACAATGATCAAAGGAGGCACAAGAATATGATTGACAGCTTGAGAGTTAGACCAGAGGCATTCTCCATCCTCTGGATCCCATTCTATCATTTCTTCTCTGGCACATTTCTGAGAGCAATTCATCACAAGCTTTGCTGATAACCTCACCCATCTCCTGCCTAATTCCACTGTCCCAAACACTTTGGAAACTGCCAAGAGAAAAATCCATTTATTTTTGATTTTTTGGCTGAGAACTTTTCCCCTCCCTAATTAACCTGATCTGTCCCCAGACATCCTCCTCAGGTGGCTGTCATTCTTCAATGGCTTTATTTCCTACTGGGGGGTAGAAGATGCTGCAGCAGCAAGATAACAATCTGAAAAATGAGCTGCTCAAAAGGAAATTGCCAAATAAGCCCCAAATCCAAATATCAGCAGCAGGCAGCCTCTCTGCTGCGCCGGGGCACGGTGAGATGGAGGAGGTGATAGGCACACACACATCAAAATAGCTATTTCTGAAGAGAACAGCAAGCAGACTGCTGGCAGCACATGTCCTTTATTTTTGATTTAG